>OW240918.1:144216893-144227589 GCA_933207985.1 Pelobates cultripes
GTGCCCCCGTCTCCCAGGGTAACGTGGGTCAGTTTTGGGTTGTGGAGCTGTGCGATGTTGGTCGGGGGGGGTCACACAGTGTTGTGTATCCGAGTGGGTGAGTGTTCGGTCGTATTATGGTCCTACACCAGCGATTAGCAATGGCCGAGGCCAGTATCTATGATATATCAAATCCGGGTATGGGGTTGGGAGTGTATGTAAGGTATCGCCTCGTCATATTGCGCGTATCATGAGGCTCTCGAGTGTGGGGTGGGAGAAAGGGCGGGGTTGCTTCCTTATAGCCCAGAAGTGACATCTTTGTAAGAGGGGTAAAGGGCCGTCCAGCTCTAATGCGTGTCATACATTAAGGTATACTTCTTTTCCACATGGAGCATGTGATATATATACAATTGGGTACATTAGCGGAACCCCTCCATCCAACATAACATATATACAATTGGGTACATTTAGTGGAACTCCACCATTCAATATAACATATATACACACTTCGGTACATTAGCGGAACCCCACCATCCGATTAACATGTGTGCCTGCACCTCATCCCATCCTTACATGTCCTTATGTGGTTTTGCCTAAATGTGGGGGAGTGAAGGGTAATAGCTCAGTTGTCTCCCCCGCACCTATATGTTAATGGTACCGGATACTAATATGAGTGTCCCACAGTCCCCCCATTCCCCTCCCCCTAATTCCATGTTCCCCGGTCTAGAGTCCCGGCTCCCTAGACCCTATCAGCTTCGTGTTACCCATTATGTGTGTGTATACGTTTGTATATGTTGCGTCCTTGAGCTTAACTTCCCCCACAGACTCCCTATGTTCTGACCCTCACCCAATTACCGACCCCCCTTGAACCTGTGAGTATGAGTCCTCCATCATATGGAAACAGCGTTGGCTTGAATGTGTGGGGAGCTGGAACAGGCTTCTGCTTTGGCACGGTAAAGGCCCGTTGTCATCTTGGCGGGCCAAGTTGTATCCCTTTAGCCTTGCAACACTCCCCCACGGTGTTTTCCACTTGCCTACCCACCGCTGAAGATAGTCCAGTAGCGGTGTTTCCCTTGCAAGCCTCACGTTGTGGGAAGATGGTGGGGGGTGAGTGAGGCTGCCAATAAGCATGACTAGTCAGGCCCCCCAAGAGTAGTATCCAACTTTTCCCCTCCCCTGTGGACAATGGTATGCTGTGTCTCTCCCGTTCCCCACCCAAATTGCGTAAGTTATATCGGGTGCGTTTATCCCATCCGTCCAGGGAGGAGGGCACTCGGGTTCTGGGTCTGGGCAGTGGGTATGAGTAGCTGTGTATCCATGTCAGCTCGTATATTTAGGTCTCAGGGTCGTAGTCGAGCTGATGTAGGTATCAAGCGGCTATTCTTCTGGGTTGGACGGGTGTGGGGGTATATCAGGTGTTCGGTTCTCTCTGGGGCCTCTCCGCGGATTCCGAGGTTGTCTCTGGGGTCGGGGTTCCCGGTCAAGCGGTTCCAGTATCCAGTCTGGGACTGCTATGGACGGTAGTTCTAACCTTTGGAGAAAGCGCGGTATTTCTTCTGGCCAGCGTGCCGCAATCCACTCGTTATGATGTCTCACCTGGATGCTGAATGGGAAGCCCCACTTGTAAGGGATATTGCGTTCCCTTAGTGCTGTAGTGATGGGTCTGAGGGCACGCCTAGCCTCTAATGTGGTAGGGGAAAGGTCATTGTACAAGGAGACCTCTGCCTCTTGATATCGCCATGTGGGTCGGGTCCTGGCCCGCTGCATTATGCGTTCCTTGAGGGGAAATGAGTGTAGGCAGCAGATAATGTCTCGGGGGTCCCCATCCCTGTTCCTGGGTCTCAAGGCCCTATGCGCCCGCTCAAAGCGGATGTCTGGTGGCGCCTGGTTCCCCAGAATCTGGCGGAAAAGTGCGGTCAGTAATTCCGCAACATTCTCTGTCTCCTCTCCCTCCGGCATCCCCCTTACCCTGATGTTGGAGCGGCGACTGCGATTGTCTAGGTCCTCGACCTGTCTGCGCAGGGCTAGTAGCATGTTGCCCTGCCTTGTCAGGGCTGTGTCCGCGGCTGAGGCCTGGCGTTGGGCGGCTTGGGCCTGGGTTTCCAGGGCTTGGATGCGGCCATCCTGTGCCTCCATGTCTGTGCGTAGTGCAGTGACAGCGGACGTGAGGGATGCCGTGAGGGTGGTGGTCAGGGACTGTAGGTCTGATTTAGTGACCATGTTGGCTGCCAGCCTCCTGATTTCTGCCCCAATATCAGCCAGTGTAGGCTGTTCCGGCTCCGAACAGGAGGAGGCAGGGGAGACGGGCGCCATCTTGGAGCTGTGCGCCTCGCGGCTCTGTCCCGGCGGGGTTTGTAAAAAGCCGTCCATCGGTCCCGATGGAGTTGCCGGCGGTGCTGCCCTGGGGGTCTGCTGGCTCTCCGGTTTCCTGGTGCGTCCCATTAGGGTGAGTTAGGGGGCTAAAAAACGGCTAATATTAGCTTGGTGGCGAGGAGCTCGGGACTCACACTTCCACAGTCGGTCAGGCCACGCCTAGAATGTTTAACACCTGGGTAGGCCTCTGCTTATTTGCAAACAATAGCTAATTAACAGCAATCAAACAGCAAGTAACTAGCTTAATCAAATCAAATGCCTTATAATTACCAACAGGAATTCAAACCTGCAATCAGTAACCTTTCCTACAGATGAATCTTGCCTGTAACAGTAGAAAAGAAAGCTCTTAGCACAACTCTTAGACAGTTGAAGCTTCTGTAAAACTCTCCAGAATATCTCCAACTAGACACTTAGAAACAGCACTTGGAAGTAGCACCAAGCTATATTAGACAAGCTAATGAGACCAAGCCTTATATAACTCCTAAATCACCGCCCACTAGGAATGTTTAACACCTGGGTAGGCCTCTGCTTATTTGCAAACAATAGCTAATTAACCAGCAATCAACAGCAAGTAACTAGCTTAATCAAATCAAATGCCTTATAATTACCAACAGGAATTCAAACCTTGGGCAATCAGTAACCTTTTCCTACAGATGAATCTTACCTGTAACAGTAGAAAAGAAAGCTCTTAGCACAACTCTTAGACAGTTGAAGCTTCTGTAAAACTCTCCTGAATATCTCCAACTACACACTTAGAAACAGCACTTGGAAGTAGCACCAAGCTATATTAGACAAGCTAATGAGACCAAGCCTTATATAACTCCTTAAATCACCGCCCACTAGGAATGTTTAACACCTGGGTAGGCCTCTGCTTATTTGCAAACAATAGCTAATTAACCAGCAATCAACAGCAAGTAACTAGCTTAATCAAATCAAATGCCTTATAATTACCAACAGGAATTCAAACCTTGGGCAATCAGTAACCTTTTCCTACAGATGAATCTTACCTGTAACAGTAGAAAAGAAAGCTCTTAGCACAACTCTTAGACAGTTGAAGCTTCTGCAAACTCTCCAGAATATCTCCAACTAGACACTTAGAAACAGCACTTGGAAGTAGCACCAAGCTATATTAGACAAGCTAATGAGACCAAGCCTTATATAACTCCTTAAATCACCGCCCACTAGGAATGTTTAACACCTGGGTAGGCCTCTGCTTATTTGCAAACAATAGCTAATTAACCAGCAATCAACAGCAAGTAACTAGCTTAATCAAATCAAATGCCTTATAATTACCAACAGGAATTCAAACCTTGGGCAATCAGTAACCTTTTCCTACAGATGAATCTTACCTGTAACAGTAGAAAAGAAAGCTCTTAGCACAACTCTTAGACAGTTGAAGCTTCTGTAAAACTCTCCAGAATATCTCCAACTAGACACTTAGAAACAGCACTTGGAAGTAGCACCAAGCTATATTAGACAAGCTAATGAGACCAAGCCTTATATAACTCCTTAAATCACCGCCCACTAGGAATGTTTAACACCTGGGTAGGCCTCTGCTTATTTGCAAACAATAGCTAATTAACCAGCAATCAACAGCAAGTAACTAGTTTAATCAAATCAAATGCCTTATAATTACCAACAGGAATTCAAACCTTGTGCAATCAGTAACCTTTTCCTACAGATGAATCTTACCTGTAACAGTAGAAAAGAAAGCTCTTAGCACAACTCTTAGACAGTTGAAGCTTCTGTAAAACTCTCCAGAATATCTCCAACTAGACACTTAGAAACAGCACTTGGAAGTAGCACCAAGCTATATTAGACAAGCTAATGAGACCAAGCCTTATATAACTCCTTAAATCACCGCCCACTAGGAATGTTTAACACCTGGGTAGGCCTCTGCTTATTTGCAAACAATAGCTAATTAACCAGCAATCAACAGCAAGTAACTAGCTTAATCAAATCAAATGCCTTATAATTACCAACAGGAATTCAAACCTTGGGCAATCAGTAACCTTTTCCTACAGATGAATCTTACCTGTAACAGTAGAAAAGAAAGCTCTTAGCACAACTCTTAGACAGTTGAAGCTTCTGTAAAACTCTCCAGAATATCTCCAACTAGACACTTAGAAACAGCACTTGGAAGTAGCACCAAGCTATATTAGGGACATAGCTTTATAGAAAGGGTACCGCATGTGTCTGGCATGGGCCTTGGGTGGTCATGACTGGCCTGATCAACCATAAAGATTACTAAATGCGCATGACATATACATGCTGGGCTGCACTGATAAGAAAACGTATAAAAGAAGGAGAAACTTGGCACTTGGTTGCGAGAACTACCCACCTGTAATACGGACGCGTGTTGCTGGTCTCTGCTGTTCCCAGAAGAGAGGGTCCCTCCAAGTCTGACTGCCTGAGTTTCCCCAGTCGTATGCAACGGAGCGACAACTAGACCCCTCTAATGGTGATGTATACTTAAGCCGATATATCCAGATACTAAGCTGTTTGAAGTGAATGCATGCGATAACTTAAATGAGAGAATAAAGTGTGGTGTGAATTCTAATATTCAACCTGGTCTCTGTGTGATTTCTCTTTCCTATAGTTTAAGATACTCATCCTGAACTGGGTTGTGTGCCTGCCAATATCGTTTTAAACCTTATTAGGTATTGATTATTACTTTTTGAATATTGGTATTCATGAATTTAATGATTAGGCACAACATTGTGACGCTGTGAGCAGGGTTGAGTATTAATTGAGCAAGGAAACTTGAAATCAGCCATTTAAAATAGTTTAAAATAAGAATATTGTGTTTAAAAATTGTTAGAACTGTTTATGTAGACTGTGAGTAAAGTGAAACTAACATTGTACGAGGTTTAGTTTCTGCTGCGTCACGAAGGAAAAAAGCCGTTGAAAACGCTGTCAGTTTCTTCCGAGTGCTGCAGTAAATATACTATAGAGATTGTAAGATTAGATAACAGTCATCACTGTTTCTAGATATTCTCTGAACATTGTGCAAAATTGAAAATAATTGCATGACGTTGCCAGAGCAAGATTGATGTGTGAATGCTCAATCAAAAGTTCGAGGAGTGATTCTGAAGATTGATTCAACAATACAAGTTGTGCTCAGTCAGTAGACACACCTATACACCTTGAAGGTTTGTAGAACGCCAGTGCTGGCTGGGGAGTGATACCCATAAACTTGCTAGTTTCCTGAATAAGGCTGAATTGCTGCAAATTCAATAAGCTCAATACCAGGTATTAAGATAAGGTCACCAATACCACAAGATTCTTTGGGGTGATTTTGACACGAATGGGTGATTGTGCTTGGTCAGTAACAGTGCACCTACGCGCCTTAACAGGTGCTGGAAACCAGTACTGACAGGGGAAGTGAATGAAACGGCTGTTCCTGAAAGTGTGAGATTGTTGGCTTAATCATAGACGCCCTATACACTTCACGGAGTGTATAGAAAGCCAGTGAGGTCGAGGAGCGCAAACCTGCAGCCAGAATAGTCGCCTGGGCAGGATTGAGTGAAGAATAAGACAATAAGACAAACACCAGGCGTCTGGATTAGTACACATTCAAGTGAAATTAAATAAACACACAGAACTAACATCCCCAAGGAGTGCAAGTTTTTCTGATGAAACCATAGGATATTTGCACAATGTTTAAAAAGAATAAGAAACAGGGTGATGGCGCCATAATTTCCGGATGGGAAGATGAGCCATATGCATCCATTGCCAGAGAATTGGCTTGTTCAGCTGGTAAATGTGACTCTGAATGTGAAAAAAGTGAAATTGAAATGCCTACTAACCTTCTTGCTTGTCTGAAAAATATTCCAAAAGCTAAGTTGCAGAAAAGAAGTTGTGAATCTGCGATAAAAGTAACAAAAGCTAAGGGAAAGGTTGGAATTCGTAGGATTAGCAAGAAGAAGATGCAGGTGTGTTTAGCACAGGCAGGGTCCGATTGGGATCCTGAAACTTGGGATGGAAACATCTGGAGCTCAGATGAAGAGTCTGAAGGGGTAAATGCATTGCCTGTGGTCAGAAGAAAGTTGGAGTACACTGACCTGGGGCAAGTTAGCAGGACCTCTATGGAAGACTATACACAGCAAGAGATGGCTGATATTCTTTCAACCTTCAGACAGCGGTCAAAGGAACCGCTGGATGAGTGGGTTGTCAGACTAGCTGAAACAGGGGCAGGAGGCATTAATCTTGATGCCATAGGCTCACCAAAGTTGGCTACTATCTCAGAGGACGAGAATGTCAGGAGGATGTTGTTAAATGGACCCCCTGCAATAGAAGGGAATCCGGCTTCACTCACCCTCCTTGAGCTTGTCCAGATAGGGTTGAAACTGAGGTACCCATCTGTCAGTGACTGGCCAGATAATGACAAACCATGGTACGGGCTGGCAAATGCAGTAAGGAAACTGAAACAGGAGATGGTCAGACAGGCTATCCAGAATTCCCAACAGCTGGATAGACTGATGGAAATGCCTGTGACAGTTCAAATGAGAAATACGATCATAAAGACTGCCCCTCCAGCATATAAGCAGGTAATAGTGACACTGCTTAAAAATCAAACAGGAAACTCATTGCAATTGGTTACTGAAGCCATTATGCAATTAAGAGAATCGGGAGACTGGGCACCCAGGACCCAGGCACCCAAGAACCCTGGTGAGGGAGGCTTAGCAAGTCCAGGTCCATCAACATTCAGACCATCTGGGACACCAAAGGATACAAATAATAAAAGCAGGGTAAGTAGAAAAGAAATGTTCCAGGCTCTCATCAGAGAGGGTGTAAGTAAAGAACATATTGATGGAAAAGAAACCCCTACACTCTGGAGGCTATACAAGCAAAAAGGACTTCATAAGAAAGGAGTCAATGTAAATAGCCTACGGACAGATGCCCCAAACCCTTGTGGATGGCGAGAAAAAGCACCATCCTTTCCCCAGGCGATGGAACCACCAAAGCTACCCACTTTGATTCCTACAGCACCTCTTTTGTCAGGAGGAGGAGAGGTGGTTAGCTTGCTTGGAAAGTTTGGGGATGAATTGGATAAGATCTTCAAAAAGCTTTGTGTAATTAGCAAGCTTTTACAGGAATTGTTGGAAAGGATGGCGGCAAGTGAGGAAAGGAAAGTGAGTTCATTGTACCCTAATTTGCAGAAAGAGACAGCAAGTGGTGAGGTACTTAAGACACTTAAAGAATACACACACATGGAATTGCCAAACCTGGGAGACCTGGATTTGACAGACCTAGAAGATAGTAATTGACTTGTGAGGCAGGCTCCAGTGATTGATTTTTCAGTAAAAGATCATAGACCCCATGTAAAAGTTGAAATTCACTGGGAGAATAAAAATGTTGAAAGGGTTACTGCCCTTGCAGACACTGGAGCCGAGGCCACTTTAATTTATGGAAACCCTAAGAAATTTGTTGGATTACCCTATGTAATCACAGGTCTGGGAGGTAAGAGGACAGAAGCAGTTGAGACCTGGGTAGAACTGAAAATTGGACAGTTGCCAAAAAAAGAAGTATTCAGTTTTAATTGTCCCCATACCTGAATACATAATTACAATTGATATCCTTAAAGGATTGACCTTGCATTTGGGGGATGGCTGTCACAGTTTTGAGACTAAACCCTATATATCAGCCAGAGCAGTGGTGGTAGGAAAATTAATACCCCCTGTGCAACTACCACCAGCTACTAAAGTAGTACATATAAAGCAGTACAGGATCCCAGGAGGACATAGAAAAATCCTTCCAAAAGCTAAACAAAAAGGGCTGGAGTTTCAAACTCCCAAAAACAAGAAACAAGCTCAAAGCTTTATAGGTCTCTTTGGTTTTTGGAGACAACACATACCACACCTGAGTCAGCTACTCTCCCCTTTGTACAAAGTAACCAGGAAAAAACATGATTTTGATTGGGGAGAAGAGCAACAGAATGCATTTGAGGGAGCTAAACAAGCTAACCAACAAGCCCTTGATCTGTGGCCCATACAAGATGGAGACATAGACTTAAATGTATCAGTAAATCAGCAATGGGCTAATTGGAGCCTTTGGCAGAAACAAGGAAGGACTAAGGTTCTCCTTGGTTTCTGGACAAGGAAGTTACCCGAGGCAGGAAAGAGGTACACACCCTTAAAGAGACAGCTCTTGGCCTGTTATTGGGCCTTGGTGGATACTGAACAAATAACGGTAGAACATACGGTGTTCTTACGCCCAGAGATACCTATCATGCAATGCGTACTTAGTTCCCCCAAGACACATAGGATAGATCATGCACAAGAATCCAGTATCATAAAATGGAAGTGGTACATACAGGATAGAGCTAAAACAGGAAATAGGGGTACAGCTGTACTACATAAGAAAATTGCAGATGCGCCAGTACAAGAACCTGGTTATCTGCCAGAAGCAGACAAGCCAGGGCAATCTCCAGTAAAGTGGGGGAAGTCTTTTGCGCAACTAACACAGGATCAAGCAAAACATGCTTGGTTTACTGATGGTTCAGCAAAAAACATTGGTAATGAAAGACAATGGAAAGCAGTGTCTTACAATCCAGAAACCAAGAAAATTCTGACTACAACAGGGACAGGAAAAAGTAGCCAGTATGCAGAGTTATATGCAGTGTTTCAGGCTCTGAAACAAGAGATGCCTGGAAGTTGGCATATATACACAGATTCCTGGTCTGTTGCCAATGGACTGGCCATATAGTTGCCTACATGGCAGTCACATCAGTTCATGATCCAACCAAAGGAAGTCTGGGGAAAAAATTTGTGGGAGCAGATATGGGAGATGGTACATCAAAATGAGGTAACAGTCTTTCATGCTGATGCTCACTGCAATACTGACTCATTGGATCGTCTGTTTAACTCTGTTGCAGACGAGAAAGCCGAGAACTCACTTTTGGGATTGGCTAATTGGGCCCATCAGAAATGTGGACACTTAGGAGAGAAAGACACTCACAGGTGGGCACAACAGCGAGGCATTTTAGTGCCGCTTGATTTAATTAAAACAGTAATTCTGCAATGTCCAGTGTGTCAGCATGAGCAGAATAGACATGTACCAGGGATTGTACGAGGTCAAATAAAAAGAGGAAAAGCAACAGGGCAAATATGGCAGGTGGATTACATAGGTCCACTTCCTATGAGTAAAAATTGTCAATATGTATGCACGGCTGTGGATACATATTCAGGGTATTTATTGGTTCACCCTTGCAAAAGGGCTACCCAAAAAAATACTATTAAAATATTGGAAACCATGATACAGTACTATGGTCTTCCATTACAGATTCAGAGTGACAATGAAAGTCACTTTACAGGAAAATTGGTACAAGACTTTTGTAATGACAACAATGTTGAATGGATTCACAAAAAGAGAAGAAAAAAAGCTGTAAGTGTATGATTAGTATCTGAAGGATAGAATAGAGGGGGGTAACCTTTTCACAAAAGTTAAATAGAGAGAGAGAGAGAACATAATCTGTCCTAATAGACTGGGATCCTGAATAAATTAGACACTTAAAATCTAATGTTTAATGGATTTAATTAAAAAGGTAAAGTAACCTTAAATCTCAGGCAGGGGATAGGGAAAATATATACAGGGCAGTGGCAGATCCAGGGGGAGGGCAATGGGGCAATAACCCCCTCCCCATCCCGAGAAAACCGACGGTCTCCCTCTCCCCTGCCGGCTAATGCAGGGCTGGCATTGTCCAAGTGCCAGCCCTGCAATGTGCCTTCACGGACCGGGACCGGAGGGGAGATCAGAGATCTCCCTCCCTGGTCCGCAGGCACAGTGCTGACAGCCAGCAGGTGAGGGAGTGAGAGAGGACCGGGGAGCTCAGCCTGCAGCTTCTCTGGGTCCTACTCTCCCAAACACGGAGCGTTGCCGCGGTTACCACGGCAACGCTCAAAAACTCACGAGAGTTAACTCTAGCCCTGGAGCTACGGGCTAGAGTTCACTCCTACCACTGGGACCACAAGGGATTCCCCACCGGACCACCAGGGATCCAGAAATGTCCCTCCTCCTCCTCAATAAAGGTAAGAAGGGAGGGGGGACATAACAAATTTTTATTTTTATTAAATTAAATAAATAAAAAAAACATATAAGAAGGGTTTCGGGGCTTTTTTATATGTGTTGTTTTAAAAAAAATTCATTATGTATGTATGTGGGCAGTGTATATGTGTGGGGGGGCAATGTGTGTGATAAGAAGGGTAGGGGGCTTTTTTTATAATCACACACACACACACATTGCTCCCCCCCACACACATACATACACTGCCCCCATACACACATTTCTCCCATACACACACACTTCCCCACATACACACACACACTGCCCCCCTTACACACA
>OW240918.1:144242044-144365575 GCA_933207985.1 Pelobates cultripes
AGTAAGTGAAGGAGGGGGGAGTAAGAAGAAGGGGGGTATGAAAAACAGGGGGTAAGAAGAACAAGGGGGGGAGTGAGAAGAACAAGGTGGGAGTGAGAAGAACACAAGGAGGAGGGGGAGAGTAAGGGTGAGGAGAAGGGGAGATGAGGAGAAGGGGGGACTGAGAAGAACACAGGGAGGGTGGGGAGATGAGGAGAAGGGGGGGACTGAGAAGAACACAAGGAGGGTGGGTGGTGAGGAGGACACAGGGAGGAGAGGGGGTAAGAAGAACACAGGGAGGGTGGGTGGTGAGGAGGACACAGGGAGGAGAGGGGGTAAGAAGAACACAGGAAGGGGGGAGTTGAGGAGAACACAGGGAGGGGGGAGGTGAGAAGAACACATGGAGGGTGGATGAGAAGAGCACAGGGAGGGTGGGTGAGTGTGAGAAGAGACCGCTAGGGGAGGGTGGGGGAGAGGAGAGACCACTAAGGGGCAGGGGAGAGCTAGAAGGGACAGCTCTATAGGACAGGGGGCAAGACAGGGAGCTCTTTCACACTACGCACACACACACAATGCATCCCTATACATACACAGAAACACACAATGCATCCCTACACACACAGAAACACAACATGCTTCCCTTACACACAGAGAAACACACAATGCATCCATTACACACAAACAATGCAACACTTACACACAAAGACAATGCATCCTTTGCACACATACACAGAAACACATAATGCAAACACTTACACACACACTGCTTTTCTTACATACACACAGAAACACAATGCATCACTAACACACACTCAATGCACACACCTTGCATCCCTTATGCATACAAACACAGATTCACACAATGCATCCCTTACACACAACCAGAAACACACAATACATCCCTTATACACAAATACACACTGCTTCCACTACACACAAACACACTGCACAAACTGGTATCCCTATACACTACATACCATAAGCACACATATTAGATCCTCTACAATAACACATAACACATCCCTACACACTCCACTCCCTGTGAGCGAACTCATGGGTGGGTGGAACATATAAGTGGACTTATGAGTGGGCCTTGTGGGCATACTCACCGTCAGGCCCTGGGGCCCAGACCTTGAGCTGTGTAAGGGGCCCCCAAAAAATGGAGCTGCTTCCAATTCTCTCAGAACATTGAATTTTGTGATCACAGTTGCAAACAGCCTCCAGAGATCCTGTTCTACACCAGACCAGTGGAGCCAAACTGCAGCCCATCATCATCCTCATTTGGTTGTAAGTAGGCAATCTAGAATATTATTAGTGACACTAATCTATAATTTACCTCACATTAAAGGGACACTATAGTCCCCAGAACGACTGGAGCTTAATGAAGTGGTTCTGGTGTCTATAGCCGGTCCCTGCAGGCTTTTTAATGTAAACACACACTGTGGGCAGCACTGGCGTTAGTTCGTAAGGCAGCTCATATAGGTGGGGCATTGTGATGTCACATGGGGGGCGGCAAATACAGCTGTTCCCCATGCAGCCACAGGTGCCACTGTGCTGGGAGATTGTGATTACTCTTCACTTCCTCCCAGCCTACAGAGCAGCGCATGGGAGAGAGAGAGGAGGCATGATTTAATCTTACAACAAATCCAGTAAGCAAATCTTTATAAATTTGGGGGGATCAGCTCTGTTTCCACAGTTTATTGGTGTTTACTCTGATGTCTGTATTAATATTGAGGGATTTCTAAGTAGTAACATCAGTGTGTGTCAGCAGGGCCAGCCGTTGGGGTGTGCAAGCTGTGAGGTCACGCAGGGTGCCATGACAACAGAGGCGCCCGGCGGACAACACAGCTCACAAGTTGGGGACACCAGCCTATTCAGTTTAAACGATTCGCTGGTGGTCCACTGGTGCGCACCAGCAGTAGGTGCAGTCAGATTATAGCCTCTCCCTCGTGGTTCCGGCGCTCAGTTAGTGAGTCAGAGCACAGGCTCAGAGATTCTCAGCCTGCGCTCTGACAACATTGAAAGTCAGAGCCGTGAAGGAGCGGGTATGGCAAAGAGCTAGTGATTAGCATAACATCAATATCCGTTATAAAACCAGGAAAAGGTGGGCACCATTGCACTGATTTGGTGGTGCAATGGGCCACTTGACTGATTTTGCCCCCCAGGCCTAAGGCTGCCAGCCCTCCCCTGACAGTCAGCTTAGGAGCAATGCTGGGCTAAACTCAAACAGTAAATTTTAAATTTAAGGCCAAAGTAGCCAAAACGAATGCATTGCTGACCGGGAGAATTTCTCCAGTTCACCAATTTAGACCTTAAATGTAAATTTCACTTTGAATTCCGTGCAAGTCTCACATTAGTAAATAATCCTGAATATGTCAAACTCGGTAAATACAGTATTGCACAGCTCATCTTGACAGGGCAGTTTAAGCGTTATAACCACTAAACTGAGCAGTTTGACCAAAGCAGGGGTCTCTAACGCACAAGCGGGCCAGCCCCCCTCTTGCCTGATTGCTAAAAAGGAAGCTTCACTTCCCCATTAGCAATATTAATTTTATCCATGTTTAGACGGCAGTGACAGGCTCCACGAGTCCATCAACTGACATGCTCAGTTAATCAATGCCAGCTACATACAGACAAAACTGGTATCGATAATTCAGTAATGCATCTTTCCCAATAGCCGTCCAGAAAGGACCTCTGGGCCTCCGATGCCTGAGGGACACTTGAATTGGTCAAACTGCTCAAAAACAGTTTGACCCAGAACCAGGGAACCGTGCCCACCAGTACTGGGTTTAGGCCTTCATGTGACTGGAGATGAAAAATGTCATGGACCTAATGAGAAAAGGCTGTGTTTACATCATGGACTGTGTAACAGATCGACGGGCACCCCGACTGGGTACCTCCGTTGGAGGATGCTCCTAGCGCTTCCTGAGGGCTCCAAGCACTCCAGCCGACACCATAACCACCGTAGACTCCTTCAGAGAGCAAGACGGGAACAAGCTCTTACAAGAGCTTAGTAGTGATATAGCATAGCAATCCCTTGTAGCAGATTCCCCCAATAAAAGACAAGACTCAGATTGAGGGTGAAGTAGAACTGAAGCTTTAAAGGACCACTTGTTTTCCTGGCACTATAGTGCCCTGAGGGTGCCCCCACCCTCAGGGTCCCCCTCCCGCGCGGCGGGCGGGGAGCTCTCCTCCTTCATAGCGACGTCATCAGCTGAATGCGCATGCGCGGCCGGAGCCGCGCGCGCATTCAGCCAGTTCATAGGAAAGCATGTACAATGCTTTCCTATGGACGCTTGCGTGCTCTCACTGTGATTTTCACAGTGAGAAGCACGCAAGCGCCTCTAGCGGCTGTCAATGAGACAGCCATTAGAGGCTGGATTAACCCTATTATAAACATAGCAGTTTCTCTGAAACTGCTATGTTTATAAAAAAAAAAAAAAAAGGGTTAACACTAGCTGGACCAGGCACCCAGACCACTTCATTAAGCTGAAGTGGTCTGGGTGCCTATTGTGGTCCTTCAAACACTCTGCTTTTATGCACATTCTACACACAGTATTGCCCTCAGGGTTTTGCAGAACAACCAATCAATACGTACAATACACTCAGACACTCCCAGCAATTACACACAAAATCCTCCCCTCTCCCTGTGATATAATTACTGAGCACAATGGGTTAAAGTAATTATCACAGGCAGGAAAAATATACTTTTTACACATTTCTTATAACTTCTAAAATATCCATCCAATCTTCATATTCTTATTCAACATACTTCAAATACAAACATACCCAAAAATCATACAAATCCCTCCAGTAGTTAAAAAGTTAGCTGGAAGTCCTTTTGGACCGACCGCACGCACATTTTCATGCCCAAAATAGTTCCAGAGAATCAGGCTGTGCGGTCGGTCTATTTCCCATGTTAAAGTCAGTTCAAACAGACGAACGACAACCATTCGAATTGTCGAATTAACTGTCGAACGGCGTTCGAATTGTCGAATGCATTGAAGTCTGGAGAAGGTAAAACTTCAGCTGAATTAAAATGGCTGCCGCCACAGGTTTGATTGTACGAACGGCGGACACCCAGCGGTCGGCAATTAACCTACAGCAGCTTCCCAGCCTGGGAGGTAAATTACCTGCACGCTTCCACTTCTGTGTGGTCCGCCTGTACAATATTTGGTTCAGTAAGCCCCATTTACTGAACCAAGGAGGAAAAAGCCATTAACACTGAATTTTAACAGTCTGGGGACATAGTCTTAATGGGCCATTGTTCCCAAAAGTCTCAATATGCCCTTATATTGTGCTTAAAGGGCCAGCACTAGCACAATAAAAATCCATTATGCCCAAATACGTTCTTAAAGGGCAATACATCCCAGGGGCCGTAGTCACAGGGCAGGAGGCGGGCAAGCAGCCCCCTCCAAAAACTCATGGCAAACTCCCTTAAAGGGGTGAGTTTGCTACAGACTGTATGTATAACCAATAGCAAATTTATAATGGGTCTGCGCGACCTCTGATTTCACCCTTCGATATTCGACTATTTGGTCTGCGCACACTGCGTGCACTGTACACACTGAGTACTAGGAAGATACCCATGGCTTCACGTTACATAAGTGTGAGCATCACTGTACAGACAGCAGCCTATTTCATAACTAGTATATATTTAAATAAATAAATTTGTATAGGTTTATTTGGACCTATTTTAAAACATTTGTCCTGGGCTGCTGCTCCATTAGCCCCCAGGTAAATCTGCCCCTGCAGGAACTGTACCATAACCACTACATCGCCATGTACACATTATCGGGTTTAGCTGTATCCTTTTCCCAGCTACCATAGCATAGCTGAACTCGCCACAGTCCTTTAGAATCTCACAAATAGCAAAGGCTGGCACTAGGTAGGAGTTAAAATAGCCAGATGTTTAAATTACCACAAAATAAAAATGATATCAAAGTATCTGAGGGGCAAGAATAGTACAGACCAGAAAATAAAGAGATAAATAAGAATAGAGTGTTCAAGCCATTCTGTATTTTCTATAAAGTCACACTCACATCCATGCACACACACACATCGGGTGAACAGATAGCCGCAAAGGAGAAAAAAACGCATGGTGAATATTCATATTCTGACACAGCCTGCAAGAAAAATGTTTTTATTTCAAACAGATGTTATCTTACTTTAGACTTTTATATCTCCTGCTCAGTAAATTGAACTTTAATTCTTACAAAGGAGACTCCTGCAGGGTGTAGAAGACTATTAACAGAGAAACAGATAAGACATTCGAAAACAAACAGAATGTGCAGCACAGGAAGTTTAAAGATTAGATCTATCTTTACAGGAAGTGTTTAGAAAAGCTGTGCAAGTCACATGTTTTGTCTGTATAAACAAAGTGATTAAACGACTAAATGGCAGAGAATTGAGTAGTGAGAGTGCATGGGTATGATCTATACACTAAAACTACTGTATTAAAGTGACACTATAGCTCCTCCCCATGATGCAGAAGGGGTAAAAGCCCCTCCTGTGACTTACCAGAGTCCAGAAATGTTGTCCCTCAGCGCAGGAGCGGGCTACGCTGTCAAGTTGGTTAAGACCTAATGCGCATGCGCAGCAATGGCTGCGCTCGCATTAGTACTTACCCCATAGGAAAGAATTATACAATGCGTTCCTATGGGGTTTTGGGTGACGTTGGATGTCCTCATGCATAACGTGAGGAAGTGCAGCATCAGTTAGGTGATGGTAGACAGCTACTTGAGGAGTTAACCCACAAAGGTAATTATTGCAATTTATTGAAAACTGCAATAATTTGCCTTTGCAGGGTTAAGGGACCGGGCTATTTACACCAATGAGCTTCAGTGGTCTGGGTGTGCCTATAGTGTCCTTTTAAGATAAATATATTTTGGTGCCTATAGTGTCCATTTACGGTGTTGATCATTTTCAGTCTTCCCAAAAATACAATCCATGCAAATTACACTGAATTCTTGTAACTGGCTATTCTAAATAGGATTATTGCCCTTGCTACAATTCTTACCCCCGGGTTTAGAGAAGATGCAGTTGAACCTAGAAATTTTGTAAATTTAAGAACGGTACAATTGTCAGGAAGTCACCGCAATAGTTCCAATTCAGCTATTTTACATTAAAAAAAAAACACATTTATTTAGCAATATGGTGTCTGAGTAAACCACCCTATGCCAACAAGCCTTTAAGTTCAGTAGTATTTTGCCAAATCAACCCAAATCATCTCCTTCCAGTCCATTTTAAACAAACATTCGCCCCTTTGAGCAGGTGGTTCCATTGATTATATTGCATCTGTATCGGTAAACAAGTTTGATTCTACAATGAGCAGAGTCAACACCTACATCTCTGTATAAAAGACTTTTACTGATGAATTAAGAACATTTTATTGATACAAGTTACAGATATTCATATTACAACCACACCAAGAGAAAAAAAAAATCCTACATAGAGGTAAAAATTACAGTATACACAAGTTGGCAGCAATTACTTATCATGCAGTAATCAATATTTATTCTAGAAATTGGAACAATATCCTAGTGGACAGTCCTGCAATTTACAGATTGCTCTTCAGAGAAATGAATAACACATTTTTATAAAAGGAATTGCAAAAGGTTTATTTATCCCTGTGTATAACATATGTATTTGTGAGGTGTGATAAATCACATTAAAGAGACTACGCTCAAAACAACTTTAGCTTAATGAAGTAGTTTTGGTGTATAGTTAATACCCTTGCAGTCTCACTGCTCAATTCTCTGCCATTTAGGAGTTAATTCACTTTGTTGATACAGCCCTAGCCACACCTCTCCTGCATGTGACTTACACAGCCTTCCTAAACACTTCCTGTAAAGACAGATCTAATGTGTAATCTTCCTGTATTGCACGTAGTTTATTTTCAATGTTTTATCTCCTGCCCTGTTAATAGCCTTCCACGCCCTGCATGAGTCTGCTGTGTGAGATTTAATGTTCAATTTACAGAGCAGAAGATTAAAAACTTCTAAAGTAAACACACTGGGCTCTAAGATTTGATTGAAAACCTTTCTTTTCACACAGGCGGAAGTGTAAGCTAAGATGGCTAGGGCTGTATAAAGATAAGTGATTTAACTCTTAAATATCAGAAAATTGAGCAGTTCGAAAACAGCGACGTGATCTATGCATCAAAACCGTTGCATTAAGCTCAAGTTATTTTGGGGCTTAGTGTGTCTTTTAAATGTAGATTTCCACACCTGTTAATCCTGAAGCTGGGAGCCTCCATCTTAGCTGTCAATCAGGTTTATAAGCACTGTCCTTTGCACCTGGCAGTCAGCATAGAGAACGCATACTGTCTCTTCTTCATTTGCATTCTGTGCCTTGGGTGTGCCTGGACTGAACTGGATTGTGATGTAATTTGCCAAATCTTGAAAATTAATTTTAAAGAAAATGGAGAATCTCATAAAAAAAATAAAAAAAATAAAAATGTTTCATTCAATAGTGTAATTTCCACAGATGTGACAGTCCCGCTATATAATGGAAATATTTCAGCAAAGCGACCTCTGTGCAATTCAACGAGATAGGTAGATAGTTCCCTGAGGTTTTTTTTTGTCAATTTTAGTGAAAGGATTAGACCCTGGAAGGGTTAAATGAATCTCAGTATGGGTATCGGAAATAAGAAGTCAAACTGTGGGCATCAGCTATTTTCTCAGGGAACTAGTTATGTATCTTGTTTGTGTGACCTTGGCTAAATATGTAGCTTTTAACCAAGTCCCGGTGATTCCTTAAAAATACATTTTTATCTCAAGAAAGAAAAAAAAAAGGCCTCTGAAAATGAAACTTTTCAAAATGTTGAAGAGATCGTATTAGTGTACAAGAACTAAAATGTGGGGACCATGTGTGTGTATACAGACACTAAAATATAGAACTTTTAAAAATCTTTTTGCTTTGACAGGCTAATCCCTGGGTAAAAAAAAAACAACAACAAAAAAAAAAACTGAAAAATATAAAATGCACCTCAGTCACCAAACATTAAGAGATGATAAATATATCTAGAATATATTTATAGATATAACATGTATAAATTAGAATTATTTAAATTTGAAGAATTAAGGTTATTAAACAAGAGTTTGTCACATCAACCGAATCAGATCGGTCTTTTCAAAAGGCAGGGATCCAAATTCAATTTATAATTTCATGTCAAATGTCTGACTTCGGGGACACCAGGGCACATAATAAAAACATTTCCAAGTTCTTTAGAGTAGTCCGGAGAAATTTAATGAAATGTGTCCACTACTTTAGATCTCACCCTGTTCTAAATAGCGTGCAGTTTTACATCCCATAGTCTAAAGCAGTGGGTCCCAAACCAGTCCTCATGGCCCACCAACAATCCAGGATTTATGCATGGATACAATCGGGACACTGCCAAAACCTGGACTGATGGCTTGTCTTGAGGACTTGTTTGGGAAACACCGCTACACCAATGGTCCCCCAGCCCATTTCTCAAGTTGTTCCCTCAATCCTAGTTTTCTGTATTCCCATGAGTATAGATTTGGGAAACACAATAATTCTGGGCTACTGTGGATCACTTGTCTACACTAAAGAGGTGAAAGCCAATTCTCGATTCCAGGCTGACATTGAGAACTTGCACGATGTGAATGATGTACGGTGTTTAGTGAATTCAGAGTTCTGTCCCATGGTCTTTGGGCTGTAGTTGTATTTACAGCAACATTTTATCATTAAGCAGAAACACAAATCATTACAAACAAACAGACACAATGTATTCACCAAACTTTATCAACAAATGGACACTTAACATTGCCCAAAGCAACATTTGATTGAAGATATTCGTTTTTATTAAATATGGTCTTTACATTTTTTAAATTTTTGTAGAAACTATAGGTAACTATTAGAAAACAGATGTAGAAACCATGATATACCTTGTACATTTTTAATATGTAGTAATGTTTGCCTAGATTTAATAGGACAGTTAGAAAGAGGATAATATCGGACTTTGCTGTTAGTCTTTCCAATCTTTTTTTATATTGAGGTTCCATTCCCAAGACAGGTGGTCTGATTTGTCATCGTCTGTGAAACAGGATTTAATGTGGTATGTGCCTCTAACCAGCATGCCTTTGGGAGCCTCTTCCAGTGGTGTTAGAAATTCATATGCTTCAACCCGTGGTCCATAGCTGCCCACCATGTGTATCTCTTTATCAACTATTGGGTAAGATAATAAACAGAATTTAAAAAAAAGAAAATGAAAATCATCTGAAGAGAGCAACAATGTCTGAGTTATTAGCGGTATTGTCAATGGTCAGCAATGTGAAGAAAATTAGAAACTTTAGGTAAAAATAGCAAAATCCAGTAATTAAATATACACAATTACTCTACATAAAGGGGTGTACAGTTTTGAGAAGGAATTATGGAAATTTGCCTTGGCCAGTGACAGAGGACAAAGGCAGATATTACTACTGTACATAGCAAGGAGGACAAAAAATTCTGTATATACATGCAGTCTAACAAACGTTATAAATGTTTGAGAAAAAAATGCAATAAAAAAATATAAATATACATACACACACACACACACACACACACACAATTCTTAGGTTTTCATAGTGAACAGTGACAACTAATGTAAAAAGTTAGTTTAAATGATTTGGTGGTGGGGAGATTGATAATAAATACAAATATGAATATACATTGCCAATTTGGATAACTCTTGGCAATAAACTCACTGTTTAGTGAATGGACCCTTTAAATGTGCATTTAACACATTAGGCACGTCTAACAAATACTCAAATGATCACAGGACACACTTAACAAGTATGTTCATCAGCTGTACAATACCTTTTATTGACTTCCTGTATGTATACTGGACATATTTTAAGCCACAAACTATTTCATGATTCACCTGCAAGAAAATAAACAGGACAAAATGAGATTTGGCTGCTCTAAGTGAAAAGATTTAAAGGAGTTTTAGCATAAGCTAAATATTTAATCATTCGCAAGCCAAGTAAATCCATAAATGTTTGTGGAGCGCTGTAACGATACGATATCAGTCTATGTATATGTCACCATCTCTTAATAGGCAGTGTTTACATTAAAATGCCTGCAGGGACATACTATACATACCACAACAACTACATTAAGAGTTAGTTGTTCTGGTGACTATAGTGTCCCTTTAATTTTTATCTGCTGCGGAAAAGCTGTGATTTTTAAAAATTTTTTATAGTTTGTAAATATTTGCTACTGTGCAAAGTAATGTCTGAAGCTGTGGTGGGATGCCAGTAAATACCATGTCTCTAAAATGAAAGAAGGGGGGCAGAACCCACACTCTATATACCTATAGCAAGTCAGCAAGTCAAAATGCTTTATGGGTCTGGAGTGTTGCTTTAAAAGCAATTATCCAATCCTTTTTCAGTTTTATCAGACTAATGCCCTGTTTGCAATATTCTGTAAGTCCCGCCAGAACAAAACGCTCAAAGAGCGTTTAACATTAGGTTATACTCACCTTAATCCAGCGTTGGGCAGAGATGCCAGCGCTGCTCACATACCCCTCTTGTCTAACGTCACTGGAACTGTGCTCTGTGACATATTTTCCGCAAGGCAAACAAGACATTTGCCTTGGGCAGCACATTCCAGGGGACGGCAAAAAAGGCTGCCCCCAAATACCCAGGCAAATACCTTGTTAGCCTCGGGCAGGCGGCTAGCTGAATTCCAAAGCGGGCAGCGAGAAAACGCTGATTTGTGAGCTCTCTCTGCTCAGCTCCCTCGCAGGCCGCAGAGTGATGACGGGAGCTGGAATATGACATTATATTCCGGCTCCCGTCATCACTCTGCGGTGCACGAGGGAGCGGAGCAGAGAGAGCTCACAAATCAGCGTTTCCACACCGCGCGCCTTGGAATTCAGCTAGCCGCCCAACTGCCTGCACGCCTGCCTCCCTCCTTCCCTGCCCAAGCAGCCTCACTGGACCCCAGGTAAAAAAAAAAATCCACCCGATGTGGTCCTCTTGAAATACTGCACATCTGGAGATATTCTTAATTGCGTGCTGGAGGCTAGTTACACCCCCCAGCACACCTGACTTGGGCAGCCCAGATTGCACAAGGGATTGGGAGGTCTTTTCTCTGTGTTTGTAGGAGGGAGGGGAGAGAAGAGCCTAACCTGCAAGGGAGAAGCAGTTACGTCTGTCAGCAGACCATTTATGCACAGAATTGACATTACACAGCCTGGAACAGAGTTCAGGGCTGCCCAAGCCAGGTGTGCTGGGGGTGTAACTAGCCTCCAGCACGCGCTTAAGAATATTTCCAGATGTGCAGTATTTCAAGCTGACCACATCAAAACACAGAAGTGGTCATGGTGGTTGGCGTAATCCTTTAGGTAATTTGCTATCAAAGTTTAAAACCCATTCTGAGCAGAAGGTGGATGTGTCATTTTTGGCTCAAAAGCCCACTTTAGGAAACTTAAGGCTATCTCTAGACTTTAAGCTTGTTTGAACCAGGTCCTCATTAACCTATTGTTCCTGTAACATTTTGTATTTGTCACATTTATTAATAAATTCCCCTTTTAGAATATTGTAAAGCGCTGCGGAATAAGTTAGCGCTATATAAATGCCACGAATGTCATTATGTAGATTTAGATAGAAAAGGAATAAAAAGCTTTTACCTTAAATGTTATTTTTACACTGTAGCTCACGCCCTCTTTAAGTACAAACGATGTGTTCTTCAGGGCAACCAGATCACCTGTAGGTACATTACACAGTACAATTAGCACGGAACACTTCAATTAACCCCTTCAGGGCCTGCGAGTCGGTAGAGCAGGCTTACTATTGCACATCAGCAGATTAACTGTTCAATCAATCGATATAGTCAGTGGTTTAAATTTCCTCAGTCGATTTAAAACCTTGGTCACTAGTTTACCATTAGCCTACATTTATAGCAAGAGACGCGCTAGTCAAGATAGCCCCATGAGCTTACAATTTAATAGGACACACTCATAATTTACATTCTAAATGATGTATGTGTGTGCATATGTTTAATTAACTTACTAAATTAACCTCAGTCATCTTTACAAGTCAAAATTTAAAAGGAAAAAAAAAAAAAAAACAAACCTGCAGCGGTGTACAATTTCATTTCAGTAAATGGAAGAAGTGTCGGCCCCCTGGAGATTATTGTGAGGGGGGGGGGGGGCACTCGTGGAGTCCACCTGCTCCGGAATACTCCGGCCACATTCAGCCACTTACTAGCCATTTAATTAAGATCCACAGAGATCTGTGGAAACCGAATGCAGCATTTGGCAGGTAATGCCGACAAAAAGCGTCACATTGTATTCACAGCAGAGCAAGGTTCCACATTTACTACCAATGCATAAAAAAATAAAATAAAATAAAAAAATCAAAGAAAAATTGCTACAGTGCGAAAAAGTAACAATTAGGTCTATGAAGTTTGTAAGCAAACTGGTAGCAAATCCATTGCTCAGAAAAATAAATAAGCACTTCTACTTCCATGGCAGTAAAATATTACAAAGAAACACCAAATAATTAGAGAGACAAGACCCAAAAAAAAATCTGGGAAAATGACTGCCGAATATTCTCCAACATTAACCAGAAGTGAGAGACGGCTGAGTAAATGAGCCATTGGCTCAAAACCTTTCTATTATTAACTGCTTAAATCCAAGCGCAAGTGTTACAGAATGGGAAGAGTATAGACAGGCATGACCGTGGAGACCTCAGCATGGATCATACCTCCCAAGTGTCCCTATTTAGCAGGGACAGTCCCTACTTTGTGTCCAAGTCCCTCTTTTCTAGGAACTCCATATTGTTTGTGTCTGTGTGTATAACAGAGCTCCACAGCAATAATACTCCCAGTAATGTGTCTGCATGTATAACAGAGCTCCACAGCAACAATACTCCCAGTAATGTGTCTGCATGTATAACAGAGCTCCACAGCAATAATACTCCCAGTAATGTGTCTGCATGTATAACAGAGCTCCACAGCAATAATACTCCCAGTAATGTGTCTTTAAAGCACAATAAATGTGTCTACAAGCTAATCTATGTAAATAAGATACATTGATCTCCTAAATTGTCCTTTCAGTTGCATAGAATGGTTGTGAATAAGTCAGAAAGTTACCTAAAATTCCCAGGGAAAGCTCAGTCCCTGGACACACATTGGTCTTGCAAACATTACCGTAGAATGCAGGGAAACACTAAGTGGGAGCTAGTATTCAAAAGGAACTCTGATCCAGGCCAGCAAAAAAAACAATGGCAGCCACAATGCTGCTTTACTGCACAGACAAACAATCCTGCAGAGAGGTTTATCAAAAGTGCTGTGATAATTGGAATTAAGTCAAGGAGTTCCTATTTGTGTGGTTTTATTTTAAATTAAATTGGCACGTCTACAAAATTAGGTTAAAGAATTGATATCAAAGTATCACAGTGTTCCAGCCGAGGCAGTCACTTTATAGAGGACTAAGATTATTAAACTCCCTTATTACATGTGAAGACCTCACAGCAGAGAATAATTTCGAATGTGATCTGAACGGAGTTAAAAATAAATACAATTTATCTACAGACAAGAAGTTGCTGCGTTTAACAGGAATTAATACGATGAAATCACTTCAATTCTGCGTCAGGGACGATTTCTTATGTTTAAATCATAAGCTCGCGGAGACTAACCAGCGAACGCGCGTTTATATACACTTTGATATGCACTGCGACGCCATTTCTGCATAGCTGAGAAAAGAACTTGTCATTAATACAAACAAGCCCCTTCTTTCGGGCAAAAAAAATTAATAAAACATAATACACCTTTTTTTCCCCCTCTCTCTTTGATAGCAAGTTGTTTTTTTCCTTTTTCTAAAGCGCTCTGTTTTTTTATTATTGTTGTGTGGTTGCGCAAGTTACTTTATTGCATTTACTTCATTTCCTGGATGTAATTAAGCAATATTAAATTGGTTTCCCCTGTTGTGAAAATAATTCATCGTGGAGGTCAGCCATCACTCGTGATTAACAGGATTGGAGTTAATTACATTTTCATCTTGCCCTTGGTTACCCATCAGGAGGAGCACTTATAAAGTTCTGGCATATAAATATCCCATGATGCACTGCGTGTTCCAATGAATGTCTTGGCGTCTGTGTACAATTTGCTGTGAGTGTTTGCACGCACTGGAACTCTTTCTACACTGCCTAACCGGACACACATGTAAGTCATCACCCACGCGTCCAGGCAATTTGAATGGTTTCAGGCGGTCTCTTGACAGCTTAGAACAGTGTTTCCCAACCCAGTCCTCAAGGCACACCTACCAGTCCAGGATTTAGGGATTACCCAGTTGTGTCTAAGGTGTTTTTACAAAGAAGAAAAAAAACACCTTAGACACAACTGGGTAATCCCTAAATCCTGGACTGGTAGGTGTGCCTTGAGGACTGGGTTGGGAAACACTGCCTTAGAATATGGGCGGCCTGAATCAAAAGCCTATTTTGTTTCTTAAAAAAACAATTTTTAAAAAAAAAAAAGCAAAACAAAAACACAAACAAACCTTGTTACTTTTTACCTGGCTATTATTTTGTACCAAAATGCTAACTATGACAACTGTGGAACACTCGCTGAACAGAGCAGACCCGTTCTATCCGTTTTGAGAGTTCAACGTATTCTAAATGCTTTAATATCCCCTCCAACCATGGCCACTGTACCTGTGCATTACTGCAGCAAAAACAAATCGAGATGCAGCAAGGACTCCCAATATATAGGGGACTTGTAAGCACAGATCCAGAACCCAAACTCTAATTTCCTTGGAGGATGAGGTCAGTGATTTAACCTCTCCGGAGTCTGGAGGGCCTAGGGCTCAGTTTACATCTGGAGATCCTAACACTTCATCTTCTTAAAGATATTTCCAGGCCATGATAGCCTGCTAATTATATCAGAACTTGTGGTCTTAAAGGGACATTATAGTCACCCAGGCAAACAAGAAAAACGCACAGGCACTCTAAATGTGAAGCCGCAGGCAGATTTATTGCAACAAAATGCACAGCAACGTTTGGACCTAACTAGAGGTCTTTGTCAAGCTAACACCACACAGTGACTAAAGTGCATTTATGCCAAGTAAAACCTTTTATATTTTTTCTTCTATTCTTTTTTTTTTCTTTTTTCTGATAGGCTCTTTTAGGTGCCTTCTATTGGCATTATTTGGTTACTGTCAAGTGCCTTTAGTATAGATATTGGCCATTACGTCTTATAGTCCTATCTGGTGCAAGCTATTAAACTGTTTTTCTATGACCAGCTATCATATTATTGTTTATTTGTGCCGATGGTCTCATGCCCCTATATGCCGTTCGTGCATTTGAGTATACGAACGCTCACTTCTCTGTTACAGCTATTAGACTAAGTGCTCTTTGCGCACGTGTTCCGATATGCCTTTCGTGTAACTTTACATGAAATACCTTTCATTTGTCCCTTATGTCTTCCCGTAGATGGGGAGTTTACACTCCTGCATTCCACCAATCCGGAATCCGGTATGCGTTCCATCTACCCGGAAATGAGCTGCATTTGGACGCTATCAGAGGCATTTTTAGTTTTTTTCCTCTTTCCCTTATTTTTTTCCTTATATCTTATGCTGTCTCCTCTACTTGGCACAAATGGGTAAGCTGATGATTTGATTATTATTCATGTTATATTTACATACTGTATGTATTCTATAGTAATTATGTATTCTTGCATTAATTGGTGTTTCTTGTTCGTGAATTTAATGTATTATTGCTTGATTTCCTTTCTAATACTTATTCTATGTATCTTTGATATTTATTCTGTGTATTCTAGAGTATTTGTAGATTTTTGTTGCACTAATTAAGGTCTCTTGTTAATCAATGAAGTGAATTATTGATTGAATTCCTCTTTGGCACTGTTTGTTATATATGCACTCTAGTCACTGTGTGGTGTTAGCTTGACAAAGACCTCTAGTTAGGTCGAAACGTTGCTGTGCATTTTGTTGCAATAAATCTGCCTGCGGCTTCACATTAGGAGTGCCTGTGAGTTTTTCTTGTTTGCCTTGTCGTGGTGGGATTACTGGTCCTGCTCCGGAGCACCTGTGGCCGTTGGGAGTGAGTGCGGCTCCTGCGATCTATTTTGCATTATAGTCACCCAGATCACTTCATCCCTGTCCTATTTAGTCCTGCAAAGTAAATCATTGCAGTTTCAGAGAAACTCCAATAATTATATTGCAGCACCAAGACTGCCGGTAGTGGCTGTCAGACAGACACTAGAGGAACTTCCTGAAACCCTGAATCCCGGATCTTTGGTCGCCTGACATTGGATGTCCTCACGCTCTGCATGAGGATTTTCTGCGTCAATTAAATCCCAATAGGAATGTATTGCAGCAATGTTGGACGAAGCAGAGCGCTGACCCAGCGCCCACGACATCAGTGCTGGAATAAGTGAGGTGAGTAAAGTGTTTAACCCTTTAGTGGTCGGGGAGGGGGGACGAAGACCAGAAAGTGTTGTTTCCCTTTAAGGAAGGACATTCTGGACCTCGGGAGCCAGCAGCAAACAACGGCTCTGTAGCGGACCACGGGTAACCCGACTGGTTACCTCTGATATTACCTTCCTTCAGCCACTCTGGAACCATTAGCACAAGTAAATCCCCATTCCCCCAGTAACAAGACAAAACATAGTCCTGGGAGTCAACTGTTTAATGCAGGCACAGAATTTATACATTCAGTAAACCCCTTCCCCGTGCCTGAGAGATAATTGAGTCAGGAACTGTACAAACTTCATTATCTCCAGGTACAGAAAAACACACAATTTCACAACACCCAAAAAGTAACCCCAAGTGTAATTTTTAACATATCCAAAAATCACTCAGATGGGTTCAGTGGTTCGGATTTTCCATGGAAGTCAACTTTTGACCGACCGCACATGAGGCTCCTGCCCAAAATAGTTCCATAAGAAAAGTGGTAGCGGTCGGTCAGTTTCGGGAGTACAAAACCGAACAAAATACCGAACCGATCCTCTGGCTCCTAGGTAGCGATTGTATGCCTAGTTCATGCAAACAATCCTACCGACTGGCACTCTCCTGACATGTGGAAAAGAAGCAAGCGTTCAAACTTTAGCGGTGTTCGCGAGTTAAAGTGTCCGGTTTTAGTTACATGAACTCTACGACAAAGCACCACTGCCTGCGTTCGTGTGAACAAGATAGCCGCCAACTCCGTTCCCACGTGTTCGTGCGTATACAAACGGCGGCCAGTCAGCCAGCGGCACATTTAGAATCATGATGATTGAGGTTAATAGGGGTTAACAAGCACAAGAAATGGTCCGCAGTTCGTGGGTTTGTTCAGTTCCTGAACAATAAAGGGAAACCACACGAACAAAGTCTTTTATCATGCCTTTTACATGGCCCATAGTCCTTGGAAAGGAGGCTGGCCAGCAGGCTCCTCCAGGAGCTAGTGGAAAACGTACGGGGAACGGGAGCGTTTGACACAGCCTCCCTTTTATAATAGCAGATCTGATCTGTTCACTTAATAAGAATTAATATGCAAACATGCAATAATGTCATGTCACAGGGAGACAAAATTTGAATTTGAGAGCATCATGGAGTCATTGTGGACATATTTAGGCTTCTCTGGCTCCTCAGTAGACTCTTCATCCCTATTATTCCACAAAGAAGCTTTAAAAAAAATGAAATAAATCTGACACTCTATGGGATCATTAAACCTGTAAAATCTACCAGAGCTCCAGACGAACTTCACGCAACGTATCAATCCCTTTCAGAAGGATAGTGACAAAGCGGATCGAGATAAAACGCAGCAGTTTGCATCTTACAGCATTATGTTAGATCACATCCTATATCGCTCAGCATCAGAATCTCTACTCTTATTATCTGGGCCTGTATGCACTGTACGCTTATGGCATTGACATGATTAATGACACGGCCATATCGCACTTACTCAGACCATCCCACGTCCAGGGACTAGTGGACTCATGACCCCAAGACGCCATTATAGCTTTCGTCATTCTTAGAACATGTGTTGACTTAAACTGTTATTTTTACCCTTTAGGCCATCAAATATTCATAGTAGCTATACCCTTTACTGTGCCAATAACGACCTCTATACAAGGTGGATAATCTTAGTCATTTTTTTTAAATATATTGATACTCTGAGCTTCAAGCAACATATTGGCCATAGCACATTTAATGTGTTTCATGTTACATTAATGCTCTTTATTGATGTTTTATGCTATTTTACCCAATTTAGTTATTTCTCACTTACAAGCTTTGTGTAATCTGTATCTCGGAAGGGATTTTGTTACTAGATTATAAGTACATCTATATCTCTCACATAAAATAAGCAGATCTCTAATACAATATTGGCTCTTATGTGAGGTGCATCAAAGAGTGGTTTGTACCTTTTTTTTTTTTCTTTTTTTTTATTTGACAATTTTTATTTTCCAAGGGTGAGGGCAGGGGTTACAGAAGAGAAAATGAGGGGTGGGGTAAGGTAAGGTGGTACAGTACACATTTTCATCATTCTGGTTATCCATTATTGCATGATACATCAGTAGTTCAAACATTGTTGGGGGGCATTATCGATGCACCTCAGCCCAGAGGTGTCCCCATGTTTACCAATCTGTACCGCACATGGTGTTGTACCTTTGTACTGTGTGTTGCTGTGGTGATGGGGGTTGGATGTGGGGGAGGCGGGTGCATGCACCAAGGGAAGGAGGGGTTAACCTATATACACAAGTGGGTTTAGTCTCATCTGTTTGTGATACATCTACCTGGTCCTTATGGGTAAGGTTTGCTGTTCCTGTTTGGTCCTATTGCACTTTTTCTCTCCTCCCTTTTCCCAGGGTATCCCTTCTCGGATTGCATGGGCAATGGTTCCTACTCGTCTCCAGTTACTTGGGTTTTCACCGTGTTCCAATACTGTTCCCAGATTTTCCCTGCCTCTATAGTTGCCCCTCCCGTCCCAAGTTGTTGGGCCGCCATGTGTTCATATTCCCAATTCTTTTGGATCTGGGTAACTAGCTCAATTTTTGTGGGGACTTTATGCGATTTCCAGTTTTTTGCTATGAGGTTACACGCAGATATTATCGTGTGAAATATGAGTTCGGTATGAGCTTTGGTCATGCCCCCTGGCCAAATGTATAAGAGGCATATTGCTGGGGTCAGAGTCAACTTCATAGGAAGCAGGTGGTCAACAATGGTACCCACCATGGTCCAGTAAGGTAGGATGTCCTTGCACGTCCACCATACATGTAATAGTGAGCCCTTGTCCAAGTGACATCGCCAGCATTGGGCAGATGTACCCGGGAACATGTGCGCCAGCCTTGTTGGGACCAAATACCACCTGTATTGTAGTTTTTTTATTTGTTCAAAGTGTGTAATGCAGGCAGTATTGCCTTTGTGAATTGTAAAGGCTTTGGACCACTGGTTCTCCGTAAAGGTACTTCCCAGGTCTTTGTGCCATGCCTGTATGAAATTGTCCGTGGCGGTGTGAGTGCCCTCAAGCAATGTTCCATATATTCTTGAGATGGCTTGCCTATGTGGTTTGCCTGTAAGGCACCATGTGTCATAGCTTGAGATCATGGGTGTTGTAGGTGGGTTCGTAGGCTGTCGTAGTATAGACTTGAGCTGCAAGTATGAGAAAATCTCTTTATTCGGTACCTTGTACTGTGTTTGTATGTCCGGGAATTGTTTCAGGGATGTACCATTGTATAGGTCGTGTATGTGTGTGCACCCTGCATTCGTCCAGGTCCGGTAATCGAATGTTTGGTTCCTCAGGTATATACTGTACATTGTCGATGCAAACGATGTTACTCCTGAGCCGCTAAGGTGCACTCTGTGTGTGTCCCATGTGTGTAGCATTAGTTTAGTGGTCTCTAGCATGTGTGGTGTTGCCGGCCTTAGATGTTTTGGTACCCAAAATAAATGGTGCACCCCAGCCTTGCATGCCCAGTGGGGGTTTGTACCTTTTAAGGAAATTTTGCAAACTCTTTGACAAACTATTCCAAAAAAATAATAAAATGAATAAGATTTAATTATGGCAAATGTACTTCTTAAAATTTGTAACAAAAAATTTCCACCATAAGTTAGTGTTTTACCTCCAATATTACTGCCTTGTCAAAAGAACACTAAGTACCATAACCACTATAGTTCACTGCACTGGTTCTAGTGCTGCGAAAGCCCTGGTGCTACACCACAGTAAGTCAAACCATTTTAGTATGGCTTGGCACCTTACCTGGCTACCTTGCATACTCATGCAGGAGATGTCGCTATAGAATAAAGCTAGGCCTTTATAGAATAAAGGGTGCGGCTACGGGACCCTGGCAATTCAATTCCAGACACGTCCTTGTTTAACAGATAACACAACGGGTTAATTAACCTATACAATTTATCCATCTCTATATACACACATGTTAAAACAAACAAATATAGCGTTACCAGTTAAATCCATGGTGATTGGTCCGGGTGCCTCATTGCAGACCAAGGTCAGACGGATCACTTGAACATTGGACACATGGGGATCTAGGATAAAGAGAGAGCATAAATTATATACATAATTAGTCTGTACGCACAGAGTACTTGTTTGTGGCTCCCACGGCGTAGAGTATTTTTGTTTTTAAAATTTTTTTAAAGCCAACTCAAATGCACTACTATAGGTAGCAATTGTTCAGAATGTGTGCGCACTTCATAAAAATAAAATATCAACGTTTGCGGACAGGTTTGGCCCAGCTTACAAGAAAACCAACATGGAAACATATGCCTCTGCTTTATTAACTGGGTAGCAAGTAACAAAAACACCAACTTGCATACATTTGGTGACATGTGCAGGCTGAATTTGCATACATTTCAAAGCACAATAAATCATGGTTAATGTGAAATATTTACATATATTTGAATAACATGCCTTTCTGTGCCTCTACAGAAGGCATTTCCATAAATCTAAATTGATAACCCCACTGCCCCCCAAATTTTGTTATCTTCATAATTTAAACCCACAAAACAAACAAACATTCGCTGATGTGGTATTCAAGAATATTATTGTACTGTGGTTTTTTTTTTTTAAATATAATTTAAACTTTTTTTTTAAAGTGTGTTATTTCAGGTTGTTATCTGTAACCCACTGATAAAATAGGCAATATTGTCCAGGCTATTAATCACCCAACTATTTCATGGTACACAACGTTCTGGTAAAGAACAGATACAAAGCAAATTAAATGAAAAAAGTCCATTATTTTGCTACAGTTACAGAGTTGCCTGGTATATCAAGTCACAACAGCACTGCTCAGAAATTAAACACTTGTTAATAAATCGCAAGGTATTTCTATCAACGCATAAATTTAGTAAGCTCACCAACAGTACTGTGAAACCAACAGGGTTATTTACTAAAAATTTCCTATGGGAAAGCATTGGATTGGTTGAGATCATCAATATTGATCACTGCAGGGCGTGCAAACGAGCAGAGCAAAAAGATTACATCTCCATCGCTGCCCGTCTACCTGTACATTGCTATCCTCCGAATGGCCATGTTCACGCTCCTTTGGCAAGCCACCTCGGGGGCGGACAAACACCCAGACAGCAGGAAAAAATTTATAGTCGCCATTGGCGACCTGGGATTTGTCAAGTCACGCTTTAATGTATAACCCAGTAAAATACACCAAATTTGGACCTATGGAAATGGACAATGAAATTGCAAATTTTAAGCCATTGTAGGTATTGAGTTTTTGTTCCCTATAAGGAATAGCCTTGCAATCTAAAAGGGTTCATTAGAGATCAGCTGCAATGGTTTGATCCATGAATGGTTAAAGGAGTAATATAGCGTTAGGAATACAAATACGTATTCCTAACGCTATAGAGCCCCAGTCACCATTTAGGTGACTTGGGCCCCGTTCCACAGCAAATAAATGGTTATTTAACCATTTATTTGCTTACCTTAATCCAGCGCCGGGCTCCCTCAACACTTGTGACCTCTCCTCCATCGACGTCAGCTCCCGAGTGGAGCTGAATATGCATGCGCGGCCAGAGGCGAGCGCGCATTCAAACCTGTCCATAGGAAAGCATTACTCAATGCTTTCCTCTGTGGATCTTTTTTGACGCTGGAGGTCCGTAAGGTCGTCCAGCGTCATTTCAGTGCGATTTTTCTCACTGAGAATCGCGGAAGCGGCCTCTAGTGGATGTCAGGAAGACAGCCACTAGAGGCTGGATTAACCCTGCAGTGTAAACATAGCAGTTTCTCTGAAATAGCTATGTTTGTAGCTGCAGGGTTCAAACTAGGGGGACCTGGCACCCAGAACACTTCACAGAGCTGAAGTGGTCTGGGTGCCTATAGTGGTCCTTTACCATATACTATAAAGGTAAGAATAATTTCATTTTACTTGTATGGTTTTTAAGAGCTCCACTGCTATTTGGTGGCTTTCCTCACTTATATTGTTTAACCAATTCTTTGGTGTGGTGAAAAAGGGTATTCCCACACAAGCATTTTAAAGTTGCTGTCCATTATTGTTAATTTTAGGTGCTAATTTATCGGCACACTTTACAAAGTCATTTTTGGTTGTAATCCATGAGTAGGACAGAGACCCTCAACTTTCTTTATCTTTCAGACATATTGCTTCAAAATATGACCGTGTCGCTTTAAGGTGGAGGGCATCTTACACAAAATCTCCTCTTATTGTTATTCAGAGCTCAGCCACATTACAATCTTGCGATGCATATTTAACATCTTATAAAGAATGCTGATCTAAAGTTACACATTTCAAGGCGATTTGAGACAACAACGGCATGTCTTTAATATTCCCAGGCACAGAGAGTCTGATACACAAACTGTATTCGCTGAATGTGAAACCCCTTTGGCAAACGACAATCCCATGTTCACCATAGCCACTTAAGGCAAAGACACATTCTGCAGCAGAACTGTCAGATTAAGACCGGGAGATTCATGGAGGCCAACATTTCTTTAGTAAAACTTCCTTTTGTCCCATGGGCAAATAAGATACATCTAGAGCAATATACAAAAAATGTCCGTGTGCCAATGTCAGACTGGAGACGGCATTAACCCCTTTATCTCCAGGGCAGATCCATTTGCATGGCATTACATGACATTTAAATAATTTGGTACTCATTTAAATTAATTAACATTCTCCAGTTTTGCCCCAGAGCTGCTCTCAAGGCTTCCCCCTGTGGCAGAGAGCCTCTCGTATAACTGCGCTTCCTGTGGCAGAGCCTCTCTCTTAGCTGCTTCTCCTGTGGCAGAGCCTCTCTGTTATAACTGGGCCCCCTGTGGCAGAGCCTCTCTCTTATAATTGGGCCCCCTGTGGCAGAGAGCCTCTCGTATAACTGCACTTCATGTGGCAGAGCCACTCTCTTAGCTGCTTCTCCTGTGGCAGAGCCTCTCTGTTATAACTGGGCCCCCTGTGGCAGAGCCTTTCTGTTATAACTGGGCCCCCTGTGGCAGAGCCTCTCTGTTATAACTGGGCCCCCTGTGGCAGAGCCTCTCTGTTATAACTGTGGCAGAGCCGAGCCTCTTTCTCAGCTGCGACTCCTGTGGCTGAGTCTCTCTTATAGCTGGGCCCCATGTGGCAGAGCCTCTCTTGTATAACTGCGCCTCCTGTGGCAGAGCCTCTCTCGTATAACTGCGCCTCCTGTGGCAGAGGGTCTCTGGCGCCAGCAGCAAAGCCTTACTTTAACAGCTGGGCCAGCTGTGGCAGAGCAGCCCAACACCCCCCATTCCTCGCCTCGTTCTACCTGCTATGCACCATTATATCGTCACACACTGAAATATTCCTTTACAAAAAGCAGTAAAAAGGGAAATGCTGGACTAACAAGCCTTTCATTAACATGGATTTAGTGGAAACCACTTTAAGGATTGCAACACGCCAAGTGTCCCTTTAATATATTTCCATATTTGTGAAATGGATCTCTTTAGACACAAAGGTGTCACAGTGTAAAAAATAAATAAAAGAACGTGGGAATCTGCAGAAATCTGTCAGTATTCTTTAAATGTACTATTAAGTGTAAACTTGTGAGTAACGTTTCCTAATATAGCGTGCATCAAACACGAAGTTTTAAATAAGCGATTTTGAGCAAATCTGAAATTGTGGTGCTTTAGAGTCCATACAGGATAGCATCAAGGGTGACATTACTTGGATGCTATGGACAGGAACGAGGAATCTCTCCCCCTCCCCACAAAAGTGATAACACAAATCTATAAGCTCTCTTCCTGGCAACACGATTTGTAATTTAATCAGGAAACCGAGATTTCTTAATGGTTTGTGTAAGCTGGGTCCATGATTCAATTTAACAGATATGGATTCTGCTCTACCAGCTGCCTAGATTGCAAAACAAAATACACATTTTGCAGATTTAACGGACAAGACAACCGCAAACCCTACACGTCCTTTAGGACTGAAAGTGCAATTACCCTCAGCCAGCTGTTTGGCTGGAATTATACTCCAACAATGCTTGAGATCTTGCAGTTGTTACAGCTGATAGTACAGGGATCTGCGGATTTAATTACAGTTATGGAGGGCAAGACAATATAGGGGAAGGCCAGGTGTAAGTTTAATAAAAACCGCATATTGAATCTTAAATCGGTGCATGACGCGGAATCAGATTTAAAAATACAAGCGTTTGCAGCTCTGATTCCTAAATTAATTAACAAATTAATTAATACCTATTACAGTTGAAGCATTTACATTACAGATTTAGATAAAATTTACTTTTCTAGAATAATTCCCATTCTGCTTTGCAGTATATAAAATATAAATAAAAACAAAATACAGACAATATTAAGTGAACTATATAAAACGAAACCGTTCGCCATCTTTAAAAGCAATCTGTTCTTCCAGAGAAGATGAATTAATGCAGTTTATCTCCTGGTATAAACCAGATTTATACTTTTCAATTCAGTCCCAATCTTTGTATTTCAGACCGCACGCTTCGCTTTGAAGGGACGTTGCTAATTGGTCCTCTGATCATCTAATAAATCACCAGTCAAAAGGCAGTAAACATCTGTGCTGTCTCGCCCTGCGCACTGCTTGCGCTCAGCCTGCTGGGCTAACACAGATGGCTGGAAATCTACAATGACTGATCCAAAACAGGTTTGTGAAGAGAAAGAGCGAGAAAGCGAGAGCGAGAGAGAAAGAGCGAGAAAGAGCGAGAAAGCGAGAGCGAGAGAGAAAGAGCGAGAAAGCGAGAGCGAGAGAGAAAGAGCGAGAACGAGAGAGAAAGAGCGAGAAAGCGAGAAAGAGCGAGAGAGAAAGAGCGAGAAAGCGAGAGCAAGCGAGAGAGAAAGCGAGAGCAAGCGAGAAAGAGCGAGAAAGCGAGAGCAAGCGAGAGAGAAAGCGAGAGCAAGCGAGAAAGAGCGAGAAAGCGAGAGAGAAAGAGCGAGAAAGCGAGAGCGAGAGAGAAAGCGAGAGCGAGCGAGAAAGCGAGAGCGAGAGCGAGAAAGCATGGGGAGAAAGAAAGCCGCAGAGAGAAAGAGCGAGAGAGAAAGAGCGAGAAAGAGCGAGGAGGAGAAAGAGCCGGTGAAAAGAGCTTAGAGGAGAAAGAGCCGCAGCGGCTTAGAGAGGTGTTGCGCTCGCGAGGAGGTGCTCTGCAGGTTGGTGAGAGAGAAAGAGCGAGAGAGAGAAAAAGAGCCGGTGAGAGAGAAAGAGCGTAGAGAGTGGCGGCGCGAGCGAGAGAGAGAAAGAGCGAGAGAGAAAAGAGCGAGAGAGAGAAAGAGAGAGAAAGAGCGGCAGGCAGGGAAAGAGCCGGTGAGAGAGAAAGAGCGAGAGAGAGAAAGAGCGAGAGAGAGAAAGAGCGAGAGAGAGAAAGAGCAAGAGAGAGAGAGAGAGAAAGAGAAAGAGCGAGAGCGAGCGAGAGAGAAAGAGAGAAAGAGCGAGAGCGAGCGAGAGCGAAAGAGTGAGAGAGCGAGAGAAAGAGCGAGAGAGAAAGAGAAAGCGAGAGAGAGAAAGAGAAAGCGCGCGAGAGAAAGCGCGCGAGAGAAAGAGCGCGAGAGAAAGAGCGCGAGAGAAAGAGCGCGAGAGAAAGAGCGCGAGAGAAAGAGCGCGAGAGAAAGAGCGCGAGAGAGGAAAAAAAAGAAAAAGAGAGCGAGATATTTCCGTGGAAATAAAATGCAGATCGCTCCATATTAACATGTATGCACTCTATAAGAGGGACAGTCTGGTCTTTTGGGCTTTAATACCTCTGTATTTTTTTTAAAAGTAACATACCTCTTTTTTGGAATAATACAGTAACGTCTTTAAACTACAATAATTATGATTTTTTTTAAATTGATGTGTCTAAATAGAATACTCTCTTGTTCCATACATTGTTATCAATGGGTCATGGTATCCTGGATTAAGAATAGCCCTCCAAGCTCATCCCCTAAAAAGAAACAGTCCATATTTGGCCATTTTAAATTTTGGGAGGTAGGTAGAAAGGATCAGATAAAGGCTGAATTGTATCTTGACTTACCAACTACTGCAGGTAAGTTGCCCAGCAAGGCCTGCTTGTATTTGATCAAACTCTCATCATCTTTGTCAAGCTCTTGAATCTCCTGCAGAGATTTCTTTTCTGGAGCCTTGTAATTCAAATCTAATTCATCTTCATGCTCCTCCTCCACTGGTTTAATTTCCTCCTTGTCGGCCATGATATCTGAAACGAATATTCACAGATTAGTTAAAGTGCAGCGCAATGTTACAATGCCAAAAAAAAAATAGACGACAAAATGTCTGCCATGAGGAAGACTGGCGTATTAACAGGAAATGTGACATTAACGAGGGAGATAATGCGTCAGAAATGACCACTAAGAGGTTAAATCAGAATTTGAGGATTAAAGTGACAATAGTCATCAAAGCAACTTTAGCTAATGAAACAGTTTTTGTGTATGGAACATGCCACTGGGGTCTTACTGCTCAATTCACTGCCGTTTAGGAGTTAAATCAATTTTTGTTTCTGTTTATGCAGCCCTAGCCACATCTCTGCTATCTGTGACTGACACAGCCTGCATGAAAATAAAAGGTTTCATTTTCAATCAGATGTAACTTAACTTTAAAAGTTTTTATCTCGTGCTCTGTAAATTGAACTTTAATTACATACAGGAGGCTCGTGCAGTATCTAGCAAGCTATTAACAGAGCAGGAGATAAATTCTAAATGAAACAGAATTTGCAATAAAGGAAGTGTAAACATTAGATGACTCTTTACAGGAAGTATTTAGAAAGGCTGTGTAAGTCACATGTAGGGAGGTGTGACTAGGCCTGTATAAACAAAGTGTTTATACAGCTAAATGGCAGAGAATTGAGAAGCGAGACTGCAGGAGCATGATCTATACACCAAAACTGCTTAATTAAGCTGAATTTAGTTTGGGGACTATAGTGTCCCTTTAATAAAAGGTACTGCAGTTTCAGGTAAATTGGAAACACAGAGTAGAGAGACCCCATGTCAAATAACCACAATTCCTTATTTAGTGAACTAACCTGCAACTCAAATACACAACTGTCGCACCCTGAAAAGGCAAGCTACAGACAAAATAGTCACTTTTTACTCGTTTCTGTTGCTGTGGTTGAACAGGATATTAAAAATAAAAGTAGTATAAAACAAGATTAGGTAAATAATGTGTCAGAAAAGGTTAGGGGAAGCCCATAGATCCTCCATGGTTTACGTATGTGATATAAATATGATCTAAAAACAAAATTAAAAAAAAACACCTCTCCAACAAACATATATACACACACACACACACACGTTACTTTAGTTACGTTCAACGTAAGATAGCAATCTTCTAAATACATTCACTTGAAGTCACATGGTTTGTACATTTGCCCAGTTTCCTTTTAAAATGGTATAATAAAATAATCATTTAACTTGAAATACTTCATTTAACTTATTGCTAAGTTTCCATGCATTGTTGTTACCCAACGTAAAACCACCTAATTTTATCAACCTCAGAAGAATAAAAGTCTTGGCCTTGCTGGTAATCAAACCTTCCATTCTGAGATCCTGCTGCTGGAGTCCTATCCACTGAACTATCTCACCGACAAGGTCAAATTTCTGCGATACATTAGTATTGTCTCAGATCTGATCCAAATTGTGAATATTGACTAAAACTGGAATTACTGATAAATAAGGGAATTGCGTACTTTAGACAGAGAAGGTAAATCGAAAAATTCTAAAAAAAAAAAAAAAATTCTTCTCCCCCACCCGCACTTTCTAAATGTTGGCTATTTTGGCTTTGAATTTGCAGTTCCCTTGGCAATTCTCCTCAGTTTCCTATTTAGTGACAGGACCCTCATGGTATTGTTCGAAGCAACAGATGGAATTCTTCTGCAAGAGTCCCAGTTGAGAATTCTGCCTTTTATCTTTCCTATTAATAGTCTGGAATCACACAACAAGACCTCCAGAGAGGGTCCAATTTCACTTCTGTTATCTGCATGCTGCAGAATATGTACAACACGCTTTGTTCTAATTAAAAATAAAGATGGCATGCAAGATTTATGGCAACGCCAGTACAGACAACGAAAGCCAGAGAGAGCTTCGAGGACCATAGCTTTACTATCGATATTAAATAAAGGAAGTTCTTCCAATGTCCTTATCGCTAGATTAATATCGCACGCACACGCCTGGAATTAATTTACTTTCTGACCAATACTTGGTCAGTGTAGGTAATGTCTAATTTTAGCCACATAACTTGAAATTTCATTTTAATCTAAAAATCGATTTGTATTTATTTTTTCTTTCTACACAGTGAATCTTAGGTTTATTTTATCTTATCTATAAACACATTGTTGAGAGGAAGAGGAGTGATTCAATGTACTAACAATCAAAAATATGTGCGCATGAATTGCATGAATGTAGCCATTTTGGAACACAGTGTATAGATCATGACGGTTGACCCTCTCCCTTTTCCTTCCGTTACCTTTCCCCCTCCCCCCAATAACTCACAGAGAACCAAATTGTGGGTAAGGGCAACGGCCACAGCTTTTATTAGCAAGCCAGCATAACAAACAACTGTCAGCTGCTGGACTTTCCCAGCAGACAGCCAACCATAACTTTATTCTTCCCGAACCTTTTCAGCCTGGAGTCCGTCCTCAACCAGACCAGGCTGCGACTCCCCAAGCCAGTCCAGGCAATGATCTCAGTTTCACTTGCTGGCGAAGGACACTCATTTCACTTCTTAAAACAATCCCACTCCACGCTTCATTCTGATGACCATCTTTAAACGTCTTTGAGAACCAACATTTGTAGAACACCAAGATAGGTACCAGGGCACTGTATCATTAAGAATACTGGTTTGTATTTCTAACACTACAATATTCCTTGTAGCTGATGGTACCGGCTGCTATGACACATTTTAGGAACAGAGCTGCTGCATTACATAAAGATTTCACTTAGACTGAACATATTCTTCAAGGGATCCAAAATGCACTAAATAAAGTTAATTTTTGCAGATATTACTCCTGAGTGGGGAACATCTTCACGATGTTATGGATTAATCACCAGAACACGGTCTAAGTCACAGATATATAATCCTGTGTGATTCACTCGCATTCAGCTTTCATGCCCAACTGACAGGTCACAGTTCAATTCATGAAAGACTTCAGTAATTAAAGATCTCTTGGCATCCGTACAGTAAGGAAAAACAGGACATAAATTGTGTAAAACAAAAACCAATAAATAAACTCAGAAGGTTTTAGCATGGAACTGGAAGTGTTCTCCTTAAATGGAAATGAAGGAACCTTCAATGTGACTGCTGCAACAAGAGTGCAGATACACGCATCTTTTAGGTCTGTATAGACAAAATAGAAAAACGAAGGCTTCTATCCTAAACATTTGAACATTTAGATTTTTGTTTTGAGGGTCCAGGATTGGCCGCCAATCGTCCGAATGAATGCTTGGGTACCACAGCAAGTGGGTGGATAAATGTTTTTGTATCTTCCTGGTTCCTGGACTCCAGAAACTACTTACTGCTGGTTGACATGGTTTATGAGGGACACGCTTTCCACTTTTCCTTTGGGTGGGTGGGTAGGTGGGTGGGCGAGCTCTCAAGTCCCTCAAGAAAAAAAAAAAAAACAACAACCAACTTCAAGCTGTGGTCTTCTCAGATGATAGATTGGACCCTCCTGACTGATTCCTCTTCTGCAACTGTCATTAGTCTAATACTATCCTTACCTTTTTGTGTCATTTTACCCCACTCCCTCTAGCATGTAAGCTCATTGAGCAGGGCCCTCAACCCCTCTGTTCCTGTGTGTCCAACTTGTCTGGTTACAACTACATGTCTGTTCGTCCTCCCATTGTAAAGCGCTGCGGAATTTGATGGCGCTATATAAATATAATAATTTAAAACCAAATCGAAAGAAAGAAAAATAAAAACAGACCTGCGCATTATGAAAGCATGTTTAGAGCAAGGGGGCAAAATGGGGAAACAAGCACTGAGACAATATGCATGGGATGGAAAGTGGGGGGGAAGAGGGAGGATTGATAAAACTACAAATACAGGAAACACCACTAAACTATGCCTAAAGTCTGACCAGGATAAAATATTTGATCATTATCTTTCAATATTTCATTACTGTATAGAGGGTTAATCATACTTGTTCAGTCCCATATGTACTGAAAGGGTTGTTGAAAAACAATTTCCCCTGTTAAAAATAAATAAAAAAATGTGTATATATAAAGAAATCTAAACTAATTAAAAAGCAATAAAACTCGCTCAGTCAATTAAAGGGATATTTTTATTATGCATTAAGAATAAGTGATGCACAAGATTAGTTGTGCGTTGCTTGGCAACCATGCCATATAGTCAGGATAGAGTTATTACAATGAAACGAGAAAAATAAAAAGATTAGTCAATTGGAGTCTTTCAATAAAACACCAATCTTGTGAAGAATCTTTATGCGAATACTATATGGATACAGTAATTACAACTAATTTGGGAAAGACATACCCTCAAAAATATTGTATACAGAACTTTGCTGTTTACAAAATCTCTCCATCATGAAGGCGCCAGACGTATTCAAAGGAAATGAAGGACCATGAACTAGCAGATTGAGAAGAGATATGTCCATAAGTCTTCTCTATGAAATATATGTGATCGACACATCCATATTGGAAACGCACACACTCCCTTATCCAAACGATAACCACCCAACATCCGTTCACTCCAGAATGTATCTTATTTCTTTTGCTCCCCTCATCCCTCCCGATCACACACCAGCTCACTGCAGCAATCCAACTTGTCCCAGCTCTTCGGAAACAAGCCAACCCACCAACTATTACGGAGTTGATAAAAAAAAAAAAAAAACGTGGGATCTATACGTGTTATGGAGGAAAGAACTTACGCCATCACCAAAAATTACTCAAGATTCAGTCAGTACTACAGCCACTGTCTAGCGACACGTATCACTAGGAACCACGTTACCCACAATGATTACCTCTGTTACGTAACAGGTTTATCACTTGAGGCTGCGATTACCTCAATAATTACATTCCGCATTAACCCTAAATTGTACTCTAACCTGATCTCGAGCTCCTGTGCATTCTTAATGCTGGTTAGAGACATTTACTGAAATGTAACTTGATGCGATCGTAATACTAGCTGATATTCTCTCTTCCACTCTGTATCCAACTGTTTGAAGCTATTCAGCTATTCGATGATATTATTACATTTTGGGTAATGGCTTTCATGATGGAAAAAAAAAATATATATATATTTTTATTTTTAAATGTAATACTGAAAATAAATAAAAAGAAATCCTAGAGCTAAAAAAAAAAAATTATATATATATATATATATAGGCTTGCCTGGAGTTGTGGGAGGGGCGTGGTGATTCTATTTAAACTCACCCCCATTTTTCTGCCTCACCGTGGATTTTCACTTCGGCAGGCATCACTTCCGGTTTCGGACTTTTGGGTTACGATCACTTCCGGTTCGCGGTCTGTGCGTTCAGATCGGCTAACAGCTGCAGTTTTCCCACACGCTCGTGGGGCACTAAAATCGTGAGTCTTGCATACTCCGGTCCCCTCACCATCTGCCACACGCTGGATGGTCCATAAGGGTGTGGGGGGCTCGCAGTAAAAAGCACAGACACAGCAGCCAGAGACCACACAGGTCTCCACACTGCTGACAGGTTTCGTTTTCAGCTTACTTAGTACACTACTAAAACGAAGCTTACATACTACTGGGGAAGTTAAACTGTAAATACTGTATCACATACCACAGTACCACTACTGGGCTTCATAATGTATACTGTTATGACATACTACTTGCTGCATACTATTTTATACTTAGCACATACTAACTAAACTGCATACTACTGTATACTACGTCATACTACTTACTGCATACTAATGTATACTTAGCACATACTAACTAAACTACATACTAATGTATACTTTATGTCATACTACTTACTGCATACTAATGTATACTTTATGTCATACTACTTACTGCATACTAATGTATACTTAGCACATACTAAATGAGCTGCATAATGATGTATACTTTATTTTCATGCTACTTGCTGCATACTACTATATACTTATCATATACTAATTAAGCTGCATACTAACGTATACTTATTTCATACTACCTTGCTGCATGCTACTACATACTTATCACATACTAACTGGGTCGCATTCTAAGGCATACTTTTATTACATACTGCTGGCTACATACTATACTTATCACATACTACTGTATACTTTTATTACAGACTACTTGCTGCATACTACAGTATAGCTCATTACATTCCACGTATGGCACTACAGTAGTACATACTGCTATGTAACACACTACTAGGCTGCTCTACGGTATTACATACTAGTGGGCTTACCGCTACGGTTCAAATGGTGTTACATTATACGGTATGCCATGATACTATATGACTTGTTGCATACTACGGTGTTATATACTACCATGGCACGAGTGGTTCGACATGCGGCGGTATTTCATGCCACTTTACTATATGACTGTAGGGCATATTCTAAGATACGCGCTACGCGATAAATGAGGGCGGCCGCTTACATATTATGGTGGTGCGTGTTGCTGTGTTTGGATTTACAATGTGTTCACATGCTTTACGTGCATTAATCTACAAAAGCTAGTATCAGAGATCACATTACTTATTTCTCTATGCTTACTTTTCAGGTTCAAGTTGACTCATATCAACTAGGTTCATTACTATCAAATCTTTATTTAACATTGTCCAGTAAGTAAGGTGTTAAGTAAGGGGTACTCTCAGCATTAAAGGGAAGTACGTTTATTACTATGTATAACATATACTCCTCTCTATCATCGCTAGGTATAAACCTCGCTTCCGTTAGATTAGTGGTGGAAGTCTCAGGTTCTCTGTTTGGTTGTGACCTAATTTTTTGAACGAAAAAAACAAGTGGGTCTCAGGTACGTTTTGCCTAAACACCCCCCACCCCTCCCCCTTAGAGGTTATGATTTAGTGTTACTGGCTTATCTAGGATAGGCGGCAGCAAGGCCAACCCATTTCCTCCACGCTTGAGGACATTCGCCCCTCGGGCCAAATCATAGTTAGCCGCCTCGCACGGTTGCATAGAGGGGGCCTCACTTGTCACTCCCATTCTATATTATGCATTTTAGTCGTCATCGAGAGGCCAACACCCCGCCACAACTTTTCGGTGGCAACAATTCCCTCGCGCCAATCGATAGATAGAGCCTCTCAAGCCACTTGGCAACTAGCAGGGCCTCACCTTTTACCACACCTAGGAAATTGTTTCGCCATCCGGCATTAGCTAGGCAGCCAGTAACCAAAATATGGTACAATGGCTGATGGGTTGATTGTTTCCTTTTAGTATGTCACATCTGCCGGATGACACAGACAATTTGTCTCTACCCAGTTCTCCGGCCAAATCCTTGTCACCTGCTCGTAAAGGCGGCGTTGGGAGTTCAACTTCAATAAGGTCATGGACAGTCCCTCGCATTACTGCAGAACTCCGGCCATGGCCAGGAAAGCTGAGCTCTACAAATTAATGCGGACTCATACTGATAACTCGGGGGCGGGAGAGGGCACAAGTGGTACGGGCAACTCGGACCTACACGCCATGGTCGCTTCACTAGTAGCATCCATGAGCAAGGTCAACAATAGACTGGATAGGATCGAGGCTCGGAGCCCTCCTGTCAGGTCTTCCAGGCCCTCGACTGCATTACTCCCCAATGCTCCACTATCGCAATCGGGTAATTATGTGCCTTCTGGTTCCGAAACTCACATTATCAATTCGTTGCACATGGTCCCAGATAAGATTAAGAAAGACATTTTGGAGGGGAAGGATGTCAATCTTGTGGCGTTACTTATTGCTTCTCACGATGTCATTGATAACCGCACTTATGTTTATGGTGATATTTCGGTGGTGTTGAAAGCAAGGGACCCTAGATTGAATAAGTCTGTCCATAACTGATATTGTCTTGGCTTTTGGTATATATCGTGATGTGATTTGTTCTGTTTATCCGCATAGACGAGAGGAACTCTACCTCTACATGCACAAGCTGGTGGACTTAGGAAGCAAATATGGTGGGTCATCCTTTTATGACTATCACCAATCCTTTTCGGCAAGAGCGTCTGCAATATGGGCTCAGTATAACGTCAAAACTGACTGGAGCCGCATGGATACTGAGCTATTTTGTAGAAATTTTGCCGGTCTCAAGACACCAGCTTGTGCTGTTTGTGCTTCAACATCACATTCCTCGGACTATTGTCCCACTATGCCAGAGTCCACACCTGGGACTTTCCGTGAACCACAGACTAGGTTGGACAGATCTGGTAAGGACAAACTTGGTCGCCCTATTGTTTACCTGGGAAAGTCTCAGGTTTGTAATAACTTCAACGTAGGTACCTGTGGTTATAGTGCCTGCAGGTTGTTACACGTGTGTTCACATTGTTTTAGGGCACACGCCAAGTCTATGTGTCCCAATAAAAGTCATACTAAACCATACTTGACATCCGTAAAGATTGGTTCTTTGGAGCACGCATTAGCGTCCCACCCATCCAAACACCTAGTGGACTTTTTGATAGATGGTTTCACGGAGGGATTCCATACAGGGTTGGTTCATACCCCAGCTGGCATTTATGAATGCAACAATTTACAGTCAGCATTTGCAAACGTGGAAATGATCGATGCTCTATTACACAAAGAATTGGAGGATGGGTTCTTATTGAGACCTTTTCACAAGCCCCCATTTTCCAATTGGTGAACCAAACCCATAAGATTAGTCACTGGGAAATCCTCAGGGAAACACAGACTTATTTTAGACCTATCAGCACCTCACTCCTTGGCCATACCAATCCTTTAATACTGCAGCTGACCAGTTGTCTCGCTTTGAATTCCAGGCATTCAGAGAGACGTTAGCCACGGCCTCCCCTACAGCACCACATTTTCAGGAGCTGGTGATGGACTGAAAGAATTGGCAAGGCATAGTCTCACCTTGGCTAGTCTAGCCCTGTCCGACAAAACTAAACGGTCTTACGATAGGGCCTTCAAACTATACAATAGGTTTATGATAGATCACAACTTGGTGCCACTTTTTGCCATTTCCACACTGGTAGCTTTTGTTTAGTTTTGTCATCTAAAACTCAAACTGTCACACAACACCATCAAATTATATTTAACCGGCATACAACACCACATGTATACCTTATAGCCAGATAACTCTAGTTTCTTATCTTCTTACCCCATTAAAAACATTCTTAAAGGCGTACAGAAATCCAGTACCACTCCTCCATCAACAAGATTACCAGTACATAAGCAGCTATTTAAGGATATGTCCGATTTGTTGGACACGGCCCCATTTGAACACTATACAAACATGGTAATCAAAACAGCCATCTACTTGGCATATTATGGTTTTCTTAGACCTGGCAAGTTTACCATACACGGAAACAAATACGCACAAAACTGCCTCAAACGGTCCCATCTCACCAAACTACATGATCACTATATCTTGTCACTACCAGTTACGAAAACAAGCCAGCTAGGCAAGATTGTACCAGTCACATATTATCCTACTGCAAACAAATGGTGCCCGGTGAAAGTATTGGATACATACCTCCAATCATTACCACCGCAATCTGACATCCCGCTGTTAGTCTTACACAAAGAGGTCTTAACAACAGCCAAATTCATGCAATACATCCGCATGTTACGGACCAGACTAGGTCTGAACGCTGGCAACTTTTCTGGCCATTCCTTTCGGATAGGGGCAGCCTCCACAGCCTCCAGCCAAAATATTCCAGTACATGTAATCAAGTCTTTGGGCCGCTAGAAGTCCTCAGCATTTGCTTTGTATATACCTCAACCTGTGTTAGAAATTAGGGCGGCTTTTGTTAAACTGTCATCTTGAGGCATTTTCTTTGCACTATGTTTATCTATGTAATAAATATTTTCTTTGGCAAAGACACTGCTTATTTTTGCCCTCTTTATTACAGGCCTACCGTGTACGTCGGTTTCGGCACACTTCAACCGACTTGGTCATACCTATGGTTACACCATACTATACATACGTTACGTTACAAGAATAGCACCGAACACAAATGTAAAGGCTTGTCTGGAGTTGTGGGAGGGGCGTGGTGATCCTATTTAAACTAACCCCCTTTTTCTGCATCACCGTGTAGTTTTGACTTCGGCGGGCCCCACCCACGACTCTCTCAACTCAATTTAATATTTTATATCTAGGGTGGGCAATCTTTATTACAGGCCTACCGCGTACTTCGGTTTCGGCACACTTCAACTGACTTGGTCATACCTATGGTTACACCATACTATACATACGTTACAAGAATAGCACCGAACACAAAACAAAAAAAATAAATATATATATATATATATATATACATACGCACACACACATATGATAAGGGTCCGTCTGACCCCAAAATGACTCTTGCAGGGGTTGACTACCCATATGTCTGCTTGAACATCCAATGACGCACTCATTCATCAAAATTCCTGGTGCCCCAAGAATGCAGAATATCTGGGATCAAACTCATTGTGGCATTACAGGAGCACAAATCAGTACTGTTGGGAGGTACATAGACAATGAGGAAGGAAGAACATCGTAAAATAGGAGGTCAACAAAAGGAGAACATTTTACCCAATATAAGATTAGGGAGACATGGGGGCATGAATTCCTAAATGAGCAGACCACTGGATTAGAAATAATACGTTTACATTTTTGACCAATCTGAAATATAGCAAGTTGGGAAACCTGTTACAGACCCAGTCAGCCTGGTGGGCCGGAATATTGCTCCCCTGCAGCAGCGTGTTAGCGCTGCATACTACTCTAGCTGATGTTTATGGGCCGGGGACACTCGAGCGTACATTCATTAGCTGAATTCAATTTGTCCTCTTCATATCCCTTGGATGAAACTGCTGTGTGATGGCTGCTCTCCATATCCACTAAGCACCTGCAGTGAGTGTTACACAAGATGCCCGTAATCTTTCATCAAGTGTTCGTTTACAGCTCGCAGACCCGCCACGCTGCATTGGAAGAGACTTAACATCCACAAGATAAGACCAGGGTATAACATTCCGTACATAAGTACCTAGCCGCCTATCACCAGGTGGTGTCTCCATACAAAGAAAAAAAACAAAAGGACAATGTGTGTAAATTCACCAGAAGTGATAACAAGTAGTACAACCTGTATAGTAGTCGGTAGAATCTACCATAAGCACCGTTTATCTGGTGGAATAAAAAACAAATACGGTTCAATACAATAAGCACAAGAAGGGGGGTGAGGGGTGTTTATTTTACAAGTAGCACTTACAATGTGTCAAAAGACAAACAGCATGTCTCCACATCACAGTGGTATCCAGATACTCAGCAGATGCTAACGCAGCAATCAGGATCACTGATATAATATAAATTTAAAGTCTGTGGACAAGTTGAAATCCTAAAATCTTACGCGTTTCGTCCCGTTCTGGACTTTTACATATCTGCTGAGTATCTGGATACCACTGTGATGTGGAGACATGCGGTTTGTCTTTTGACACATTGGAAGTGCTACTTGTAAAATAAATTTGTTATATTTTTTATACAGTCTGCACTCTCTCTCGTCTCTCCTTATAGTTTGAATTACTCAAGAAGATACATCTCTACCAATATTTCTATGGCTGGAAGATTCCTTGTATTTACACAATTACCCTAATATTGATGGAGATACGCCTGAATTTACTACTTTCTAGTGAGTTTTCTACCACCCCTCACCCCCCTGCTTGTGCTTATTGTATTGCACCATATTTGTTTTTTATTCCATCAACTATACGGTGCTTATGGTAGATTCTACCGACTACTATACATGTTGTACTACTCGTTATCACTTCTAGTGATTTTACACACATTTTTTCCTTTTGGTTTTTTTCTTTGTAATACTTGTAACTTTGAGTGTCTCCAGGGAACACTTTAACCTAAGGCGTCTTGTGTGTCTCAGAGCATATAGTGATCAGTTTTGGTGTCTCCATACAGACTGGCTCCACCATCTGCAGATACGTTGCTGGCAGACCCATCTTAGGTCAGCTTGGAGATCTGTTTCGTCAAATGTAATTTGGCCATTACTGCCTTTACTCCAGTAGGTAGAAAGTATGCCAGTGTATGATGTTCTAATACAAAAACTGGTTTATGGCTCTAGAATTGTGTCCTCTAAACTCTGTTAGCCACTAACTCACAGAGGTTACAGCACTGTGTCAAAATAGATGTATAATTCCTCAATTCTCTTAGAATACATTATTTCCAATGGAAAAAAATACATTATTTTCTGTAGGCATGAAATACACCTCTATTAACGAAGATCTTTAAAAAAAAAAAAGTTCCTTGCAAAGAATTAAAACAACAGAACAGTTCACCAAACTTGCATGCAAGTACGTGTCTGCAGTGTTAATTTTGGCGGCCAAATTTAGATTTAGTCATGGTCTTTTGATTTAAAAGTAATTTTAGTTTTTAGTCGTATTTTAGTCATCTGTATTGTTTTCGTTTTTGTCGACTAAATCTCAAATATTATAGGTGACTAAAATGGTTAGTCGACAAAATTAACACTGCGCGCCTGATAGCGCATCATACGTGTAAATAATCCATTGCACAATCCTAGCGTAACCCCTTAAGGACACAACTTCTGGAATAATAGGGAATTGTGACGGAATATTTCCGTCATATGTCCTTAAGGGGTTAAAGGACCACTATAGGCACCCAGACCACTTCAGCCCAATGATATGGTCTGGGTGCCAGGTCCCTCTAGGTTTAACCCTGCAGCTGAAAACATAGTTTCACAGAAACTGCTATGTTTACACTAGGGTTAATCCAACCACTAGAAGCCGCTTCCGCGATTCTCACTGTGAAAATCATAGACACCAACGTCCATAGCAAAGCACTGAGTAATGCTTTCCTATGGACTGTTTGAATGCGCGCACAGCTCTTGCCGCGCATGCGCATTTGGCGCTGACGGCAGGAGGAGGGAGGGGGGACCTAAGAACTACATGGTTCCAGGAAAATGAGTTGGTTTTCCTGGCACTATAGTGGTCCTTTAATGTTTTTGCAAAGTAACAGCATTTGTGCAAAAATGGTTTGTGAAAAAGCTCTAACCTTAAAGAAACGCTATAGTCACCAGAACAACTACAATGTAGTTTTTCTGGTTTATATAGTCAGTCCTTGCAGGCATTTTAATGTAAATACTGCCTTTTCAGAGAAAATGCAGTGTTTGCATTACTGCCTAATAACACCTACAGGGAGTGCAGAATTATTAGGCAAGTTGTATTTTTGAGGATTAATTTTATTATTGAACAACAACCATGTTCTCAATGAACCCAAAAAACTCATTAATATCAAAGCTGAATATTTTTGGAAGTAGTTTTTAGTTTGTTTTTAGTTATAGCTATGTTAGGGGGATATCTGTGTGTGCAGGTGACTATTACTGTGCATAATTATTAGGCAACTTAACAAAAAACAAATATATACCCATTTCAATTATTTATTATTACCAGTGAAACCAATATAACATCTCAACATTCACAAATATACATTTCTGACATTCAAAAACAAAACAAAAACAAATCAGTGACCAATATAGCCACCTTTCTTTGCAAGGACACTCAAAAGCCTGCCATCCATGGATTCTGTCAGTGTTTTGATCTGTTCACCATCAACATTGCGTGCAGCAGCAACCACAGCCTCCCAGACACTGTTCAGAGAGGTGTACTGTTTTCCTCCTTGTAAATCTCACATTTGATGATGGACCACAGGTTCTCAATGGGGTTCAGATCAGGTGAACAAGGAGGCCATGTCATTAGATTTTCTTCTTTTATACCCTTTCTTGCCAGCCACGCTGTGGAGTACTTGGACGCGTGTGATGGAGCATTGTCCTGCATGAAAATCATGTTTTTCTTGAAGGATGCAGACTTCTTCCTGTACCACTGCTTGAAGAAGGTGTCTTCCAGGAACTGGCAGTAGGACTGGGAGTTGAGCTTGACTCCATCCTCAACCCGAAAAGGCCCCACAAGCTCATCTTTGATGATACCAGCCCAAACCAGTACTCCACCTCCACCTTGCTGGCGTCTGAGTCGGACTGGAGCTCTCTGCCCTTTACCAATCCAGCCACGGGCCCATCCATCTGGCCCATCAAGACTCACTCTCATTTCATCAGTCCATAAAACCTTAGAAAAATCAGTCTTGAGATATTTCTTGGCCCAGTCTTGACGTTTCAGCTTGTGTGTCTTGTTCAGTGGTGGTCGTCTTTCAGCCTTTCTTACCTTGGCCATGTCTCTGAGTATTGCACACCTTGTGCTTTTGGGCACTCCAGTGATGTTGCAGCTCTGAAATATGGCCAAACTGGTGGCAAGTGGCATCGTGGCAGCTGCACGCTTGACTTTTCTCAGTTCATGGGCAGTTATTTTGCGCCTTTTTTTCCACACGCTTCTTGCGACCCTGTTGACTATTTTGAATGAAACGCTTGATTGTTCGATGATCACGCTTCAGAAGCTTTGCAATTTTAAGAGTGCTGCATCCCTCTGCAAGATATCTCACTATTTTTGACTTTTCTGAGCCTGTCAAGTCCTTCTTTTGACCCATTTTGCCAAAGGAAAGGAAGTTGCCTAATAATTATGCACACCTGATATAGGGTGTTGATGTCATTAGACCACACCCCTTCTCATTACAGAGATGCACATCACCTAATATGCTTAATTGGTAGTAGGCTTTCGAGCCTATACAGCTTGGAGTAAGACAACATGCATAAAGAGGATGATGTGGTCAAAATACTCATTTGCCTAATAATTCTGCACTCCCTGTATAGTGCCAGTCACTCAGATGGCCATTAGAAGTGCTTCCTGGGTCAGTGCTACATAGTGTGCAGTATGGAAGTTCAGCTTCTCCACGCTCTGTATGAAGGTGCTGGACATTCCACATAGAGCTGCATTGATTCAAGGAGATACGGATTGGCGCAGCGTGGAGTTTTGCAGCGCATGCACAATAGCCTTCCAATGCTTTCCTATGGCAAAGCATTAGACTGGCTGAGATCATCAAAAGTGATCGCAAAAAGGGACAGAGCGAGCCGCGACAGACCCACTCAGCACTGCAATAAAAGAGAGAGTATACTCATCTTTTAAATAGGGGTACCTGGCTGAAACCAGGATGCTGCTGGAAGTGGGATGTCACCTCCGGCAGCCAAGGAGTTAAACTCTGAATGCATCAGGTTTATAACAAAACACTGCACATACAGACTGCAGGCACCACACCAGCTTTAAATCACTTAAGTGGTTATTGTGCTGGTTCTAAAACTAGAAGTAAACCCATGTTATGGTGACAGTCTGACATGTCAATGGTCCTCAGGAAGTTAAAATATTTTTCTATTACATCTGAAATTTCAATATACGACCAAGGTATCTAAGAGTTACCAATTGTTGCATTAGAAAATTACAATGACATATTTATTCGGTTTCCTTCTTATTTACGGTTTGAGCCATCATTAAACAACAAGAAAAATGTAACGGTGTTTCCTTTTGGAACATTACCACTTGTGCTGTGTGTTTATCCGGAAATTAACTCCAGTACGGGCTCATTACCTTCAAAATGGATGGGGAAAGGGTTTTCAAACTGATTAATAGATCTGTCAGAGAAAGGGTTTCCAGAGAGTCAAAGAGTGATTTCCATAACATTAAAATGCACTTTGTAGCAATGAAGGAAGGGCTCACGATGCTTGGAGGGAAATCTACATAATAGGAAAAGTCTTTCAGATGCAATTCTGATAAATCAGCTCAGAGACTGAAGCACTATGGGAATCGGCAGACATGCATCCTCTAGTCTTGTGGGTATTCTAAGCTCAGGTGAGCTTGGCCCTTATTAACATCACAGAGGAAATGCCACTTCCTTGGGAATTACACCAGTAAATAAAAAACATTTAAAAAAATAAAATTTAAAAAAAGTCATATAACTTGTGACAACCTTTTTTATGGGATACTTTTATTTCACATTTAAATAAAGATTTAGCAATTGACACCACAATCTAGTTGAGTCCTGGCACAGCCAAGGCACACATTGCCCTGGAAGAAGGGAAACAATCATTGTAAATACACACACACACAAAAAATTAATTCAAATATATAGATAATAGATAGGTATTTGATCAAGAATAATGATGGATCTCTCTCTCTCCATGTTCTGAAGTTATTGCATGTTAAAAAAAAAATTTTTTTTAAAGTTAACAAAATTAGATCTATTGTACAAAGAAAAACATAGAACTAATCTCTCTTCCTGTCGCCATCATAAAGCTTAAAAAACGTATAATACGTGACCAGACATTAAACATCACCCCAGTAAACCTGTAGCAAGTGACAGCGGTTGCTTAGATCCAAAATAAAATCTGGAATTCTGAGCCAGTTCTGTCACTTCCTACAGATAACATGTCAGATCGGTGCCGCTTGAGCAATATACAAAGCCCGCATCAAAGTGACAAAGGTTTAAAGTTGTCTACAGTGCGGTGGACAAATCCGCAAGTCACGCTGGCAGATAAAAACAGCAAGACAGCAGATTTTTTTTCCTGGGTGACAGATACACCGAGTAGCAGATGACTTGAAGGTTTCAAAGAAAGTGAATGGTGAAATAAAGTTCTACATCAACTGCATCCATTAATAAACCGTACACTTGAAAACACTTTGATTTTGACGGATATATTGTATAAAAGTAAAAAAAAAAAAAAAAAGGAACATTATGTATGCTGAATAGAATGGTTAGAATACCTGTATATCTGGGGGGTGGGGCCTGACTGCCATGCTGGTTAGACGTGTCCTGACTCCGGACTTCTATCTAGATTTTATTCTTTTTTACTAGAAATGACTGAAACGTATTTCACGAAGACACCTAAACGTGTTTAGCTTCACACAGGCTCTATAGAACAGATGGTTACATACCTTGTGCGGACACTCTCCCAGAGAGTCGACCAATTGATTTGCAGCCTAATATGCCCTTAAGAGAAGCGATGCGGCCAATCTCCTGTTTGTACCACCAAGAGAGCTGCCTGAATCACCGGCTGGAGCCCAGTTCCCCCTCCCCCCCCACCCTGGACCGGTGGAGGTTATCCCAGACATCACGTGGGAGGCATCCCTAGGGCTTCATGGTATTACAGTTAGACTAGGCAGAATGCAAAGCAACTTACCCAAGATAGTGGACGCCATGTGCGCATCAGAGTCCAGCAATCAGGACTCCCACATGTCCACGCTAGACAGAATTTTTGCAGACTTCTGGGTGAAAACAAACCACTGACTGCCACCTGCTTCTCGGAAGCTGGGCTGTAACCTATCGCAGGAGGTGCTTCTGAACGCTCTTCCCCTTCCATTGGCTGTATCGTCTGGTCCGGCTTGAACACGGCAGTGCTGATCAGCGCAATCCACAGCAAAGTAGGCAGGCCCAATTGCAGACCATGGTGGCCTAGATATGGAGTTCCCCGGGTGGGGACACTGCAGTCATACTTACCAGGCTACTCGTATCTCGCTAGTTTGCCTCCAATCCAGCACTTAAATAGGACTGCTGGGCCTGGAGCTCTCCCTCCAACAGCGGGATGGTGTTCCTTCACTGGTGGGCATCCGCTGAGCAGGGTTTTGCTACGATTATCTACTCTAGCAGTTAGCGGTCTCTTCCAATACCCATTAGGAGTAACACTACGGAATGTATTTTATCTGCGGAGTTTTCAGTATATTGATTATGCCGCACGTTGTTGTTTAGCTAAAGTCCATTTTGGGCATTTGCTTATTATATGTATACGCCAGGGGCCTTCTGGCTGGACTTTTCTGCCGCTTAAATGTGCTACTAATGACATGCAGTCATGTGTAAGCTTGTGTTACTGTCTATGCACTACAAAAATAATTAAATGTAAAAAAATTGAACACACAACTTATGTTTTGTTTTTATTGTAGATCATAAATAAAATATATCCATCCATTCTACTTGTAGGATTTGCTGGCAAATGTAATAATGGATGAAAAAACTATTTTTATTTTTTTAAAGTTTACATTCTGTATTTAGCTATAACCGTTTCCTGAAACTTTTCACATTTATTGACTGACCAGTCAATGACACACAGAGATGTCTTTACAGGGGACATCTCCAGGGGACTCCTGGCACTATAACCACCGTAAATAAATTCACTAACTTCATTGGAGGTTCCAACTTCACCTATAAAGGCATGTCAAGGAAGGGGTCTCTGTCTTGACATGATGTTGAGTTGAGCCGAGATAAGAGCGTAGGTCGAAGGTCAGTGCAAAAGATATGGTAGAGGGGATCTCTTCAATAATGGAATACAGAGAAGATAATGTCACCTTCTCCAACCTTTATCTGTGCAGAGAGGCTAGGGCGGAAGTTGTTAGTGATAACTTTTTGACAAATCCAGCTTAGCCTTTCATTCCCGCCTAAGGCAGAGCTATCTAAAGAAAATGGAAATCTCTTAGGGAGAGAGGGGGGGCTCAGCTCTCGTCCACCAGACAGTGGGTCCCTTCGTCTCTTGTGTCATTGGGATATGAAGCCAAGTTTTTGTTTTTGTTATCATAAGTAAAAAACACTCAGAAAAAAAAAAAAAAACATGATTCAACTTCCGGGATTTTTACCAGGTAGAAGCCTCATTAACAAACCATCCGTAATGAAATTTCCCTGTGCATGCACAAAAGGAGAATTTAATTAAGATAAGGTGCCCACCATGGACTTTATGTACGTCACATTAATCTAACAGGAAATTTATTATACCTTGGTGCTTAACCATTATATAAATGCATGTTTATCATGTGACTGCACCGGATATAAAAGTTGACTAAGTATATCTAGTGATGTCCCGAACGGTTCTCCGCGGACTCCAGTCAGCTGACACATTCCAGCCAATCAGCAGCAGACCCTCCCACCTCCTGGACAGCATCCATTTTGTAGCTGCATTCTTAGTGAGCTGTCCAGGAGGTGGGAGGGAGGGTCTGCTGCTGATTGGCTGGAATGTGTCAGCTGACTGGAGTCTGCGCGAACCGTTCGGCGAACAGTTTGGGACATCACTAAGTATATCTAATGTATACATTATATACAAAGATTTTCAATTGCATCAACCATAACAAAAGTAAAGAAGACTCCACTCACGGTGCAGGAATGAGAGATTCCCCAATTCTATAACATATTGATAAAGCCAAGGGGGGTGTGAATAGCACAGTTATTTATCAACTTCAACAGGACATCACTGATCTTCAGATTAAAATGAACAAGAAAAAAAAAATAACAGACCCTATCCAACAGGAAAATGAGAAGTTAATCTTGACTCTTGCAGAAGTAAAATATATCACGTACATAAAGGAGCGTATTTCCCGAGTTAAAAGTAAACACAGACGTTCACGTAACTCAGGTAACACAGCAATGAAAAAGGGATATCTTTATAATTTAGTGGGCGTGTATGGTGAAAAACAAGATAAAAAGTTACTGTATACCCTCATGCAAGATGACAACTATGAAAAGCTACATTTTGGATGGAAAATTATTAAGGATCCTATTGTGGGCTGAAGGTTGTGAGTACTGGGTTCGTCAAAAGCTATCGGTCATTGTAGTGACTCTGGCCCGCTATACACCCTGTGACCGAATGATGCGTTGACCTAGTCTTAGGTCAGGTTACTTCTTTTCTCAGAGCTACTCAAAACTCCCGACCCCCTCCCAAACACTTGCATTCCCCTCCAATATTCTTCACATGACGCCGGTGGGTGAGGTAAGAGAGGACGGGACAGTGATGCGAATTGCGTCACTACATCTGCAGGTCAGCCTGGTATGAACGCACTCCAAGTTGGAGCCATTTCAGTGCTTTTTGCTGGGTCATTGTGCCTTGGGCATAGGGTGAGCGTGTTTAATGAGGTGCTTGTGCTAAGCTTTCTGCGGACAGATAGGACAGGAACCTTAAATAGAGACTGTCTGGACAAAAACTGGAAGTTTTAGATTAGCCAGACAGTGCATCTACCGGATTCGCAGTAGTTTGGCCTTAACAGTCATACGTTCAGTCAGTTAGGCTCAACATAAAAGGAGAGTCAAAGGTTTAATAAAAAATAAATAAATAAAAAAATACAAATAAAACAACTTTCAGTGTTAATACCCACTGTGCAGACATTTTCTAAAGGGACACTTCAGGCACCCAGGCTATTTTACCTTAATGAAGTGGTCTGGCTGCCATGTCCCTCGTTTTAACCCCTCAATGTAAAATATAATCTCTCTGCAGGAATGGCAATATTTACAGAGCAGGGTTTACCGGTCTCTATAGTGGCTGTCATAGTGACGGCCATAAGGGGCGCTCGTGATGAAATAGCCGAGTAAACCGCTGCTATTTAATTCAGATGGTCTAATAGAGACCATATGATTGGCAAAGTGTTTTGCCGCACGTGTGCATTAGCCTCCAAATGCTTTGCAATGGGAAAGCGTTTGATTGACTGAGATTATCAAGATCAATGATGTCATCCAAGGGGGCGGGGTCAGCTACGGAAAGCAGCGCAGCGTAAAAAAACAAAACAAAAACAAAAAAACAAGTAAACCAAGTTTCTATTCCTCGTAAAGGGTGGTCACCTAAACAGTGACTAGGACACTGCAGCGTTAGGAATATACAGTTGTATAGACAATATATACAGTATATACAATAGTGTTCCTTTAAATATGTCCGAACAGAAATTTGCTTTCGATATTGGGGCTTATTTACTAAACACAGTTTTAGTGAACTGAAAATCAAAGTGTAAAATTTAGGTAATACCTGCTGATTGGGAATAAAACTCTCTGCTAGTTATACCAGTTTGGCTATTCTAACACATTACAATTCAATATTTAGTGAATAAGCCTCATTAGCTTGCAGGATAAATGGTTTAATTCATCCACTTGGGGACTTTTGCCAATTAGGGCGTGTCTCCTATTGTAACAAGGGCTACACCCTTACTTACAGTGACTTCCTCTTTAAGAAACTGTATATGGCCTTATAATAATGATCAACAAAGCATTGCTGTGCACGTATTGTAATAAAATCCCTGTTAATTGGAAATCTTGTCACATTTATCAATAGAACTGAAATTTCCAGCCTGTGCCTCTGGCTGATGTAACCAACCCCAGGACAACATTTCCCATTATCCAGCTGGCAAGTTGAGGATTATGGGAATTGTAATCCACGTCCAGCTGATGAGCTATGTTGGCAAGATGGCCCAAAACTAGATAGTCTACAGAAGGAAAGGATCGAGTGGACAAAACTTTCTGTCCTGCATTCAGACATTTGATGCCAATCCCTTCACCCTCCCTCCCCCCACAAAACAAAAAACACAAGCACAAATCAGGTTTAGACATTACAATCAGAATAATTTTTAATCCTGGACATTTGTGATGGAAAGAGAAAAAATAAGAATTACATATATATATCATTCACGGTCTATTTAAACATGTATGGTGGGGGAATAACCCAACTTTTTTTCATTTTCTATGACATATGTTCTATGAGAAGCAGACGGTCTGAGATGCCATGCAGATGCGATCTTGATTCTCCAACCGACACCCTAGAGAGACTCATCTCATGTCTTTGCCAGTGCCACCCTCTGCCTCACACCCAGGGCATGCATTGGGTACCAAAGCCGGGCAACTAAACCAGACAGTAAAGTTTACAGGGACATAAATAAAGGCAGGACATTTCAAACAAAAAATTGGAAATGAAACACCATTCGAAAAGGATATCAACTTAACATTTCCAGCATTAAAATATGAATAATTAACATTAATATTTTATTTACAAACACCATTTTAGTTTGCAAACCAAGGTTGGACAGCCATCACTTACAAAAACGTAATTAAAGAAATAAGTAAATAAAAGGGACATTTCAGATATTCAATAAAAAAATAAAATAAATAAAATAAACCACATTTACTAATTCAAAGCCATGAAATAATCCTATGTTCTTGGTGCACTAAACCCCCTCTCCTGTCTGACAATGCCCTGTATACCGCTCCAGCATCCTGAGGGTTAACGAGAAGAGATTAGCTCACCTCTGTAACACACCGTCAGCCACATAAGTTCAAAAAGCTGGCTACCAAATTCACAGACATCGAAGCCAAGCATAGCTGAAATGCTTCCAAACACAGTCCAAGTGTAAGTAAAAATGTATAAATAATCCACACACAAAAAATAAAAAAATGTGAGGAAATAAAAAATAAAAAAATCAACCAAAAAATAATTCAACTGATGTCATCAGTATCTACTGAATGAATGGACGGCACTTCCAGCGTGGGGAATTAGATACTGTGTGAGATGCTGTAAAGAGCCATCCAATAAGACAAAGTGCACAGATGCTCCACAAATTTTCCCCGCTGTGAGGAATACCTGAGTAGGGGACCAAAAAAAAAAAACAAAAAGAAAAAACAAAAAAAGAGAGAGAGAGAGAGAAAAAAAAGCAACTCGAAGATGTAATGGGAAAATTGGATTCTTGGCTGTAGACACTATTGATTTGCTGGCTGTACGTCTTTCCTCCTCCCACCACACATACATGCATCCACCTCCCTACACACACACACACACCACACCTCCTCCCTTTGCACGAAGCAGCACCATCAATTCTTGGGACTGCAATGATCTCATCCTCGTCTCTTGCAGTACACACTGGAATACAAACCATGGTACGGAGGCAGAGGGTACCCAGCTGTAGACAAAATACCTGGGTGACAAGATCTCTAGGGGAGCTCATAATCACAATTTGCCAAGCTGGGCGCTTACTGAAAATCGCAGGCGTTTAACCCATGCCCAGCTGGAACACGCCCAAGTATACACCTTGACACAATAAGGCATAGGATCAAGTGACTACTGGGCTTGGAAAACCACAACCGAGAAAGAGTCTAAGCAAAAAGTGTTTTTTTACAAAAAAACACGACAGTGCATTTCGACTAAAACATAGCGAATCCAAGTTTAGGTGCAAATCTTCTGATTAAATACTGGGTACTGATACAAACAATAATGTTCTATATATTTTGTATACACCAATGCGCATAGTCGAACAGTTTGTTAGTTTTTTACGGATGATTTATTGTAACAATTTGGTAAGCTTGATGCTCAAGGCTGCGGCACAATGTAACAGACAGCGAAAGCCTAAAACAGAAAAAAAACGCGTTTTCGCCAACGCACATTTCAAAGTTCCTTCTCACTGAGACTCGTTGAGCATCAGATAAGTGAACTGCACCTACGGGAAATGGAAAAACCAGCACGCCAATGGTGGACCAACCCGGCTCTTAATCAAATAGCCCACTAAAAGCACCGTTTGTTTTAGGAAAGGTATTGGAAGATTTCTAGAAGGAGATAATAGACGAGAGCTGGGTGCGTTTCGGTTGCTGCGGATGTATGCAATAGTTGTGTATGCTTGTGAATTTTGCTATATGAATAGGAGTGCTGAATTCACATCTCTACAAAGATTCTAACACTAATTAACCCGATATTGTATTGGATGCTGGGACAGATTGGCCAAATTAGAACTAGGGCGGCAAATATCTTTCCCCACTTTTTTTATATTTAGCAACTCCAATGATAAGGGTTGATGTATGCTTTGGGCTGAAAACCCATAATTCACAACTGCGGTAACTTTTTTCTCCCAAGCTTCATTAACACTCTGAACTCCTGAATCATTTAAAAAAAAAAAAATTCCCACAGCGACAAACGTGATGGCGTATCATGTGATAGGGCTGAGTCTAGTACGTCGTGGTTATATTACAGCCATACTCCATTACTAGAGTAATAAATATTCAGGCCGAGAAAGACGGAGTTGGGTCTAAGGGTCTGTCCTTTGCGGAGAAATAAAATTTCACTATTAAAGCAGCCATGCCAGGCCGAGCTTTCTAACCGATCCATCAACAAGAACGCAGACATTTTCCTTTGCTGTACAAGTGGCTGTAGTTAGGATAGAGAGGAATTCTGGGTTTTATGCCATTTATTTGTGAAGAAGGCGACTGACTCTGCCTATCCATCGTAAGGGGAAAATATATGGTTACTACAGAGACAAAATTGCTGACCTGACCTGCAGGACCATCGCATAAATAAAACATAACATATACAAACCAGACAGTTATAGTTCAGCTTAAAATTGAATATCTGGCACTTATATGCACTTCGGTTAAAAAATAAATTTTTTAAAATATATACAAAAATAAAAAATGGTCGCAAATGGTCAATTATTCATCAGAAACAAAATGTCCGGGTTTGGGATTTTTAACCCTGTGATGGCTAGCGAACCTCTGTGATATTTTCCAATGATTCAATGCTAGCCAACTCGTGGGAAAGTAACCCCTCCCCCACAGTTGATGGTCCAGGGATTAGTTATAAAAAGGAACAAGTTGTTCTCTCTCTGACACTTAAAAGACACCTTTTATTCAAAGCCCTAAGTGCTCCGTTATATTGAGAGGGCTTGCAGCGAGTCCGCTCGGCTAGCTCCCTTCCCTTGCTCAGCAGTGGATGTGGGTGGATGGGGGCTTTGGTCCACAAGGACCTGACCGCCTGTGTGTGTTTAATGCAGTCAGAAGCTGGCGTGGTCTCTCCCCGCACACAGGGATGACATCATTGCACCAGAGTCTGAATAATCAAAATGCTGCTCACTACACTCTGTGCACGGCTGGGGGAGAGGCTGCATCCCATTTATAATACACGACTACAGCTTTATTAAACATCAGACAGCTCCTGGCAGTCGAAGGGTTAATGTATGCACAGATACAGACCGTAATAAAGCAAGCACAGGCTATAATGGCTATACAAGCCTATGAAGACAAATGGTTTTATTTTTTTTTAAACACCAAATTGCAAAATAATATGTTTTTTTTCGTGTGTTTGCAAATATAGAATTCTAACAAAAAAAAAAAAGTAAAATTAAAATAAAATTTTCATTATGGGTAGTGTCAGAGCCACTACATTTTGCTATTTGGTTTCTCAATTCACTGCAATTTGCTGTTTAAGTGAAACATTTAAAATTAATAAAAAAATTAAAAAATTAAGCCTTGTCCCCCTCCCAAAAGAACAGATCTCATAATTTTAGGACTTATAAATCATAGCCAAGTGTTATATTATTATTTACCTACTTTGATATTTCATATTAAAAACTGAATTTTTTGTATGCGTTAAGAAAAAATTACCAAAACAGACAGCTAAGAAAAAATTAAAATAAACTCCTCTCCTAAACACGCAATGCTTGTCCTTATAGCAAAGTGAGAATCAGATTAAATACTTGCACTATAATTACACTGTATACATCTCTCAAGGAATCTAACAATGTATACATTAAACCTGAAATATAATCAACTCTCACAGACCCGCTCATCCCCTGATGGCCATCGTGTGGATTTGTAGGGGCCCCATGCAGATGCTTGTACGGTTTACTTTATACTGTCACCTATAATTTTCCATAATCCTTCAAGCCCAGAGGTATTAAGGCTGTGTTCTTCAAAAGAACTATAATCCCAGAAAGATCTGCCAAGTTTGGGTGGATTCTGGGAAATGTAGTCCAATAACTCCTTTTAGGCCCATTTAAGAAAGTACTAGAGGGGTTAGGCTGTAGCAAAGCATGGTAGCTCTGCGTCATGGAAACATTCCTATATCGTAATTCAATAGTAAATAGCCCCAAAACAGTGTTTTCTCAATTCACGTTTAAATGAAAATTCAAAGAAAGTTTAAAAATAAAAATAAATCAGCCTAAAAAAAAAATAAATTAAAAAAAAAAAAAAATAGTTGGATGTACAGTGCATTAAAGATTAATAATTAAAGTTCCCACTACTTGCGACTTCACAGAGTCTTAGCAAAATGCATCTCTGTTATACAGCCCAGTCTTTATTATTATTATTATTATTAACCATGGGTCAAAATCGGATTATAAGAAGGGGGTGGGGAAGGGGAATTAAAAATAATAAAGTATATAATTTATCATTAATAGCTACATTTGGATTCGGTCTCCTGATATTTTCCCAAACCAGGAAGTGACAGGGAGCTCTTGACCAATCCTGTAACTCCCAGTAAAATCAATGAAGCCCCTTTCCTGCCCGTATTGACAGATTCAGTGCTTCCTACAACGGCTTCGGTAGGGGTCTAATGTTTCCTGCGCACTCAGAAGGTCCGTGGCTTCTGTTGTGATTAATTCATTGAATACACAGACATTGCAGAGCGTACTGGATGTCACATAATGTGTGCAAGCCTTGTACACGTTACGACTGCCACTGGAAAAGCACTAAGCATGCACTGCAGCTGGTGCAGGGCTACACCCACATATACATACATACACCCTCTCACCCCCCCTTTATAAGTGAAGATTTCTATAGCCTTTAGATTGTAAGCTCATGGGCAGGTTGTATCGGTCTGTTCTTATTGTATTAGTCTTTTTCCCAATTGTACAGTGCTGTGGAATATGTTGGCGCTTTATAAACACCGGTAATAAATAAAATCAATCCACCAATCCAGCGCCTAAGAACAGAGCTTTGGGGCTCAAAGGGAGATCAGAATTGCAAAATAAACAAGTCATGAGTCCTGGACGAAAGCTCGGCCTTTTCTTTTTATTGCGAAACCTTTGGCATTAGGATTAGTTCTTGTTTTCACATCTGGCAGATCACATTACAGTATGATAAACAAGAGTTAAAGATTATAATTACAAATGTTAAGGGGGAGATCTTCCCCAAACCAGCAGCTTTTATAGTTTACAGCAGCAATGAAGTTTCCTTGAATGGTCTAGTTTAGTAATCGTATTAAACAAGCTTCTGTTTTTCTAGGGTACTCACCAGTACAGATTAACAGCACCCCTTAATCATGTAAACGGACACTATAGTCACCAATAAAACTTTAGCTTAACCCCTTAAGGACGGAGCCAAATGTACATGTTGTGAACAAAACAAAATGTAAACAAAACCTGGCATTTGCGCTACATGTCTGTCCAACCGTAATACACCTCTTTCATAGTAAATGCACCCACCCTTATTATATATATCATTTTATTCAGGGGAAACAGGGCTTTCATTTAATATCAAATATTTAGCTATGAAACATAATTTAATATGAAAAAATTGGGAGAAAATACGATTTTATTGGATTTTTTTAGTTCTACATGACAATTAAACGGTCAGTGTCATAATACTGTTTGCTTTTACTGCAATAAAATACACATATTTGTATTCAGCAAAGTCTCACGTGTAAAACAGTACCCCCTATGTACAGGTTTTATGGCGTTTTGGGAAGTTACAGGGTCAAATATAGAACGTTACATTTGAAATTGAAATTCGCCAGATTGGTTACGTTGCCTTTGAGACTGTATAGTAGCCCGGAATGAAATTTACACCCATAATGGCATACCATTTGCAATAGTAGACAACCCAAGGTATTGCAAATGGGGTATGTCCAGTCTTTTTTAGTAGCCATTTGGTCACAAACACTGGCCAAAGTTAGCGTTAGTATTTGCTTGTGTGTGAAAAATGCAAAAAACGCCAATTTTGGCCAGTGTTTGTGACTAAGTGGCTACTAAAAAAGACTGGACATACCCCGTTTGCAATACCTTGGGTTGTCTACTATTGCAAATGGTATGCCATCATAGGGGTAATTTTCAATCTTGGGCTACCACAGGGTCTCAAAGGCAACCTAACCAATCTGGCTAATTTTAATGTGAAAAAAATGAAACGCAAGCCTTATATTTGACGCTGTAACTTTTGAAAACACCATAAAACCTGTACATGAGGGGTACTGTTGTACTCGGGAGACTTCACTGAACACAAATATTTGTGTTTCAAAACAGTAAAAAGTATCATAGCAATAATATTGACCGTTTAATGCTGTTTGTGCGTGAAAAATGCAAAAAACGTCACTTTTACTGGCGATATCATCGTTGTAATACATTTTACTGTTTTGAAACACTAATATTTGTGTTCAGCGAAGTCTCCTGAGTAGAACAGTACCCCCATGTACAGGTTTTATGGTGTCTCGGAAAGTTATAGGGTTAAATATAGTGCTAGCAAATTAAATTCCCTTTACTTTCGGCATGGGTTGTCATGCAGGTCCTGCTAATTGTAATTAATTAAGATAACTAATTATGTAAAAATATTACATAAATATATATGTAGAATCAATATATGTATATATATACGTATGTGTATATATATGTATATATCTATATAATTTTTTTTAAATATTTTTATTTATATATAGGTATATATATAGTGATATATACGTATATATTTATGTGTAAAAATATATATATTATTTCGTTCTATGTGTATTTTGATATATATATATATATATATATATTAATTTCACAATACAGTTAGAACGAAATAACACACATCTATATATTTTTAATTATTTATTTTTAATTATTTTTGTAATTTTATTTTTTAACGTATTTACATTTTAATTTTTTTTATAATATATATAAATATATATATAACAATAATTATATATATTTAATCAGTATCAGTGTACGTGTAATTTGATATTAATATATATATATATAATTATATATATATTAATAGTAAAATACACCTAGACGGTGTACATGTGTGTATGTATATGTGTATATATATACTTTGATCATATATATATAATATATATATATGATCTAAGTATATATTATTTATTTTTTACACTATTTATTTATTTCATTTTTATTTTCAGCCAGCAGGGGGACCACCTGTCATTACAGGCAGCCCCCCTGCTGGCAATACAGAAGCCAGCTATCCCCGGCCATGTGATTGTGGGGTCCTCGCTAGGACCCCACTCTCACACGGCCGGGGGGCTTCCTTGAGGACGGTCGTGCCGCGGGGGGCTCCCTGGGAGTCCCCCCCACCGCGATCGCCGGCGTGGGACCGCCGGCGACCGGGTAAGTACAGAAAGACCGGAGGGCGTACTATTACGCCCGGCGGCGTTTAGAGCCGCCTATTAGAGGACGTAATAGTACGCCCTCCGGTCTTAAGGGGTTAATGAAGCAGTTTTGGTGTATAGAACATGCCCCTGCAGTCTCAATGCTCAATCCTCTGCCATTTAGGAGTTAAATCACTTTTTATGCAGCCCTAGTCACACCTCCTTGTATTTGACTCAGGCATTCTTCCTAATCACTTCCTGTAAAGAGAGATCTAATGTTTAAGCTTCCAAGATTGCACATTTTATTTAAATCTATAATTGTGTATCTCCTGCTCTGTTAATAGCCTTCTAGGCCCTGCAGGAGACTCATGTTGTGATTAAAGTTCAATTTACAGAGTATAAGAAAAAGGGGGGGACCTCTAAAGCAAGTTAACATCTGATTAAAAATTAAACCATTTTTGTTTTCCTTCAGCCTGTGTCAGTCACAGTCAGGGAAATGTGGCTAGGGTTGCATAAACAGAAACAAAAGGGATTTAACTCCAAAATTGCAGATAATTGAGCAGTGAGACTTCGGGGGCATGATCTGTACACAAAAACTGCTTCCTTAAACTAAAGTTGTTTTGGTGACTGTACTGTCCCTTTAATTTTTAGGTTTTAGTTTTTTTTAACACATACTAATAAAGGAGAATACACTTATTTTCTTTCATTAAAGAAGCAAATTGAATCAGGTTCCCACTGGCACGGGATAGCCCATTTTTCTCAGGATATCACGGTCACCCAAAATTGGACTGAATCAATGTATCTCTGTGAGGAAAGTTCAGGGTGTCCATACAGAAGGTGGAAATGCTGAACTGACCCAGGAAGCACCTCTAGTGGTTGTCTGAGTGAGTAGCAGTAATGTAAACTTTTCTTTTCTCTGAAAAGCCAATGCTTTCATTATGAAGTCTGCAGGGACAGAATATAGACACCATAACAACTACATTAAGCTGGTGACCATAGTGTTCCTTTTAAAACTTTTACTTGAACCAAAAAAAATAAAAATAAAAATGTATTATTGACACTATATTCCTGGACTAGTTGTTTAGGTATCCAGCCCCCTCTCTGACCTCAGATAATGTGAGTAAAATCATCTTTATACTCTCACGCCACGCTGTGCTTCAGTCCTTTGCGGTGTTATATATAGCATAAAATATATAGCTTTAAAACACAAAAACACCCCTAATAATTCTTAAAGTTTCTTTTTTCCCCTTTATAGATTTTATTTTCAAAATGACCAAGAATTAAATGTATACAATTTCCGTTTTAAAAGACAATAACAACAGCTCTGTGGAAAGACGCCACTGGCAAAGCTCACAGGTAAGTCAATTTTGTATTATAAAACGTGTCAAAGTCTTTAGTTTCCAAGGGTCACTTTTGGTCCATGGAACAGATCAGCGGGTAAATAAAAAAGCTCACGGAATGTATACAATCGGGTTCACTACTAGAAATATATATAAATAAATACGGAGGCTAAACCCGCTGTCAGTGTGTTTAACGCGCAGAACAATTTGCCATTAATAAAAAGGTTTCTTAGCCGTTGGCTGAGCCCAAAACAGCAACGATTTGTTGGAACGTAATCCTTCCACATCAAGAAACCTGATTTGTCTACTGTATTAGCTTGATTTACTGCCTGCAGCTGCATTGTGGTGTTGGGGGCCTCGAAATGGACCCTTGTTGGTGCACTTATAGGTCAGATACTCATCCCCGAGGGACTAGGAAAATAAAAATCCCAAAACACAACCCTCTCATCTCCAGCTCTTCCAGCAAGCCACCAACTCAGTTGAAGAGATTACAAATCCCACAGTTACCAACCATAGACTACCAAGGGTTTATGGGATTTGCTGGCCAGCAGGAGGGGATGGCAGGATTTGATTCCCCATGTGTTAGAAGTCCAACATCACAAGACTGCTGGCTCCATCCTTTGCGATAGGCAGAATGGGGTTCCAACACTGATCCCTGCTACCGTGTATTCTTTGTTTTGACAGTTTTAAATACAGCAGCCCTCCGTTTCACATTGTTTATTTCTTCAGATAAAGGATTTTTTTGGTTGGAGATTAAAGGAAGAGGGTCAGGTCCACAGAGCAGGCCCGGTATCACCAAATCCCAAAGTACCATCCTGTAAATCGTCATCTTGCATCATTTTCGTGGCACAAACAAATATCCTATACTTCCTCTTCACCTGACTTTATTGTAACATAGAGAATAATACTTCCCTAAAGTCTATTCCCGATTGGTGTACGGGGGAGTGAGGAGGAGAAAGGAAAAAAAAAAAAAAAGGATTACCAGTCCATCAAGTAATAGTTTGTGACATTATTTTAGGATGGGATAGTTTATAGTACAGTTAATGTATACACACACCTCTATAGACAGGGTTTTATTCGCCAGCGTAAGTCAGCAGACGCTGTACAGAGCTGCCAAGAGAGAATAAATCATAAAAAATAAACCTTCTGCTTACAGATCCGTGTGTGCAGGGAGTGAGCAACCAAATCCTGTCCTCTGACAATCCAGAAATGCCACGGGGCTCTGTACAGTCAGTCGCTTGGAGCTCTTGTGACTACATTTCGCGCTGTTTATGCACCAGCAACATCCACAGACAGGGCTCATCATTTGATTTGTGAAATGGGAGGTGGACTCCACAATGCATTTTTCCAGATTAACAAATATTATGTTGTATTAAGGAAGTCAGAATTCAGGATTAAAGGGTTCTAAAATTTTATTTCCCCCCCCCAAAAAAAAAATAGTTTGACAAAATACTGTGGACAGCATCCAATGCCAAGAACCATCCTAACAGAATATAAAGTAGTGGTTATGGTGCTTAGAGTGTACTTTACTTTAACTTTGCTTATACATTTTAGCAGGTAGTTAAAATCAATGCTGAAAGAGTGTCCCTGGCAATCTGGCATATAAGAAGTTCAATGCAGAACCAAAACATTTTAAACTAGAACCCTTCTTTTTTATCACGATTTACGTGCACACAGACCACTTCATCTAAATGAGCCTTTAAACATTTAGTCCTAACCCTGTGATATAAAACCTAGATGTTTTTATAAGCACTGGATTGGACAATCGGCAAGAGAGAGCGACACCTTCACGAGGACATTGGAGGAGGTGGAGATGGCTAAACTTTTTTTCTTTTTCCCCCCCCAGTTCTTGCGCACAGGGTGTAGGGGGCTAAATCTAGTTACAGATTAGGGCAGGGCTCGACAAAACCCAGGTGCCAGGTCGCCTGGGATTTGTGAGCCTGTTCAGCACCCGAGGTGGCCGGCTGTCTGTGAGCAGAGGCTGGCAGTCGGCTGACGGAGGGCTAAGGCAGAGGCAGGCAGCTCATGGTGAGCTGGGAAAGGCGGACGGTTGGCTGAGGGAGGGGGGCGGCAGAGTAATGGAGAGCTGAAAGAGGGGGGCAGGCAGATGACTTAGTGTGGCGGCCGGTTCATGAAGAGCTAAGGGAGGGAGACAGGCGGCTGGCTGAGGGAGGGAGGAGGGTGGCCGGTTCATGAAGAGCCGAGTGAGGGAGGCGGGTGGCTGTATGAGGGAGGAGGCAGTTGACTTGGAGCAGTGAGGGAGGGAGCTGAGCAGGGAGATGACAGAAGCCCCTCTGGACCACAGGGAAAGCCAATCCACTTCAGCTCTCAAAAAAGTAGGGAGGCTGGGTGGGTTTAAATTAAAATAAAAAAAATAATAAGTGAATGAGTGTGTGTGTCGGTCATTTGGGGGGGTGTTTAAGTGACCGACTCCCCCCCCTCCCCAAGTATCACATGGGAAAGGTGTTTTTACTTACTTTTTTCCCCACACCATGCTGGTGACAGCATCTGGCCCCTCCTCCATGGCGGAGATCAATATTTCCCCACAGGAAAGCTTTGAGAGACTATTGCGCGTGCACATCAAAACGCCACTGCACCAATCAACTGCTCTTCACAGGGAATAGTGTGAGGCACTGACCCAGGAAACACCTCTAGAGGCCGTCTGAGTGACTGTCACTAGAGGTGTCACGCGTTCAGGGACAACATATAGACTTCAGAACAAATAAATTAAACTGTAGTGGTTCTGGCGATTAGTGTCCCTTTAAGAATGGTATGTTTGGCCTTGAAAAACCTGGCACCTAATGTTTGTAGCTGGCTCCCAGATTCCAAGCAAATTTGTCGAGTCCTGGATTAGGGTAGTATAGCGTTAGGGCTGCAAACAGTGCGCCACTAATGTAAATTTGCTTTTATCGTAGGACAGGCAGCAGTTGCTCTGTGCTAAGCATTTCCATTTGCAGTAGCACTTGTTTTTGGTATTAGGGGAACATTCAGCTGATTTACGGTTTATTATTTGTAGAGCTAGAGAAGAGCCAGCGAAAACAGGCCGTGCAATGACTTGCTCTAAACAAAGGATCGGATGGTTATTTGACAATATCCCAAATATTGTAATGGGCGACTCTCCCGCAGCCAACAATAATAAACAATGTCACAGGAGGCGATTGCTGCCTACTCGAGTATTTAAAACGATTTGTCTAACTCACCGCACGACTACCATTCATATATTTATGGTCTTTGTTATTTCAGCTTGCAACGTCAGATTTGGATCGCAGATGGATTGCACAGAAAGGTGGGAGAACAACATGATTCCACCAAATGCAAACACGTGTAAAGATAAAAATCTAGGTTAAGCCATCAGATAACTGGTGCAGGACTCCAGGTGCAAGAGGACACTCATAGCCCTGAATTTGAGTCCAGTCCGGCCATCCTGGGTTTGTTCCCTTTTGTCCGAATTAATCACATCGCTTCCGCTGTACAAAGTGAGTATTTAGCCCATACCAGAGAGCTCACATGGGTAGGTGAGAGGCATCAGAGGGAGAGACTGTCGTGCATTCACAAGCCAAACACTTCCTTTGTGCTTACTCAGGTAATAAATGTGGTTAAAATGTAATAAAAGGGAAAATTAGTAAAATGACATAACCCCCTCGCCCAACCCCTTTCCTTCACTGCATTTTCCAATCAGGGTGACTTCATTGCCTCATTATATTTTAGACGTGCTCGGGCACCTATAGAGCGCATGTTGTATTCCTAGCACTACAGTACCCAATAGTGTCCCTCTCGGAGTGATGAAATGGTTAAAACCCCTTTGTCACTTACCTGAATCAAGCGCAGAGGTCAGGCTCTGCTTCCGCTGATGTCACCCAGCGGGGACGACCGAATGCGCAGGAGCAGCGAGCACCGTGTTCGCATTAGGACTACCCCATAGGAAAGCATTGTATCAATGCTTTTCTATGGGGTTTTAGCTAGAGCTGGATGTACTCATGCTTTGCGTCAGATAGGCGACAAAAAGTCTAACAACCCGGAAGCTCCTCTAGTGGCAGTCTGGCAGTAATTACCATTGCAGGGTTAAATTGACAGGGACAGTGCACCCAGATCACTTCAATGGGCTGATGTGGTCTGGTTGCTAATAGTGTCCCTTTAAGAGACCGCTTATGGGGTGGATAAAGGCTATTATGGGGTGAAGGCAGCTAGGAGTGGAAGGAGTCCAATTAACACACAAATCGGACCCAATACCGGATACAGGCAAATACATTAAAACATTTTTTTCAAAAACCCACAAAGAAGTGTCTGATTTTCTCTTTAACAAACATCTGGCCAAAAATAAAATCAAAATACAAATTCAGTATCCAATAAAATAAAGATTTGTCTCAAATTTCCGGTTTTCTTGATAAAGGATCACAACTACATTTGGAAGAGAATTAAACTCCTCCAACTAATCTTATTAAACCATTTAATTCCACGGAGAGATAATTGCCCTTTCTTTGCCCCCAGCAACATATCCTTTTGTAGACTTTTACAGAGTTAGAATTCGGAGACACAGCATGCCAGAAAGGGATTCATCCTTTATAGTGACTTTAGGCACACCAAAGACCCTTCAAGTGTCCACCGGGACCATCTTCTTCTAACAGCTGGTCTTGCCTGATGGAGGGTTAACGGTGTCCAACCTGGGTTTTGGGGACATTCTCACCTACTTTTGGGGCTCCTGTGTCCATTGAACTGATGGTAATGACCCTTTTTTGGTGAGACCACTTGTGTTCCTTCCCCTAATGGAAGATAGGGATGTATATTCGTTGTTCAGACACGGGGAGGTTATAAAGTGTTTATAAGATTATATGGAAATTGAGATCTTTACAACTTGAGAAATATTGGTTCCTGGAAGCATGGTGACGACATCTTTTGGCAACTCCTGGATCTCCCAGCACAGCGCAAGAACAGGCTTGTGCCATCAGTCATTTTGACTGATGGCCAGCATCAGTGGGAGGGCTTAAGCAAGGAAAGGGGTTCCCAAACTTTCCTCATTCATAGCAACCAGGAGAGCAGCCCTTAATGCTCTGTGCCCACTCTTGCTTTAGATATCAAAGAGAAATACAGTACAAGATCACGTTTAGATGTTAGGTGCTGACGGCAGACAGCCATTTCTGTACAGCCTCCCCTTCGCGCCACCGCTGTCCACCTACAGCGAGGGCGCAGGGACATCAGTCAAGGTGGATTGGGCTGCAGGGAGAACTTGGACTTGAAACTGGTCTGAGATAATGTTATATTTCAATGTTTGGCATGGTGCGGACCACCTAAAAAAGGGCTAGCCTAATCAAATCCAGTGTTTTATGAAAGCACTGGGGTTTTTTGGGGGATGGAGTAAACCTTTAAAGCACTTCCTCCAGGCAAACCGGTACAGCACATTTAAAAAGGAATCCATGTAAATAAAATACTAAACAATATGTATATTTATTTTTTAAATGTTGCATTATTCACATTAAAGGGACACTCCAGGGCTGTAAAAGTCCCAACCATAATACTGTGAATTATATAGACCAGGCTGCGATTCGCTAATTCAGCTGAATAGAGATTGTTGGTACACAAAACACAAAAATCTAAACTTCACCCTCTTCCAATAGAAAGAAACGGCACAGTCTAAAGTCACAGGGGTTTTTAATAAACCACTGAACTTATATTCCACTGCACACAGGAACACTCAATACCACTTAGCGTCCCTTTAAATAAGAACGATGGTGGATAATATTTTCCCAATATATCTGTTTAAGTCTAAAATTTGCAGCCCCCTTGTTAATTATCCACATTTATTCCTTTAAGTAACCATTCTACTGATAGTGCAAAAGAAAAAAAAAAATGCATGGAATTATAATGAATGCAGATAAAGAATGTAAGAATTCCTCATGTCACATAAGGACAAGGTCCAACATAACACATAACATGTTACAGGGGGTGTGGGACGGGCTTTAGAGTTCCTGGTTTTTGTAAGATAAATACCAGCTGGGTCCAACATAAAAAGCATTTACATTTTAAACTGCAGTGTTTTTTTGTGTTGTTTTTTTTTTAAAAAACAAACCAAAAAGACACCACTATAGTGCCAGGAATACTATAGTGCTGGTGTGGCAATTTAGGCCCCTGGCCCCCGTCAGAGCAGTGAAAATGTGACTTTACTCACCTTTTCTCCAATGCCGCAACTTGCTCCGCCTCCGTGGCAGAGATCAAACGATGATCTCAGCCAATCGAATGCTTTCCCATAAGAAAGCATTGAGAGGCTATTGCGATAGTGCATGCACGGCAAAACCCTGCTCTGCACCAATCAGAATCTCCTCATAGCCATACACTGAATCAATACAGCTCTATGAGGAGCGTTCAGCATCTCCATGCAGAGTGTGGAGTCTACAAATTGGGCAGGAATACAAAGTCCATGCCATGTCTGGAGCCTCTGACGTCAATCTGGTAGATTCACTGAAAGGAATGATGAATTCCCCAACACTGGTATACCTTCTTTACAGTTAAACCTATTCACTAAAGTGAGAATTCAAAGCAAATCTCAAATATATATAGATGACCAATTTCCCATAACGTTTCAAAAAGGTTTGAACACTCATTTTTAAAGGTGGTGGTGTGTGGTGTGTGGTGTGTGTGTGTTTTAAACTGCACAATAAGGTATAACATTAAATGGAGGGACAGTGCAAGGGGACTCCAAGCACTTCAATTAGATGAAATCGCTGTGTGTGTCCCTTTTAATGTAAAAAACTTTCTAAAACGCATTTATTTAAAAAAAAAATTAAATAATAATAATAATAATAATAATAATAAAACCTCTCAAACTTTGGTGAAAAGAAGGCAATCGAATTGGGATTAGTTAGCTTTGAACAGATTGGGACGAGAAGTGGGCCTGTTTTACTATCTGTTGTGTAACACACTCCATGTTATTTATTCTAACACTATAATATCTTTCTCTTCCTCGTACATTCAAACAATAAGGAGTGGCATGTTGATTGTGTTCGAGTCGGGCACTTGCTCACTCAGCACAATTTGTATTCCCATGAGCACCATGGGAAATGTAGTTTACAGACAATAGGGTTGAGGTTTCAAGGCTGGCCATCACCCATACACAACTCTAAAGACACAATTAATAATAAGTTGTCAGGTTTGTGGCAACTTCCAGGCTCTAATGCTGCCCTCCCCTAACCAGAAACTGGGTGGGATTCTCCAACCAATCCTGATCCTCTCTCTCACATGCAAGAGGACTAATTCCGTCTCCTACATAGACAGCAGTGTTGTAGTCTCGCTCATGGGGTTGAAGTGCCAGAATCTGCAGATAAAACCTAACTTCCCCTGTGCCCAGGGCCACCATACACCAAGAGGCAATGTCAAAATTGGGGGTCTTTGCAAAACCTGTAAAGACCCCAGGAGGTGGCAGATTGGTTTTAAATGCTCCTATGTTTGCCCAATCGTTCCTTATTTAGGGCAAGCCCAAGTAAATTGTATATTACATGGATGATACGGCTTTAAATGTGTGCTTTATTGCCTTTAAAATGGACACTATAGTCACCAGAACAGCTAGAGCTTAATGTATAATACAGCTTAATGTAGTTGTTCTGGTGAGTATAATAGCTCCCTTCAGGAATTTTTATGTAAACAATGTTTTTTCAAAGAAAAGGCAGTGTTTACATTGCCCCTACGGACACCTCCAAGTGCCCACTCCTCAGGAGGTGGTTCCTGGGTCAGTGCTGCACAGTAAGCAGTCCTGCCACTCAGCGTCGCCACACTCTGCATGGAGATGCTGAATTTTCCTCATAGAGATGCATTGATTCATTCCTGATTGGCCAAAATGGCATTTGGCCCCGCCCACATGATGATTTTAGCCAATCCAATGCTTTCTCTATGGGAAAGCATTGGATTGGCAATTTAGATGATGTCACAAAGGGGGCAGAGTCAGTGCCGGCAGACCTGCGCGGCGCTGTAAATAAGGTGAGTTTTAAACTTTTATAGGGGGCAAAGCCTCCGAAATGATGGGTTTAGCACTATTGGGTCAGGAATACATGTTTGTGTTCCTGACGCTAGAGTGATCCTTTAAAACGTTCATACAGTTAGCTGGGAGTGGCATCTCTCGTACACAGATTGTTTCCTAGTAAACCACATTTCTGATTTTCCAATCACCTTTATATAACCAACCAATAGAAGGTAGCCTGCCAAAATTTCTTTGCCAAATAACACAAACGGTTGCCTTTAAATCCCAGTCCAAAGGTTCCACGTTCCAAAAAACACCACATTTGATAATGATCACAGCTTTGGATATCACATTATCTGTAAAATGTATAGATCCCTACAAGGATTCTGTATTCTGAAAGAACTGAGATAACACAAACGGGTCATGAAGTCACTTAAAATGCCCTGAAATAACCCCATGGAAACTTATAGCCACATCCACGAAAAGAAATGTTCAATCTTTGAAAACGTGATACATTAAATGAGCTAGTAGGGTTAAATTAAAAACATAAAATTAATTAGAAGGGACCACCCAAGCACGGTATTAACCAATCTGATTCAATTTCCGGAATATCAGTACACATACAATGTTTTCACTTTACAAGGAGATATCGAAAAGCTTAAACAATGTTAAGCAGAGCAGTTATTTTCCATATTAAAAGGGGATCCCGGGATACATTGTTAAAACACCAGACTATTTTCCATATTCAATGGTAAAATCAGAATGTGATTAACTCCGTGAGTCAAGCTGGCTACACAGATCTCAACTGCTTTTACATAATGTAGAATGATCAAACATGGTAACTGGCAATGTTTCGACACAGACTTGACAGAGACCCCAAAACGTTGTCAACTCCGCACATGGTGAAATAAATCTCCTATAATTATTTTTGGTGTTGCGGCTCCTTTCTTTAGATTTTTTTTTTTTTCCAGCTCTGCCTAAAATGTCAAATTCACTCATAAAAAATAAATTAATTAAATAAAACAAAGTGTATAAATACACATAAGATTAGAAGAACTGATGAAGAGGCAGCATTTAGTAAACATGAAAATCGTACCCTGTAGCAAATTATCGTTACGTATTGGAATTTTGAATGGTCTAATAATACATTTTAAGAAGGACGGTTTGTAACTGACAGATGGAGAGGTATTAATATGAAGTCAGCTTTCTGCATAGCCGTCATACCAAGGACGTGTTCTGACAGTGTAAGGTATGACTTGGTCTTAAAGACTTTGAGGGCCGCTCTCTCTGTAAATCCAAATGCTGCGACCACACCGAGGCAGCAAAACTGAACAAAGGACAAAAGAAAGGGGAAACTCAAATGAGGGAACTTTTGTTTATTCACTGAACAGCCAACTGCAGTGAATGTAATTTCAAAACGCAACAGTTGCATAAAGTATATGTACCAAGTGTCCCTCTCTCCTAGGAGCTCCATATTGTTGGTGTATCTGAGTGTATAACAGAGCTCCACAGCAATAACACTCCTGGTAATGTGTCTTTAAACTACAATAAATGTGTTTAGAAAATCAGTCTGTGTAAAATAGATACATTGTGTAAAGGGAACAGGCTTCCCTTTTTAAAGGAACACACCACTACAGGTTATGGTGCCAGGAGTGCCCAGGTACCCTCCCAGGGGAAGTAGACAAACCTTTGAAGAATGGTTTGACAACTTACCTGGGTCCCCTTGGGGTGCAGGCAGCTGCAAGGAGAATCCGGCTATCTCCACTGAGCTAAGCACGGCCACTCATTGGCTGAGAGTGGTAGCCGAGCACCCTCAGCCAGTGAGCGTGGCCCTGTATTGGGCCATGCTTAGCTCGGGGGAGACACTATTGCAGGAGAACCCACATGTGATATTGTCAAGGTTAGCATATCTCTAAATACAGGGACGTGTGAAGTTGGGACAGGGGCGAGACAAGCCAGTGATAAGACCTGTATCACCGTCATGGTCAACAATAGCGAAACCAATGGGAAAAGGGGGTTATTCCAAGCCATCCCCTCAAAATGTGAAAACAAACCTGACTCCCATGAGGGCCAGTCCCACTAATGGCAGAGCACTTGAAGAGCGCGGAGCATGGGCTCAGCGTCCTTGGCGTAGCGCTACACTTTCTCAGAACAGTTCCCTGATGTCCTCAAAAGCAAAGATATTAGTGAACCAAACCAGGACAGGAGCCCAAAATTGGGACTCAGAACAGTTGGGAGGCCTGGGATAGTCACGTTCTCCACCCTTCCAAATTAAGACCACTGTTATGTATTTTAACAAAAAGGGGTTTACGCATTTAACACCAAAGTAGTGAATTAAAAGCAAATGACAAAATGAACGCTAGAAATAGCAGATAGGTAAAAATATATATTAAAAAAAAATTAAAAATCTCAGTTCTATTCTCACCTTAAATTTAGCAGTTTTCCTTTATCTATAGTTATGTGTTTAGTGAATAAATCCTTCAGTAAACCCTGTGCGATATGTTGAAATAGACAGTCAGCCATCACTGATGGGACAGACAGTAAATCTAGTGTCGGTGGTAGTTGGGAGATGTTAAAGGACAAGTACCCAACGGGTAGCTTAGTGGAGCAACGTGTGCTATTTGAGAGGCCTGCACTATGGTGCATAAGGCAAACCCAACAAAAACATATTTCTAAACCAGCTCAATTCTTTGAAAAACGGGTTTTACAACTAGACCAATGTTTTTTGGGGAAATAAACTAAAATTCCTTTGAGACATTTTGAAGCTAGCAGGGACAGACAAGTCTTCAGAAAGGAATGCTCACATAAAGTTGATTTGGCTTAGCCCTATTGGGCATTATTCTTTAGGTTCCCCTCCACACACTAAAATAAAAGTTATAAATAAAAGCTCCCAGCGCAGCATGCCTCCTTGTGATGTCACAGAAGCCACGTGTTGAACCATTCAAAGGCTTCAAATAAAGAAGCCTTTGATCAGAACATTTAACCAATTCAGAGCACTCGCAAGAAAGAGGGGGGGGGGGGGCTACTAAAGTCATGTGAGCAGGAGGTGTAACTAGCCCCAACACACAAATGCAAATATATCTGTAAGTGCAATTTTTCAAGCAGAAACGCTGCATATTTAGACTCCTTGGAGTAACCCCCTAATTTTTAAAGGGAAACTATAGTGCTAGGAAGGTCATGCTGAAAGGGTTAGAGACAGCGACGTACATACCGTGGTCGCAGGGGTCGCAGCTGCGACCGGGCCCGTCACTCCAGGGGGCCTGGCGGCCCTGCGGACCCCTGCGACCGGATACCTGCCATCATCTTCTGCGGCCGCGGCCCACGCCGCTAACCGCCGTCCAAGGGGTCCATCGGGTGGCCCATGCTGTCAGGGCCACCTGATGGAGATGGATTGTCAGGGGGCCCAGTCAGCGCTGGGCGCTTTAACAGCGCGACCGGGCCCCCTGTGATGAGATCACTGCTGGGAGGAAGTGACCACACGTCACTTCCTCATAGCATACACCAAGCCCGCGCGGGAGGAAGACCAGGGAGTCAGAGTGGGAACTCTGACTCCCATCCACCTGAGCCACCACTAGACCCCAGGGAAAGTCACCCTCCTGCACCTAAAAGGTAGGAAACAGGAGGGTGAGTTAAATATTATGTGTCCCTCTTTGTATGTATGTGCTTGTCTGTTTGTATGTATGTCTGTCTGTCTCTGCCTGTGTCTCTATGTATGCATGTGTGAGTCTCTGTATGCGCGTGTGCGTGTGGGGGGGGGGGAGAGGGGGGAGCCACAGGTCAGTTTTGCACCGGGGCCCCATGGATTGTTTGTACGCCACTGGTTAGAGATCCTTTAGTCACCTACTTTATTTCAGTGCCGATGTCCCTCGGTACTGGATCTGCCTCCACTGACATCAGCCGGCAGGGGGGACCTAGAGCACATGCGCATTAGGACTTTCCTATAGACAAAAGTATTGAATCAATGCTTTTATATGGGCGCTTTAGCGGACGTTGGATTTCTTCATGAAAGTGTGAAAATATCCAGCGTCATTTAGTGGACAGCCACTAGAGGTGGAATTAATGAGTTAACCATGCAAGGTACTTATTGCAGTTTCTCAATAACTACCATTATAATAATTACCATTGCAGGGTTAAACTGACAGGGGCACTGCACCCAGACCACTTCAATGAGCTGAAGTGGTCTGGGTGTCTATAGTGTCCCTTTAATTCCCCACAACTTTTAGAGAAATTCATTGTGCGAGGTTATGCAGATCACCACACCAGTACAAGGAAAGCCGGACACGCAGTAGGGATTACAGCCAGTAATTCTGGGGGAAGTTCTGAAAGTGAAACAATTAGAACATTCCATTGGTTTCCATGGTGACTGCTCCACTTCTAGAACTATGGCCCAGAATGCTTCTTGATAAACAATCAGAACTTTAATTTAGAAGTTGGAACATACAGACCCTTTGGGCTGTCAAGCTATACGACTGGATATATGTCATGGCTGGCTGAGGATAGTGAGAAGTCTAGTTCACAAAAGCTGAAGGGGCAAAGTTTGACGTCACCGTTCTAGAATCAGAATCTTGAGGGATAATATGTAGATCAGCAATGCACACGTGCCCCCAAACCACAGCAATTCTCCACCTTTAACATAAATACTGACTTTATTCTCAAAAATGAAAATATACAGGCCAAACTAGCTGCAACTGGATTATACTCCCAGCTCGATTATGTAGCCTTAAAGAAAATGCAATACGATATTCAATAATAATACAAAGCGATTCCAGGCAAATTAATAACTTTTTAACCCATTCACAACAAATGATATTTCAGAATTATCCCACTAACAAGGGATCTGCCCAGCCCTAATCCTGAAGGGTTAATAGCAATGTATCCATAGTAATCCCTTGACCAAACACCCATACATGCTTAACCCTTAAAGTGCCCCCAGGAAACTTGGTGTCTGCAAATGAATCCAAACTCTGTTACATTCTTCAAACTATAATAATATGTATCTGCTAGACCCCCACAGCCCGCCTAAAAACACCCTGACACATGTATGAACAAGTTGGGGTGGAGATTGCAAGAAACAAGTCTGGAGCTCAGGCTGCCACACCTTGCAAAGTAACAAGGAGAGAAAGTTACCCCAGCATGACACACACACACAGACAGACAGACACAGACAGACAGGGCTATGTACTGACACAATGTATCCCCCCTCTCTTACCCTGTGATCAGGCAGTTGCTTGCTCTAGGGGGGTTCCTGTCCCAGACTCTCAGCTCCTGAATTCCCCCAAAGTGGAAATGAAATGCTATGAATCAGAGCCCCCAGTAGCCAGCCCAGTACTTTAGAACCAATAAGCAGTTAGCCGCCCCTGGCTTTCACAAGGGAGGTGTGATCACAAGAAACCAGGAACTGGGGTGTGAGAGAGAGAGAGAGAGGGGAAGTGAGGTCTGTTTTCAGACACATCTAACAATGCTTGCATTCAGCCTGGGGGGGACACCATGGCTGCTAAAGGGTTAATCAGGTTACAAAGAAATGATTAAGGATTTTATTTCCATCACATCACACTGACCCTGTCTCACTAACAATCCATGATGTTAACTTTCCTCTCCTATAATTAGAGATTTATATTTCCAGTTAGAGGAAGAGTTTAGAAGTGGGCTTAAAACTCTTTTTTTTTTTTCTGAAAGTAATGCACGTTTTAAAAGTTTGGGTTAATATATTCCAGAAAAACCAAACAGACGTTTTTCAATTAACCAATGTATTTGTGTTTTTCTTTATAAAGATCAGGTTTGTAAAATTCAATGTTCTGAAATTGTGGAGTGTTTCATTTTAGAGGAATAAATGGGTTTATTCTTTAAACTGGGAATGGTGGGAATTGGCAAGAGAATAGCAGATTTAATCTGAAAATTTCTCTATATCTGTTGTGGTTTTGTTTTTTTGCTTGATTATTTTGGAATCCAATTTTTAATTCCATTGTCAAATCTTAACTTTTCCTATTTTAGTGCATAGAATACTGTAGTGCTCTCTAAAGGTTGGCGTTTGACGCAATTTTATTTTTCCAAAGAAAAACATTTTAACAACTTTATGGTTGTCTGTTCTATAGAGTTGTTTGCCATACAGTCAATCTGAAAGTTTTGCAAATCATATTATACAGCCAGGGCAGCTTTACGTCCCAGGGGCCTGCAAGCACAGAATTCTCAGGCACGATTTCTGCTCCACAAAAATTCCAGGCACCCCCTACGGGTCCACAAAAATTCCAGGTACCCCCTACGGCTCCACAAAAATTCCAGGCACCTCCTACTGCTCCACAAAAATTCCAGGCACCCCCTACTGCTCCACAAAAATTCCAGGCATCCCTACTGCTCCCTAAAGGTTCCAGGCTACCCGACTGCTCCCCAAAAGTTCCAGGCACTCCTACAGCTCCCTAAAAATTCCAGGCACCCCTACTGCTCCACAAAAAAATTCAGGCACCCCTACTGCTTCCCAAAAAATTGTCATACAGTCAATTCAATACTCTTTCTTTAAGATTTTCAAATGATTTTAATATTTTTTGATCAACTCTTCAAATTTTTTTTTTAAATATAAAAATAATATTTTTCAAAATATAAAATCATTTGAAAATTTTGTCCAAAAATAATAAATCGAAAGGACAAGTTTTCAAGCCTGGACCTCCAATTTTTGTTGATGTAGACTACCCAGAATCCTCTGATGTTTATCTATAGCCACCATATTGTCACTGGTCCACCCTTTCTAAAAACTACTGTTTGAATGTTGACCTTCCTAAACTGCGCTCTTTCAGTTTCATTGCATAGATTGGACATCTATCTGTTTTGCTGTGATAAGACACACTTTGTCTTGCTGCAAAATGTTTATCGTTTAATATTTCCCTGAATAAATCGTCTTAATTTTCAGTTTTATTTTTGCTCCAAAAACACAGCTGTACAGCATAACATGACTTGGGCTTCTGGGAATTGTAGTGCAACAATTACCATTCTATTTTTTAAAGATGAAAACTGAACTACAGATTCCATGATCTTCCTTGCAGTGCCCATAATTCTCAGCTTACTGGGGTAAACTCAGCAGTGCTGTAGAAAGTTATGGTAGAATCATAATTCCCAGAGTCCCTTACAAGCCTGGGCACAGGTCAGCAGACACCATAATTCTGGTCCCAGTCCAAACTTTCCTCATATGCCTCTATGTCCATACATCCTGCCTTGATTACTTGGTTACATGTGCATTTATGCCAATATTACAAATGTATTGCCCTGTTATGTACATACTTACTAACAGTTCTAGATCTGACAGGATTTGGGGATTCTTCCTGGACCATCCTGCATCTGGGGACACTAGGCAAATGTACCCAAAAAGCATAGAAGGAACACAAAAAGATACCCTCGGAATATTCAAAATGTAGTCATGGCATTAAGCCCAAGCTCAGAACACTTCAAACGTACTTTGCCCAGGTGATGCCCTGCGTGGGGCTGGCCAGACAACCTTCTTCGGGTGACCGTGCCCTCTTTCCAGACAGGACCATCTATTTTGAGCATCACCAGTGGTGCAAGTGGTGTCACCGGCATGCCGTCATAGGCCTGCCCACCTCATGTTGTGATTTCTTACCTCCCAGTATTGGCAAGGATGGATGTGCCTGTATGAGATCATGGGAACACTTTGTATAAACCTAGATTAGCATAAAATGCCTTTTTGTGCCATTGCAAGAATACATTTACTAATACATTAAATCTGAAAATGCGGGGGCGGGGCGGACGGCTGAAGTGAGCGGCCGCATGGCGTGAGAGCTCCCGGCGGCATAAGACCTCTAAGCCTGATACCACGAAGCAAATCGCTCGAAAAACGGCACAAACAAAGGTACAGACCCCCTACTGCTGTGATGGCCCCTGCCAAACAAATGAAGCTCACAGACCCAATCCGCCAACAAAAAAAAGATAGATCCCGGTCCATTCAAGATGGCGGCGACGGACCCGCGCTATCCCAAACCTCAGATTCCACACAAGAACAGGATCATGAGGCAGGCAACTATACAGACGCCCCAGTTACAGAGAGAAAGCTTTTTTCCATGCTGCAGGACTTCAGGTTAACGTTGCAAAAAGATCTGAGACAGGCTACTAATGATATCAAAAAGGAAATTTCAGAATTGGGAGAGAGAACCAATAGCCTGGAAGCCAGACAAGACGAGCTATGCTCAGCACATGACACACTGGCGACTGCTGTACAGAATTTAACTGAGGAACACATGGCCCTTAAAAAGAAGATGGCCGACATGGAAGATCGCTCAAGGCGAAACAACGTCAGGTTCCGAGGAATTCCGGAATCCGTTACAAATGACAACCTCGCAGAGAGTATAATGACCATATGCAAATCCCTGGTCCCAAAAGTACCAGAAGCAGAATGGCTTATGGACCGGGCGCACCGCCTGCCGAGGCCCCAACGGCTAACACCAGATACGCCGCGAGACATAGTCGTGCGTTTCCACTACTTCAAAACAAAGGACGCAGTACTGGCGGCGGCTAGGAAAGGAACAAAACTGCCTACACCATATGAAAATGTCCAACTATACGCAGATCTCTCGGCCTTGACCATGAGCAGGAGACGAGAGTTTGTAACAGTCACAAAAACACTGAGGAACAACAATATTCAATATCGCTGGGGATATCCGACCAAAATCATTGTCTGGAGAAACGGAAGATCACATACAGCAAACGAACCGGAGGTGGGCATGCGGCTCCTAAAGGAGTGGGGCCTTTTTCCGCTACGCTCCCCAGAAAAAACGCCGACAGCATCGCCAAGCCGGCCACAGAGAGAATGGCAGATGGCGGGATCACCCTCTCTACCTTAAAGGTCCACTGGGCCCTTCCAACAAAGACTGTGATGGTGTCTCATAGTGACTGTCCTAATTGCTTTTTGCAAAACGAACTGACAAGGTGTTGTGAGTATAATGCATATGCACACATGTTTAGTCCTTCAACACGACAGTGCTAGCATTACCTATTTGAGACAAAGTCAGGTTGAGGAGGGAGAAATCTAAGGTTTTCAGGGATGAGTACATTGTGAGCCGGAGATCAGCAGAACAAAGAAAGTTCCAGTTACCCACACAAACGGATAGGGGACTTAAATGGTAGCAAGCAAAAGGTTAGATAGACGAATTGCCTAAGGTACACCCTCAAACATCCAAAGGGCCAGGTATTTTTAATTTCCGCATCACAGGGGCAGAACACTCCTGCAAAAAAAGCGGTTCACATAGTCCTGACAGAGGTCGTAAATGCTGTCCTCTTTTCGTCACGCTCCCTTAGGACTTGAGAGCAGAGACGGGACCGTTTGCCCGGCTCGCACTCAATTCAGGTAAAGCGCTGAAAAAACGAATGGCGCTATGTATATACTTCATTTTGTTATACTTATTTTGGTTACTGTTGTTTACCCCAGACATCCCTCTCTTTCCCCACTCCTGGGCAATACCAAAGATAGGCGTTGAACACAGCCACTCGAATACGTACACACCATATAGGCATACTACAAAAAGATTAGAATGGCTAACACTATGAAAATCTTAACCCTGAATGTGAAAGGCCTCAATAGTCCCCACAAGCGCAGAATGGCAGCACAGGAAATGATTAAGACTAAAGCAGCAATAGTGTGTTTGCAGGAAACACACCTTTGCGCCCGAAACCCACCGAAATTCAATGTTAAACACTATAATCAATGCTACCATGCCTTAGCCCCGACTAAATCCAGGGGAGTAGCCTTATATTTTCATAATGACTGGGCGTTCGCCCTCTCCAAACAATACGCCAGAAGGGATGGGAGGCTACTGATCTTGGTGGGATCACTGAATGGCTTAAAAATGACCATAGTCTCGCTATATGCACCGAATGACTCGCAGAAAACTTTTTTAAACATGGCCTTCCGAGTTATAGCACAACACAGAGAGGGCCACACCATAATTTGCGGGGACTTTAACTGCTCTCCCGATCCCCCCCTAGACATCAGACGGGCAAACAATGAACCGCCAAAACCAGCCTCCTTGGCCTTAGGCCAACACTTAAGCAAACTCATGCACGAACACGGTTATTATGACACGTGGCGGAACTTATACCCACAAGAGAGAGACTTCACCTATTGCTCGCCCGTTCATATGACACACACTAGAATAGATCTATGCCTCCTTGACATTAAAACGCTACCCTTTGCGCTCAGTGTATACATTGGACCGATCACGTGGTCCGATCACGCCCCACAAATTGTAACAATTAAGATCCCATACCCGGCAAGGGGACGAGGTACGTGGCGTCTCAACGAACGCCTTCTCGACATTCCTGATTATCTTATCCAAATACGGGCCCAGGCAGAGGATTACTTTAAGAACCACGCAAACTGCCAGACGTCAATAACAACCCAATGGGTAGCCCACAAGTCAGTCTTAAGGGGTGGTATAATTCAATTAGGGGCGAGGGCAAAAAAACAACATAATAACGATAAACTACAATTAGAACAAGATTTAATTGCAAATGAAGAGGCACATAAACGGAACCCCACGAGCAAAACACACGAAAAAGTAGCAGGAATCAGAGCAAAACTTAACTCACTTCAGCTAATAGAAACGGAAAAGAGAATGCGGTTCCTTAAACAATCATACTACACCATGGGAAACAAGGCGGGGAAGCTTCTGGCTAGAAAGGTTCACCAAACCAAAATGCAAACAAAAATTCCCTACATTACCTCGGAGCGAGGAGCAAAATTATATAATCCCCAAGACATTGTCAATGAATTAGCAAGGTACTATGAATCCCTCTACCAATTAGCCAATGACCATAGCACATATCAACCAAACATATCGGAAATAGAGCGCTTCATTGACCAAGTTGAGCTTCCATGTCTGACTCACGCACAATGCTCATCTCTGGAAGAACCCTTCTCAGAGGAAGAAGTAGAGAACGCCATCAAGACCCTACCCAAACACAAAGCCCCTGGCCCAGATGGTTTATCAAACTATTATTACATAAAACTCTCCACACAACTGGTCACCCCCCTCACCAAAATCTTTAATAACATAAAAGATTCTGGGATCATGCCCAAGGAAATGCTGGAAGCCTTCATTGTAACGTTGCCCAAATCAAACAAACCCCCCACCCACTGTGCTAATTTACGCCCAATTTCCCTTCTGAACGCAGACACAAAATTGTATGCCAAATTGATTGCAACGAGGCTTAAATCGATGCTCCCGGACCTTATTTCCGCAGAACAAGCGGGTTTCGTACCAGGGAGACAGGTAGGGGACAACACCCGACATTTTATGAACCTTATAGATTGGGCAAACCTAACGTCTCAGCCCGGCCTGATTTTGGCGCTGGACGCCGAAAAGGCCTTTGACCGCCTCCACTGGGACTACATGTCACAGACACTATCCAAAATGGGGTTTACCCCAAAAATTCTGGCAAGCATCCTCGCCCTATACAGACACCCAACAGCCAGAGTGTTCAGCACAGGCTTCGTATCCAACCAAATAGAGATCAGGAATGGTACGAGGCAGGGATGTCCCCTCTCACCCCTCATTTTCATATTGAGCCTAGAACCTTTGATCCGCCTCATTAAAAACGACTCGGCGATACAGGGTCTCCAAACACCTGGTGGCACACAGAAAATAGCATTATTTGCAGACGATGTTTTAGTGTTTATAACACACCCAGAATCTTCTTTACCACAACTCCTACATAGACTTGACACATACAGGCAGGTATCTTACTACAGAAACAACTCCCTGAAAACACAAGCTCTGCCCATAAATCTGCCAAGTACCACTGTCATGACACTACAATCACAACACTCATTCGATTGGCGAAAGGACTCCCTACAATACCTAGGGATCAAACTTACGAAATCCACCCAAACCATTACAAGGGAAAATCATCATCCGGTCATTCAGAAACTTAAACTCACACTAGAAAAATGGGAGGGTCTTGAAGTGTCCTGGTTAGGCCGAATCAATCTTGTGAAAATGATGGCCTTACCGCACATTTTGTACCTATTCAGAACCCTACCCATCGCGCTTCCGACCAAATTACTAAAACTCTATCAAAGCACCATAAACGCACATGTATGGAAGCGGAAGCCCCCGAGAGTAGCAAAAGGTACCCTAGGGCTCTCGAGCACGGATGGGGGACTGAATATGCCAGACATTAAGGCTTACTACAGGGCAACCGCTCTAGCACAGGGTCTCTGTCTACTGCGCCCCAATTGCACACTCCACCGCCCCATATGGTTTGCAATGGAGAGTGCCTGTCTGAATACCCACGATCTGTCAAGCTATCTATGGGCGGGGGGGGCATACACGAGTGGCGATGGGAAAACAGCTGCAGAGCACAAAGTTTTTAATAATGGCCTGGAATAAATGGAGCCCATACATAGCAGACTCCAAATCGCTCTTCCAATCAGCACCCCTGACATCATTAGAAATACTCTCCCCTGACCTGAAGCTGGATCGATGGAGGGAGGGAGGTGCACATAAGGTCAGGGATATCTTAGTAGGGGACAAGGTTAAGCTATTTCCAGAGTTGCAAAAAGACCTACGTTTGCCAGCGAGGGATATCTTTCTATATCTCAGAGTAAAAAATATAATACACTCGCATATCCGCGAACTCACCAGTCGCTCCTTCACTCCCCGCCTACCAATGACACAGTTACTCACCACCAGGCATGTAAAGCCATTGTCAGCGTGCTACAAAGCACTGATCACCGCGACAGTCCCTGACAAGCTGTCATACATGACACAGTGGGAAGAGGACCTGGGTCTCCAGATCCCAAGGGTAGACTGGCTGACAGCTTTGAAAGTCACAAAACGGGCTTCGCAAAGCCTTATGTTCTGGGAAGCATACTGCAAGGTTTTAATGCGGTGGTATCTAGTACCAAAAAGACTAGCATACATGTACCCGGGCACGTCCGGGAAATGCTGGAGGTGTAACATCAGTGAGGGATCCATAATCCATATTTTCTGGGCTTGTCCCCTTCTAACAGACTATTGGGAAAAAGTTCACTCCCTCATACTAGATAGGACAGGATTCACCCTACCCTTGAAACCAGAACACTACATTCTCCACATAGCACCCGGTATTGCCTCCCACCCACACAGAAAGGTAATTCTCAACATACTCACGGTAGCAAAAATAATGTTGGCAGGTAGTTGGAAGAGCAATCAAACACCAGCTATACCCAATATCCTTACTAGAATGGATCTGATCAGTCAGTATGAGAAAATGGCAAGCAGAGCAAACGGCTGTAGTGAGAGATATGACAGAGAATGGAGTAGCTGGCCGGTCGAGAGTTAAAAGGCTGACCAGGGGAAACAAAAACGCATACAGGGATATATATACAACAATGAACTGAAAAATGCAATATCTATTGTCCAGGGTACCCCCCCTTACCCCCTTCCTTTTTTTCTTCTGTACCCCACCCTTATCCCCTAGTTAAAAGTTATAAGAAATCTTGTAAAGCAGCGAGTACAACAGATGTGTAACACAGCAGCTGTTTCTACCCACATGTGGGGTAAACCTTTTAACATACGATATCCACAGCTGCGCCTGTGACTGGTTTGGCATGTCAAAACTGCACTGCGCTGCAAAATGTTTGATTCTTTATGCATTAATAAAAAAGATAAATGAGAAAATCTGAAAATGCTTTCTTAAAAGTTACATAACCTCAAGTTATACATTCTGTTTAAGTAAAAAGTATTACTCTTTAAATAAAAAAATACATTTACTGTTCTTTTTAATATAATATATACATTTTACTGTTTTGTTTTATTCATTTCGATGTTACTTTGAAAATCAAGTAAACTTTTGTTTTCTTTTCTTTTTAGACTTTTCTTTTTTGACTTTTAACAATAATACAACACTATTATTAATGATAAATTCCAGAATTTTTTTTAAAAAAATACACACACAAAATCAAGATCTTAAAAACCTCCATAATTCTGACTTTTTCAAGATTTCCGCTAGATTTAGATTCCTGGAGGGTTAATAAACTCAGCAGTAATTATACGTGGTGACGTGTTTGGACCGTTTTTCTTGTAATGTTTTTATATTCACTTTTCGTTTGTTTGTACGTACTTAATGTTCTAAAAACACACTTGTGTCCAGCACCAGATGTTCTGAATTGTTTGGATAATTACAGGATTTTCCTATTGTAACGGTGGAAAGTTGTAATTCTATAAAAGTTGCAGAGGCTCGTATAGTGCTTAAATATTATTTTTTGCTTCACTTAGCAACAAAATACATAAATCTAACAATTTGCAGGAAGAATAAACCAATATACGGGTACGAGCATTATATCACAACCCTTTCAACCAATCATGTCCCAGCATTCTCTATAGATATAGAGGTCGACATTCTAACCTCTTACTTCCTTGAGAACAAGAGCAGGAAAATCAGTCGTTAAACTCACATGAGCAGAAATTCGTAATTCTTTGCCAAGAAGTAGAGAGAGACACACACACACACACACAGAGAAATAAAATTAGTGTAGTAATATTCAAGCCAAATTAGAAGCACTATGTATAGATATCGAAGAAAGAAAGGGATGATTTAAAAGAAACGTTTATAAGACGGGGTCATAATCGCCTTGACGTCTTTTTTAATATCACAACTTTCCACTTGAACATTAAGGATCTCCTGGAATTTTAATAGAAGAGAGACAATGGCGTTTGTATTATGTTATTTTGAAGCTGTTTAATGACCAAAATCAACAGTGATCAACTTGTGCAAATTAAAATTCCCCGAAGGTTAATTCTCAATATCTGCAAACTTTGTAAGGTATCCTGTTCTACAGAACATCGAGTTTTCTCTGGGCCATTCTTCTCAAGATGTCATGGCACCAAATTCAGATCCGAGAACTAGATGTCCTAAAATGTCCAGCCTTTCTTGTAGGCCTGCAGTGATATACTGTTCCCTTATTCATTTGTACTGCCTGATGTTTGGAGGAGTTCTTTTTTCTAATGTCATGTAAATTTTTTGTATTGTCTTTCTAATAAATTATATTATCCGTTGGTGATCCCTTCGTATCTCCATTTATTTCGAGAACCGTTCAGGAATACTTGTTCCAGACCTCTAGGAATTCCAAGATCTATGCTGATTAAACTTGAGCCGGTATTTAGGGACTCAAGAAAATGTTTGTGTATCCACATCTGTTTATAAATCCCTGTTCTTGGTTCACACAGACATACTGCACAATACAATTTTGTTTTTAATAGCCCTCTGGAGAACCTGAGGGGTATTTGCATGTTTTGTATTTTCATTCTGTTTTATTATGTATTTTTCTATGACTGTCTGGTCTCAAGTGTTCAGGCTATTGGTAGTAATTCCAATGCCTTTTTTAATATTCTACCAGATCCCCAGATGTTACAACTACAACTGTCACGACTCTTTTCCAAACACTACAATGGCAAAGCATCATGGACATTGCAGTTCTAACACATCTGGGATCTACCCTTTGTCCACCCATATTTTAAGGGTCTCTGATATAATTCATACTAGAAGATAGTTAAAGGGACACTATAGTCACCCAGACCACTTCAGCTCAATGAAGTGGTCTGGGTGCCAGGTCCCCCAGGTTTTAACCCTTCAGATATAAACATAGCAGGGTTAATCCAACCTCTAGTGGCTGTCTTTCTGACAGCCACTAGAGGCGCATCTGCGACTCTGAATGCGAAATTCGCATCCAGCATGCAGAACGTCCATAGGAAAGCATTGAGCATTCCGCTCCACTCGGGAGCTGACGTCAGTGGGGGAGGAGAGGTCACCAGCGCCGAGGCAGCCCGGCGCTGGATTAAGATAAGTAACTGAAGGGGTTTTAACCCCTTGAGCGCCAAGGGAGGGGGGCCCTGAGGGTGGGGGGATCTTAAGGATGCTACAGTGTCAGGAAAACAAGGTTGTTTTCCTGACACTATTGTGATCTTTTAAAGGGACACAGCTGTTGTGCCCAGGGCCGCCACCAGAAATTTTGGGGCCCCTAACTCAGCTCAGGGTCTGGGGCCCGCCTCCAAATACCGCCCACAGAAATACACACACAGACACAAACACACACACTGATACAAAAGGACACAGATACATACTAACAGACACACATACTGAAACAGACATACACGCATACAGGCATACATACTGACACACACATACTGAGACATACACACATATACAGACACACAGGCATACATATTGACAGACAGACACATACTAACATACACACAGACACACATGCATGAGGACATAAAGACACATACATACATACACACTGACATACATACAGACACCAACATACATACACACATACATACATACACACATACTGACAGACATACAGACACTGACATCCATATACACATACATTCATAATGGCATACATACATACATACATTCATTCAGACTGACATACATGCATATATAGAGACAAACTGACAGACATACATACATACTGACATACATGCATACAGACTTCCATACACACATACACACAGACATACGTTCATAATGATATGCAGACATACATTCATACTGACATACAGACATACATATATACATACATAATGATATACAGACATACATTCATATATACATACATACAGACATACATGCATACATATATACATACATACTGACAGACATACGGACATACAAAATGACATACAGACATACATTGATACTGGCATACATACAGACAGACATACACACATATATACATACATACAGACAGACATACAGACATATATACATACATACAGACATACTGACAGACAAACATAATGACATACATTGATACATGCATACATACATTCATAATGACATACAGACATACATATATACATACATAGACATACATATATACATATATAGACATACAGACATACATACAGACAGACACACATGCATACAGACATACAGACAGACGGACGTACATGCATACTGACATACAGACATGCATACATAGACATACATGCATACAGACATACATAGACATACATACATAGACATACATGCATAGACATACATGCATGCATACAGACATACATACACACACACAGCTCATTTTTCAGCCACCATCCTGTCTCTTACCTTTTCTTTGCAGGAGGGTGGCTGGGGCTGATAGAAGTAGTCGGCACGGCTCTCCCTCTCTGCCGGGCGCGTGCTCCTCCTGCGCAGAGTGAGCTGGGAGGAAGTGACCACTTCCTCCCAGCAGCACTTGCTGCGGCTGCTTTTTTTTTTTTTAAAGGGGCCCCTGAAGATATAGGGCCCATCGGGTGGCCCTAAGTGCATGGGCCACCCGATAGGCCCCATCAGTGTGCGGGGTTGTCACCCCCTGATGGCGGCCCTGGTTGTGCCTAATCATTAAATTCATGAACACCAATTCAAAAAGTAATAATCAATACCTAATAAGGTTTAAAACGATATTGGCAGGCACACAACCCAGTTCGGGATGAGTATCTTAAACTATAGGAAAAAGAAATCACACAGAGACCAAGTTGAATATTAGAATTCACACCACACTTTATTTTCTCATTTAAGTTATCGCATGCATTCACTTCAAACAGCTTAGTATCTGGATATATCAGCTTAAGTATACATCACCATTAGAGGGGTCTAGTTGTCGCTCCACTGCACACGACTGGGGGAACTCAGGCAGTCAGACTTGGAGGGACCCTCTCTTCTGGGAACAGCAGAGACCAGCAACACGCGTCCGTATTACAGGTGGGTAGTTCTCCAAACCGAGTGCCAAGTTTCTCCGTCTTTTATACGTTTTCTTATCAGTGCAGCCCAGCATGTATATGTCATGCGCATTGAGTAATCTTTATGGTTGATCAGGCCAGTCATGACCACCCAAGGCCCATGCCAGACACATGCGGTACCCTTTCTATAAAGCTATGTCCCTATACTCTTGTCTTTCTAAACATTGCTGGCACCAAATCCCACTTTTAAGCACGTAGGCCACTTTGGATATTGGCCAGACATGTTATAGAACATTCTATGCTGTGTCATCTTGTTTTAATTAGTTGAATTTCTTAGTGAGACACAGTTTAAGACAAGTGCCATCTTAGCTATCTATAATAGTTTAATTTGCTCAATAGTGATCAATCAATCATGCTTAATAAAAATGGAATATTATTATCACATTCCATCCCTTGGTCACTAAGTGAGCAAAACCTCACACATTTACGCATGCCATTCAGGTTATCAGCAGGGGGCAAGCCCATTTACCCACTGACCCCCAAATATTGTTCCATTCACACCTGGAACCAATTCACGCAATAAAGCTCTCCGAGTCGAGGATCACCTAAGTTAGCCAATTTTAAACAGGATAAACCTGTAGCTCAAACCTTAGGACATACCTCTTCCCGCTTAACAGTCCTAATCATGAGGGCGATCTGATTTTCTGTAGTGAATATCAAAACTTCTAATTAAACTCTTCTAGCTCTATACTCACATTTCTTTTTAATCTAGCCACTCTTTGAATGCAGCAAATTGTAATTTTGTAGCATAGATAAATACAAAGTATTAAAAAAAACACACCACACAATTCCTTTTAATATTTTCAACCCAAGTCCACTTATCCATGTACGTAGGCCAAATGTGCAGTCAAAGTCTTTTGTAGCATTAGTTAGCCAGTGTCCTAAGTCATCCGTGGTTAGTGGTTTTCTAAAGCGTTTCTGTATCTCTTCAAAATGATGAAGGTCATGCTTAATTTTCCCTGATTCGTCTTCTATCCACACACAACATGCCTTGGCTTCTATTCTTTTGCACACTCCTCCTTTTGCTGCAAGCAGGTAATCTAAGGCTATTCTGTTCTGCAAAGCTACCTGTCTAATTTGTTCCTGTTCATAATTAAGTAGGCTGAATGTTAACAAATCAAATGAATCGTTTGGCAGCTTAATATAGTTCATTGTCTCAGTTTCATTGTGGCTGAAATAGCCTTCTCCATACAGGCTTGCCCTCATCTTTGGACAATCATTAGTCAGTCAGGTTACTCTTATTTTCATCTCTTTCCATTTCATCTCTGCGGAATCACTCTGGTCAAAACCTCCGATCTCGTTGTTGGTATCTGAACCGACCAAAAGGTGTGGAGTAAGCTCAGCCATCATAATAACGGCCAGACCAATGAACTTTGCCTGTAAAGATACAACTCATTTTACTCTCTCAAATAACATTTGCCCAAAGGCACATTTTCCATTTATCTTGACCTGACTTGGAGAGTATCATGGTATTGTCACTGCCTGTTGCAATAATGTCTGCTGGTTCTGGGGGACCTTTCTCTGTCCTCATCCAGACTTTGGCCCCTGGATTTAGGTTACTAGAGACAAATCCCTTATCTCTTCTAACTGTTTGTGAGATGGAGACTGTTGCTTTGTGTACCTGTCCCTGGTAAATGGGGATGATAACCAATTGGGCGATTCTGTCCCCTTCTTGCACTACCAAGTCTTGTGGTCCCTGATTTATTTCTCGTTGGTAATCAGCGTCTATTACCCCTCCCATTAGGTGTATCCCTTTAAGGGCAAGGCTAGGCCTGGGTGCAATTAGTCCAAAGTGTCCCGGGGGGTATCTGTATTCCTATACCTGTGGGGAACATCTGTACTTGCCCTGTTTGAAGTCTTTCTTCCTTTCAGGCTCGCAAGTCTATTCCTGCAGCCTCTGGTGTAGCCCTGTATGGTGCCAAGGCTTCCTCCTCTGTTTCCCAATATGTGATGGTGTTAGTTGCTACATATGGTTTAGCTTGTATATTGGGTGCAATCATTGAGGGGAGTGTCATGATCTGAAAGTGACCTATTGTTTAAGATGTTCACAGCTGTAGGCAAGTTATCTCTCCATTTGTGCATGGTCCCTTCACCAAGTTTTCTCAATTGTTGTTTCGACAACCCATTCATCCTTTCAATCAGACCAGCTGCTTGAGGATAATAAGGTATGTGACATATCCATTCAACATTAAATATAAAGAGAGAGAGAACATAATCTGTCCTAATAGACTGGGATCCTGAATAAATTAGACACTTAAAATCTAACGTTTAATGGATATAATTAAAAAGGTAAAGTAACCTTAAATCTCAGGCAGGGGATAGGGAAAATATATACAGGGGATAATGATATATACAAACAAGAAATTATATAAAGTAGTAAATGACTTAAATAGAGCTACTTAAACAAAAAGATGCTTAGTTATGAAGTACTGACTCCAAAAAAGTATCTAATGTGATAGTAGCTGTTATAGGAAAGGTAAAGATCTTTTTAGTAGCAAAGAATTAGATCATAGAGGGAGAAGGGGGAGATCACCTAAATGTCTAGTTCAGTAAAACTGAACTTGTAGTGAATTCTTATCTTAAACCTCTAATGGCAAATGCAATCGAGAAAAATAGTGCATATAGTAATAGTATAAGATCTGTAGTATATACTTATAGTGTTAAAGTTTAGAATACTGAGAGTTAGCAAGATAAAATCACTTGTTCTGATCAGTAAGTGTCATGCAATGAAGCCCCAAGCTGTCTAGCGGTTGATTGCTCAATACTAAATTTAGCAGAAATCTATGCCAATTCTAACCGTTTAGCTATAACCCTACAGCTCTGCCTTCAAGGGCACCTAATTCTAAACTGAACCAAGAGTTAACAAAAATACCGATAACTAAGATGCACTGTGTGAACTTAACCCTCGCATAACCTCTGGAATAAGGACTGCCTAGCCCCACAAAAAGAAATATTGTCAGCAAATCCGAGGTAAGTATCTGGACCAGGTAGGAGTAGAAGAGGAATGGTTTTAAGCTAAGGGTGAGTAGGTCAGCTGAGCCCCGACGCGCGTTTCGCAGGTAAGGCGGCTCTTCAAGATCAGAACAAGTGATTTTATCTTGCTATCCCTCAGTATTCTAAACTTTAACACTATAAGTATATACTGCAGATCTTATACTATTACTATATGCACTACTTTTCTCGATTTCATATACCATTAGAGGTTTAAGATAAGAATTCACTACAAGTTCAGTTTTACTGAACTAGACATTTAGGTGATCTCCCCCTTCTCCCTCTATGATCTAATGCTTTGCTACTAAAGAGATCTTTACCTTTCCTATAACAGCTACTATCACATTAGATACTTTCAGATAGTTACTTTTTTGGAGTTAGTACTTCATAACTAAGTATCTTTTTGTTTAAGTAGCTCTGTGAAAGTCATTTACTACTTTATATTATTTCTTATTTGTATATATCATTATCCCCTGTATCAGTGGCGGATCCAGAGCCTGATCTCGGGAGGGGCACTTGTAGATTATTTAAAGAAATAATCCAGACACAATAACCACTACAGCTCAGTGTAGTGGTTATGGTGTCAATGGTGCCGGGACTCCCTCCCAGAGTAAGTAGTCAAACCGTTTAAGAACAGTTTGACAACTTACCTGAGGTCTGCTGGGAAATGGGGCTGTAGTAGGGCATAGGAGCAGTGGTGCAATGTGTAGGGGGTGCAGTGTGTTTGTGAGGGGGACAGTGTGTGAGCAGTGTGTGAAGGTTGCAGTGTGTGAATGAGGGCTGCAGTATATGTCAGGGGTGTAGTGTGAGTGTGTTAGGGGGTCAGTGTATGTGTGGGTCAGTATTTGTGTGTGACATTTGCAGTGTGTGTGTGTGTGTGTGTGTGTGTGAGGATTGCAGTGTATGTGTGAGTGTGGGGCCATGTGTGTGTATGGGGGACAGTGTGTGTGTATGGGGGCAGTGTGTGTGTATGGGGGCAGTGTGTGTGTATGGGGGCTGTTATGTGGTGCAGTGTGTGTGTATGGGGGGCAGTGTGTGTGTGTGTATGGGGGGCAGTGTGTGTGTGTGGGGGTTGTGTGTGTGTGTAAGGGGGGCAGTGTGTGTGTATGTGGGGCAGTGTGTGTGTGTATGGGGGGCAGTGTGTATGGGGGCAGTGTGTGTGTATGGGGGAAATGTGTGTATGGGGGCAGTGTATGTATGTGTGTGGGGGGGAGCAATGTGTTTGTGTGTGTGTGTTATTATAAAAAAGCCCCCTACCCTTCTTATCACACACATTGCCCCCCCACACACATACACTGCCCACATACATACATAATGAATTAAAAAAAAAAAAAAAAACACATATAAAAAAGCCCCCAAACCCTTCTTATATTTTTTTTTTATTTATTTAATTTAATTAAAATAAAAATGTGTTATGTCCCCCCTCCCTTCTTACCTTTATTGAGGAGGAGGAGGGGGGACATTTCTGGATGCCTGGTGGTCCGGTGGGGAATCCCTTGTGGTCCCAGTGGTAGGAGTGAACTCTAGCCCATAGCTCCAGGGCTAGAGTTAACTCTCGTGAGTTTTTGAGCGTTGCCGTGGTAACCGCGGCAACGCTCCGTGTTTGGGGGAGTAGGACCCAGAGAAGCTGCAGGCTGAGCTCCTGGGTCCTCTCTCACTCCCTCACCTGCTGGCTGTCAGCACTGTGCCTGCGGACCGGGGAGGGAGATCTCTGATCTCCCCTCCGGTCCCGGTCCGTGAAGGCACATTGCAGGGCTGGCACTTGGACAATGCCAGCCCTGCATTAGCCGGCAGGGGAGAGGGAGACCGTCGGTTTTCTTGGGATGGGGAGGGGGTTATTGCCCCATTGCCCTCCCCCTGGATCCGCCACTGCCCTGTATATATTTTCCCTATCCCCTGCCTGAGATTTAAGGTTACTTTACCTTTTTAATTAAATCCATTAAACATGATTTTAAGTGTCTAATTTATTCAGGATCCCAGTCTATTAGGACAGATTATGTTCTCTCTCTCTATATATTTAACTTTTGTGAAGGGTTACCCCCCTCTATTCTATCCTTCAGATACTAATCATACACTTACAGCTTTTTTTCTTCTCTTTTTGTGAATCCATTCAACATTGTTGTCATTACAAAAGTCTTGTACCAATTTTCCTGTAAAGTGACTTTCATTGTCACTCAATCTGTAATGGAAGACCATAGTACTGTATCATGGTTTCCAATATTTTAATAGTATTTTTTGGGGTAGCCCTTTTGCAAGGGTGAACCAATAAATACCCTGAATATGTATCCACAGCCGTGCATACATATTGACAATTTTTACTCATAGGAAGTGGACCTATGTAATCCACCTGCCATATTTGCCCTGTTGCTTTTCCTCTTTTTATTTGACCTCGTACAATCCCTGGTACATGTCTATTCTGCTCATGCTGACACACTGGACATTGCAGAATTACTGTTTTAATTAAATCAAGCGGCACTAAAATGCCTCGCTGTTGCGCCCACCTGTGAGTGTCTTTCTCTCCTAAGTGTCCACATTTCTGATGGGCCCAATTAGCCAATCCCAAAAGTGAGTTAGGATTTTCCACAGACGCCTCTGAGATCTTGGCTTTCTCGTCTGCAACAGAGTTAAACAGACGATCCAATGAGTCAGTATTGCAGTGAGCATCAGCATGAAAGACTGTTACCTCATTTTGATGTACCATCTCCCATATCTGCTCCCACAAATTTTTTCCCCAGACTTCCTTTGGTTGGATCATGAACTGATGTGACTGCCATGTAGGCAACCATATAGCTAGTCCATTGGCAACAGACCAGGAATCTGTGTATATATGACAACTTCCAGGCATCTCTTGTTTCAGAGCCTGAAACACTGCATATAACTCTGCATACTGGCTACTTTTTCCTGTCCCTGTTGTAGTCAGAATTTTCTTGGTTTCTGGATTGTAAGACACTGCTTTCCATTGTCTTTCATTACCAATGTTTTTTGCTGAACCATCAGTAAACCAAGCATGTTTTGCTTGATCCTGTGTTAGTTGCGCAAAAGACTTCCCCCACTTTACTGGAGATTGCCCTGGCTTGTCTGCTTCTGGCAGATAAACAGGTTCTTGTACTGGCGCATCTGCAATTTTCTTATGTAGTACAGCTGTACCCCTATTTCCTGTTTTAGCTCTATCCTGTATGTACCACTTCCATTTTATGATACTGGATTCTTGTGCATGATCTATCCTATGTGTCTTGGGGGAACTAAGTACGCATTGCATGATAGGTATCTCTGGGCGTAAGAACACCGTATGTTCTACCGTTATTTGTTCAGTATCCACCAAGGCCCAATAACAGGCCAAGAGCTGTCTCTTTAAGGGTGTGTACCTCTTTCCTGCCTCGGGTAACTTCCTTGTCCAGAAACCAAGGAGAACCTTAGTCCTTCCTTGTTTCTGCCAAAGGCTCCAATTAGCCCATTGCTGATTTACTGATACATTTAAGTCTATGTCTCCATCTTGTATGGGCCACAGATCAAGGGCTTGTTGGTTAGCTTGTTTAGCTCCCTCAAATGCATTCTGTTGCTCTTCTCCCCAATCAAAATCATGTACTGCTTTATATGTACTACTTTAGTAGCTGGTGGTAGTTGCACAGGGGGTATTAATTTTCCTACCACCACTGCTCTGGCTGATATATAGGGTTTAGTCTCAAAACTGTGACAGCCATCCCCCAAATGCAAGGTCAATCCTTTAAGGATATCAATTGTAATTATGTATTCAGGTATGGGGACAATTAAAACTGAATACTTCTTTTTTGGCAACTGTCCAATTTTCAGTTCTACCCAGGTCTCAACTGCTTCTGTCCTCTTACCTCCCAGACCTGTGATTACATAGGGTAATCCAACAAATTTCTTAGGGTTTCCATAAATTAAAGTGGCCTCGGCTCCAGTGTCTGCAAGGGCAGTAACCCTTTCAACATTTTTATTCTCCCAGTGAATTTCAACTTTTACATGGGGTCTATGATCTTTTACTGAAAAATCAATCACTGGAGCCTGCCTCACAAGTCAATTACTATCTTCTAGGTCTGTCAAATCCAGGTCTCCCAGGTTTGGCAATTCCATGTGTGTGTATTCTTTAAGTGTCTTAAGTACCTCACCACTTGCTGTCTCTTTCTGCAAATTAGGGTACAATGAACTCACTTTCCTTTCCTCACTTGCCGCCATCCTTTCCAACAATTCCTGTAAAAGCTTGCTAATTACACAAAGCTTTTTGAAGATCTTATCCAATTCATCCCCAACCTTTCCAAGCAAGCTAGCCACCTCTCCTCCTCCTGACAAAAGAGGTGCTGTAGGAATCAAAGTGGGTAGCTTTGGTGGTTCCATCGCCTGGGGAAAGGATGGTGCTTTTTCTCGCCATCCACAAGGGTTTGGGGCATCTGTCCGTAGGCTATTTACATTGACTCCTTTCTTATGAAGTCCTTTTTGCTTGTATAGCCTCCAGAGTGTAGGGGTTTCTTTTCCATCAATATGTTCTTTACTTACACCCTCTCTGATGAGAGCCTGGAACATTTCTTTTCTACTTACCCTGCTTTTATTATTTGTATCCTTTGGTGTCCCAGATGGTCTGAATGTTGATGGACCTGGACTTGCTAAGCCTCCCTCACCAGGGTTCTTGGGTGCCTGGGTCCTGGGTGCCCAGTCTCCCGATTCTCTTAATTGCATAATGGCTTCAGTAACCAATTGCAATGAGTTTCCTGTTTGATTTTTAAGCAGTGTCACTATTACCTGCTTATATGCTGGAGGGGCAGTCTTTATGATCTTATTTCTCATTTGAACTGTCACAGGCATTTCCATCAGTCTATCCAGCTGTTGGGAATTCTGGATAGCCTGTCTGACCATCTCCTGTTTCAGTTTCCTTACTGCATTTGCCAGCCCGTACCATGGTTTGTCATTATCTGGCCAGTCACTGACAGATGGGTACCTCAGTTTCAACCCTATCTGGACAAGCTCAAGGAGGGTGAGTGAAGCCGGATTCCCTTCTATTGCAGGGGGTCCATTTAACAACATCCTCCTGACATTCTCGTCCTCTGAGATAGTAGCCAACTTTGGTGAGCCTATGGCATCAAGATTAATGCCTCCTGCCCCTGTTTCAGCTAGTCTGACAACCCACTCATCCAGCGGTTCCTTTGACCGCTGTCTGAAGGTTGAAAGAATATCAGCCATCTCTTGCTGTGTATAGTCTTCCATAGAGGTCCTGCTAACTTGCCCCAGGTCAGTGTACTCCAACTTTCTTCTGACCACAGGCAATGCATTTACCCCTTCAGACTCTTCATCTGAGCTCCAGATGTTTCCATCCCAAGTTTCAGGATCCCAATCGAACCCTGCCTGTGCTAAACACACCTGCATCTTCCTCTTGCTAATCCTACAAATTCCAACCTTTCCCTTAGCTTTTGTTACTTTTATCGCAGATTCACAACTTCTTTTCTGCAACTTATCTTTTGGAATCTTTTTCAGACAAGCAAGAAGGTTAGTAGGCATTTCAATTTCACTTTTTTCACATTCAGAGTCACATTTACCAGCTGAACAAGCCAATTCTCTGGCAATGGATGCATATGGCTCATCTTCCCATCCGGGAATTATGGCGCCATCACCCTGTTTCTTATTTTTTTTAAACATTGCGCAAATATCCTATGGTTTCATCAGAAAAACTTGCACTCCTTGGGGATGTTAGTTCTGTGTGTTTATTTAATTTCACTTGAATGTGTACTAATCCAGACGCCTGGTGTTTGTCTTATTGTCTTATTCTTCACTCAATCCTGCCCAGGCGACTATTCTGGCTGCAGGTTTGCGCTCCTCGACCTCACTGGCTTTCTATACACTCCGTGAAGTGTATAGGGCGTCTATGATTAAGCCAACAATCTCACACTTTCAGGCGAAACAGCCGTTTCATTCACTTCCCCTGTCAGTACTGGTTTCCAGCACCTGTTAAGGCGCGTAGGTGCACTGTTACTGACCAAGCACAATCACCCATTCGTGTCAAAATCACCCCAAAGAATCTTGTGGTATTGGTGACCTTATCTCAATACCTGGTATTGAGCTTATTGAATTTGCAGCAATTCAGTCTTATTCAGGAAACTAGCAAGTTTATGGGTATCACTCCCCAGCCAGCACTGGCGTTCTACAAACCTTCAAGGTGTATAGGTGTGTCTACTGACTGAGCACAACTTGTATTGTTGAATCAATCTTCAGAATCACTCCTCGAACTTTTGATTGAGCATTCACACATCAATCTTGCTCTGGCAACGTCATGCAATTATTTTCAATTTTGCACAATGTTCAGAGAATATCTAGAAACAGTGTTGACTGTTATCTAATCTTACAATCTCTATAGTATATTTACTGCAGCACTCGGAAGAAACTGACAGCGTTTAAACGGCTTTTTTCCTTCGTGACGCAGCAGAAACTAAACCTCGTACAATGTTAGTTTCACTTTACTCACAGTCTACATAAACAGTTCTAACAATTTTTAAACACAATATTCTTATTTTAAACTATTTTAAATGGCTGATTTCAAGTTTCCTTGCTCAATTAATACTCAACCCTGCTCACAGCGTCACAATGTTGTGCCTAATCATTAAATTCATGAACACCAATATTCAAAAAGTAATAATCAATACCTAATAAGGTTTAAAACGATATTGGCAGGCACACAACCCAGTTCAGGATGAGTATCTTAAACTATAGGAAAGAGAAATCACACAGAGACCAGGTTGAATATTAGAATTCACACCACACTTTATTCTCTCATTTAAGTTATCGCATGCATTCACTTCAAACAGCTTAGTATCTGGATATATCGGCTTAAGTATACATCACCATTAGAGGGGTTTAGTTGGCGCTCCGCTGCACATGACTGGGGGAACTCAGGCAGTCAGACTTGGAGGGACCCTCTCTTCTGGGAACAGCAGAGACCAGCAACACGCGTCCGTATTACAGGTGGGTAGTTCTCGCAACCAAGTGCCAAGTTTCTCCTTCTTTTATACGTTTTCTTATCAGTGCAGCCCAGCATGTATATGTCATGCGCATTTAGTAATCTTTATGGTTGATCAGGCCAGTCGTGACCACCCAAGGCCCATGCCAGACACATGCGGTACCCTTTCTATAAAGCTATGTCCCTATACTCTTATCTTTCTAAACATTGCTGGCACCAAATCCCACTTTTAAGCAAGTAGGCCACTTTGGATATTGGCCAGACATGTTATAGAACATTCTATGCTGTGTCATCTTGTTTTACTTAGTTGAATTTATTAGTGCGACACAGTTTAAGACAAGTGCCATCTTAGCTATCTATAATAGTTTAATTTGCTCAATAGTGATCAATCAATCATGCTCAATAAATATTGAATATTATCACAACAGCACAACCCTAAATCACTTTACCTTGTGAATTGCTTTATGTGTGAAAAATGTGCCCTCTTTTTTTCATTTTAATATAAATTTGCACTTTTATTTTATATTCTTTATACTACACGATACAGCCATTTTTTGTAAAATATTGAAAAAGGTTAAACAACCATAATAGTAAATAAAAGAGAAGACATTTGCTATTTTATAAATTAATCTAGTTACACCCCCTCCCCCCCCCAGCTGTCAATCAAACAACTTGTTCTGTTACTTCCTGGTTTGGTTAGCTCAGTGAAGATAAACTCAAGAGGCAGCAATTGCCCAGAGCACCTGCTTTGCAAAGACTTCTCATTGAGCTGCATTTGGGAAGTTTGTGATTGGACAGCCACAGAAAGTCTGGGCTTTATTTTGTATTCTGGCAGTAGCGTGTCACTTAAAGGGATCCTATAGTGCCAGGAAAACAAAGCCATTTTCCTGGCACTATAGATTTCTAAGGTCCCCCCTCTCTCGGTGCTGAAGGGGTCACTTTCCTGAATCTAGCGCCGGTGTCCCTCTGTGTTGGGTCAGGCTCCCCCACGCGGAAGTCGGCATAGGAGACCTAATGCACATGCACGGCAATGGCCACACTTGAATAAGGATTTTCCCATAGGAAAGCATTAATCAATTCTTGATTTTGGCAATTCGGCACCCGAATGTCCGAAATGCCCAAAATTAGTCCGAATTCACATTTGGACCGAAAGGAAATGCACATGTCTAGAGAGGCTTGCTCTATCAATGTTAATTAAGGAACTGCCTAAATTCTTTATTTTGACGAGTCCTATAGAAACCCATCCAGTGCTAGAGCATCTGCACTTTCTGAGGATTTTGGAAGGGTACAAATAAATGTGTTTGGATTGGACCCCATAAATTCTGTGTTTTTTGTGAACATAGCTCTAAGTAGTTGTCAATCCCTGTGATACATCAAATATCTAGTATTCCAGTGAGCAGCTTTATTAGCAGAGATTGGACAAATTCTTTGGCTTGCTTTCACCCAGATTAATCACATTACAAATGCAGATACAGTATGTTTTCCATTCTCAGAAAGACGGGACGAGAGACTCCGTGTACTCACAAGCAGTTTACATTTTGGACATTTCTGGCCATGTACCCACTACGTGTATCCCAGCTGCATCTGCTGGCATCGCATTCTATCACAATTCTAAGAGATACTTCAAAATTCGCTCTTCCATTCCATGTGCTCATTGCCATCATTGTGAGTCAGTTTGCCTCCAGATCTAAATGAGTTTTCCTGAGCACGTCACACATATAGGCAGTTGTTTTGTTTTCGATCTTTTTAAAGCCCTGTACTATCGAGGCCCTTGGGATACAGATTGAATGCAGGCTGAGAGCATCCTTTAATAAATAAACAGTCTCGGTTTAAATGGCAGAATTTCCTTTCTGATAAATTTTGATTGGGAACCTGGGTAACTCAATAACACCTAGAATTCACAATGGATATGTCTATATGTGTGTCTATGTGTTTGACTGTTTACCTCTTAGTGACTGATTGCTATGTTTACATGAGTTCTTGTGTGGGTTACTGAGGTCTTTGTATTTTTTTTTTCTTTCAGTGAGCAAAGGCCACTTCCTCCCTCCATACAGAGAGCGACACAGAGAGCACTGGCCACTTCCTCCCTCCATACAGAGAGCGACACAGAGAGCACTGGCCACTTCCTCCCTCCATACAGAGAGCGACACAGAGAGCACAGGCCACTTCCTCCCTCCATACAGAGAGCCACACAGAGAGCACAGGCCACTTCCTCCCTCCATACAGAGAGACACACAGAGAGCACTGGCCACTTCCTCCCTCCATACAGAGAGACACACAGAGAGCACTGGCCACTTCCTCCCTCCATACAGAGAGACACACAGAGAGACCAGGTCACTTCCTCCCTCCATACAGAGAGACACACAGAGAGCACAGGCCACTTCCTCCCTCCATACAGAGAGCCACACAGAGAGCACAGGTCACTTCCTCCCTCCATACAGAGAGCGACACAGAGAGACCAGGTCACTTCCTCCCTCCATACAGAGAGCCACACAGAGAGCACAGGTCACTTCCTCCCTCCATACAGAGAGCCACACAGAGAGCACAGGCCACTTCCTCCCTCCATACAGAGAGCCACACAGAGAGCACAGGCCACTTCCTCCCTCCATACAGAGAGCCACACAGAGAGCACAGGCCACTTCCTCCCTCCATACAGAGAGCCACACAGAGAGCCCAGGTCACTTCCTCCCTGCATACAGAAGCCACACAGTGAGCACATGCCACTTCCTCCCTCCATACAGAAAGCCACACAGAGAGCACAGGTCACTTCCTCCCTCCATACAGAGAGCGACACAGAGAGCACAGGTCACTTCCTCCCTCCATACAGAGAGCCACACAGGGAGCACAGGTCACTTCCTCCCTCCATACAGCGAGCACAGGCCACTTCCTCCCTCCATGCAGAGAGACACACAGAGAGCACAGGCCACTTCCACCCTGCATACAGAGAGCCACACAGAGAGCACAGGCCACTTCCTCCCTCCATACAGAGAGCCACACAGGGAGCACAGGCCACTTCCACCCTGCATACAGAGAGCGACCTGTGCTCTCTGTGTGGCTCTCTGTGTGGAGGGAGGAAGTGGCCTGTGCTCGCTGTATGGAGGGAGGAAGTGACCTGTGCTCTCTGTGTGTCTCTCTGTATGGAGGGAGGAAGTGGCCAGTGCTCTCTGTGTGGCTCTCTGTATGGAGGGAGGAAGTGGCCTGTGCTCGCTGTATGGAGGGAGGAAGTGACATGTGCTCTCTGTGTGTCTCTCTGTATGGAGGGAGGAAGTGGCCTGTGCTCTCTGTGTGGCTCTATGTATGCAGGGTGGAAGTGGCCTGTGCTCTCTGTGTGTCTATCTGTATGGAGGGAGGAAGTGGCCAGTGCTCCCTGTGTGTCTCTCTGTATGGAGGGAGGAAGTGGCCTGTGCTCTCTGTGTGGCTCTCTGTATGCAGGGTGGAAGTGGCCTGTGCTCTCTGTGTGTCTCTCTGCATGGAGGGAGGAAGTGGCCTGTGCTCGCTGTATGGAGGGAGGAAGTGACATGTGCTCCCTGTGTGGCTCTCTGTATGGAGGGAGGAAGTGACCTGTGCTCTCTGTGTGGCTCTCTGTGTGGAGGGAGGAAGTGGCCTGTGCTCGCTGTATGGAGGGAGGAAGTGACCTGTGCTCTCTGTGTCGCTCTCTGTATGGATGGAGGAAGTGACCTGTGCTCTCTGTGTGGAGGGAGGAAGTGGCCTGTGCTCGCTGTATGGAGGGAGGAAGTGGCCTGTGCTCTCTATGTCGCTCTCTGTATGGAGGGAGGAAGTGGCCAGTGCTCTCTGTGTGGCTCTCTGTGTGGCTCTCTGTGTGGAGGGAGGAAGTGGCCTGTGCTCGCTGTATGGAGGGAGGAAGTGACCTGTGCTCTCTGTGTGTCTCTCTGTATGGAGGGAGGAAGTGGCCTGTGCTCTCTGTGTGGCTCTCTGTATGCAGGGTGGAAGTGGCCTGTGCTCTCTGTGTGGCTCTCTGTATGGAGGGAGGAAGTGACCTGTGCTCCCTGTGTGGCTCTCTGTATGGAGGGAGGAAGTGGCCTGTGCTCTCTGTGTGGCTCTCTGTATGCAGGGTGGAAGTGGCCTGTGCTCTCTGTGTGTCTCTCTGCATGGAGGGAGGAAGTGGCTTCTCCCATGCAAGTGAGGTATCCACCATAATTGCTACAGTAACCAATCACATAGACGTTACCTCCCACACATCTCCTCCCCTTAGCTTAACAGTTAACATAATTATAACGTGCATACTTTTCCCCAATTCTTGGATGTATCCCAAATATGGTACGTACACCTTTAAATGTGGTACCCCCTGGTAGCCCTGATCTGGGTGAGAAACATATTCAAAAATCACCCAGATCAGACCAGGGGTTTGGGAGTTATGAGGACGCAAAGATTTGACCGAAAATAGTTCCATGAGTTTTGGCCCTGCGGTCGGTCTCTGTTCATGCATCTAAAGTCCCGAAAGTCTATGCCATCTATCGTTGAGTTCGCATTCGGATGAATCCCCTAGTTCGTGGGATTCATCCTACCGAACGACGGGCCGTTCGTGTGTTTTAATCGGTACTTTCTGAAGTCCTTGAGGTCTTAGCGGTGTTCGGTTAGTCGAGTGTCCGAGTTCCAGACACTCGACGACCAAACACCGCTGTTCGGGAGTTTAAGATGGCCGCCACCACGTGTTCGGCTGCCGGAATGGCGGCCACCCAGGGAGTACAGCAGAGCGTTCGTGTTTTTAAACCAGAGGAATGGAACGAGCATACAGGGAGGTAAATTACAGCCACACTTCACACCAGGGTGGTCCGGTTGTTCGGTACTTTAGTTCGGATGGTGAATACAGCAGTTCACATGCAGACGTGTACATCTTTTTACCGAACAACTTGATGAATCTTAGTATGGCTACATATGGTTGTATGCAAATCTGTATAGTCCAGGCACAGGAAAAACTCTTAGGTTCCAACAATAATATTATAAAGGGAATGTATTGGACAGCCAAAGGGGTTCTGCTACAGGGACCTAATGTCCTCCCCTCCCGGCCCCCACCCCTGAGATGTGGGTGGGGGCCCAACAGTAAAATAAGGGGGGGGACCTAATGTCCTCCCCCCTGGCCCTCACCCCTGAGCGGTGGGTGGGGGCCCTAAATACTAATAAGGGGGGGACCTAATATCCTCCCCCCTGGCCCCCACCCCTGAGCGGCGGGTGGGGGCCCTAAATTGGAATAAGGGGGGGAACCTAATATCCTGGCCCCCACCCCTGAGCTGCAGGTGGGGGCCCTAAATACCAACAGGGGGGGACCTATTGACTGAGGACCCCTAGTCACCTGGGGGGACATTTTTTTTAGGGGGGGTAGGACAATAGGTCCCTCCCATTGTTATTTAGGGCCCCCACCCGCCGCTCAGGGGTGGGGGCCAGGGGGGAGGACATTAGTTCCCCCCCTATTAGTATTTAGGGCCCCCACCCACCGCTCAAGGGTGGGGGCCAGGTGGGAGGACCTTAGGTCCCCCCCTTATTAATATTTGGGGCCCCCACCCGTCGCTCAGGTGGGAGGACATTAGGTCCCCCCCTTATTAGTATTTAGGGCCCCCACCCACTGCTCAGGTGCCAAAGTTGCCGAAGTTCCGAAGTGTTGAAGTGCCAAATTGCCGAAGTCCCAATTGCGAAAATCCCGAATTTCGGGAATGCCGAACCAAACCGAAAATTTTCCCCTTGCACATGCCTAGTGTGTGTGTGCATCTGCTAGTGAGGGAGTTTGTGTGTGTGTACCTGCTAGTGAGTGAGCTTCTGTGTGTGTGTGTGTGTGTGTGTGTGTGTGCTAGTGAGAGAGCTTCTGTGTGTGTGTGCCTGCTAGTGAGTGAGCTTCTGTGTGTGTGTGTGTGTGTGTGCTAGTGAGGGAGCTTCTGTGTGTGTTCGCCTGCTAGTAGTGTGTGTGTGTAACAGTGAGCTTGTCTGTAGTAAATTTGTGTGTATCAGAGTTTGTCTGTACTAAATTTGTGTGTGTGTACCAGTAAGCTTGTCTGTGTGTGTCATTAAGATTGTCTGTCAGTAAGCCTATTTGTGTGCATCAGTGAGCTTGTGTTTTTATATCAACAAGCTTATATATATCAATGAAATTGTCTGTGAACCTGTGTATCAATGAGCTGTGGCATAAGATTGTCTGTGTCTGCATGTGAGTATGCTTTACTGTATAATTGAATTACCCTGAAAGGACTAATATTTTGAATTACAAAAATAAATATACCAATATATATATATTAATAATAATAATATATGTATTTATTATTGGTTTATTATTTAATATATATTATAATATATACATATTAAAACATACACACACCACATAGCACAAAGACTTATGGCATAATTTTTTTTTCCAGTGCTGCTTTGCATTCCCAGTCCGGCCCTGCTGGGCTCCCATGGTTGACATCATAGAAAGCTCGGAGATGTTTCCTCCAGTGAACTTCCTCTTTAATTCTCTTTTTTACTGCGGTTAGTGAGAGGCTGGGACTGGCGGTGTGCCTCGTCTGGGAGACATCATTCATTTTATCTCTTTCTGTGAAAGGTCTCATTAGGGAACAAGCAGCGATTGTTATTCCACAAAACAGAACTAAAAGTTCGAAGGGACTTTATACCTTATCTCAGTATAACAAACATAATCATATTCACTGAAGTCTATATATAAAAAAAAACTGGAAAAAAAGGAAATTGTGTTCAGGTGTTTTTAACCCCTTCATGGCAGATAATTAAATCCTTGTCCCGCTGGGGTTTAAAGGTTTATTAACCATTTAATAAAACAGCGGTTTGGGTTGTAATAAATAATCCTTGTTGATACTGTTTCTTTGTGTAATAAATATGTAAAAGTTAAAACTTGCTGCCTGTAATCCCAAGCTGAGACAAAGTTCTCCCAACACCCTGGTGATGTCACTCACCATCACTGTAGGGGGATGAATGTCGGGGAAGACGGGTCGAGAGATAAATGTCAGCAGTACGGTGGTTTTCTACCATTGGTCGTCTATCGCCAGCGCACTATGTGTACCAATGACCGGCGCCAAATATGCGCAGAATCTGGTTCCGGTCTATCTAATGTCACTGGCGGAGCTGTTACACCTTCGGCATGTAGTTAGGTTCTTCAACTCTGTATGTGCTGTGTTTCAAACTGAAATACAAACAGACTCCAATCACCATGACCACTTCAGAGCACTGACGTAAATCTGTAAATGGGATCTTTCACTTTTAATCATTCGGTCAGATACGACATAGCACAGCAGGCAGAGCCTGTAACAATGATTGACAGGCACCCAATTCCAGCATGAATTCTTACATACAGAGGGGAGAAATATTTCTCATCCTCCAACGTGAAGTGTGCCTAATCTTTAAGATTAATTTGAAAAAAAAAAGGGTATCATAGGAAAAGGGCCCAACGCAAGTAATAGGGTAACCATCATTACTTTATTTAAAGGAACACTTCACACACCATAATCACTGCAGCCTGGTTACACAGAAACATAGAATGTGACGGCAGATAAGAACCATTCGGCCCATCTAGTCTGCCCAATTTTCTAAATACTTTAATTAGTCCCTAGTCTTATCTTATAGCTAGGATAGCCTTATGCCTATCCCACGCATGCTTAAACTCATTTACTGTGTTAACCTCTACCACTTCAGCTGGAAGGCTATTCCATGCATCCACTACCCTCTCAGTGAAGTAATACTTCCTGATATTATTTTTAAACCTTTGTCCCTCTAATTTAAGACTATGTCCTCTTGTTGTGGTAGTTTTTCTTCTTTTAAATAGTCTCCTCCTTTACTGTGTTGATTCCCTTTATGTATTTAAATGTTTCTATCATATCCCCCCTGTCTCGTCTTTCCTCCAAGCTATACATGCTAAGATCCTTTAACCTTTCCTGGTAAGTTTTATCCTGCAATCCATGAACCAGTTTAGTAGCCCTTCTCTGAACCCTCTCTAAGGTATCAATATCCTTCTGAAGATACGGTCTCCAGTACTGTGTACATTACTCCAAGTGAGGTCTCACCAGTGTTCTGTATAATGGCATGAGCACTTCCCTCTTTCTACTGCTAATACCTCTCCCTATACAACCAAGCATTCTGCTAGCATTTCCTGTTGCTCTATTACATTGTCTGCCTACCTTTAAGTCATCAGAAATAATCACCCCTAAATCCCTTTCCTCAGATGTTGAGGTTAGGACTATATCAAATATTCTGTACTCTGCCCTTGGGTTTTTACGTCCAAGATGCATTATCTTGCACTTATCCACATTAAATGTCAGTTGCCACAATTCTGACCATTTTTCTAGTTTACCTAAATCATTTGTCATTTGGCTTATCCCTCCTGGAACATCAACCCTGTTACATATCTAGTATCATCAGCAAAAAGACATACCTTACCATCAAGACCTTCTGCAATATCACTAATAAAATATTAAAGAGAATGGGTCCAAGTACAGATCCCTGAGGTACCCCACTGGTGACAAGCCCATGCTTCGAATATACTCCATTGACTACAACCCTCTGTTGCCTGTCACTCAGCCACTGCCTTACCCATTCAACAATATTGGAATCCAAACTTAAAGATTGCAGTTTATTGATAAGCCTTTTATGTGCAACAGTGTCAAAAGCCTTACTGAAATCTAGGTAAGCAATGTCTACTGCACCACCCTGATCTATAATTTTAGTTACCCAATCAAAAAAATCAATAAGATTAGTTTGGTATGATCTCCCTGAAGTAAACCCATGTTGTTTCTGATCTTGAAATCCATGTGTTTTTAGATGTTCATCAATCCTATCCTTTAACATGGTTTCCATCACTTTCCCCACTACTGAAGTAAGGCTTACTGGCCTATAGTTGCCCGACTCCTCCCTATTACCTTTCTTGTAAATGGGCACAACATTATGGTGACAGAAGGGCCCTTGAGTCCTTACAGAGTGAATAGTAGGTTGCCTTGTACTGCAGGAGAAGCCCGATGTGATGTCTTCACTGAGCTAAACATGGTGTGATACCGTGACGCGCTCAATCTGTGCCCTGCCCACAAATCCATACTATTATATCTCACACATGTCTCTAAACACCCTCCCAGCTGCCCCTTTAATTCTGCCCAAGGCTCATTTTCTTCTCCCATCACTTTTCCCATTTCACCTTCCATGGTGTCTCCCATTCTGTACTCATCCTTTGGAGTCCCTTACCTAACCATCGTTTAAGGGACACTCCACTGCTCACATACAAAATACAAATCACGATTTAGTAGATATTCCACCAATGAAACCATACATGTATTTAATTATAAAAACACAAAAGATTGGTGTGGTGTGTATATAGAGGACTTGAATTATAATAATACACAATAAGTGCAAAATACCTTTATATTCTTTCAATGTACGGTAGGTAACGTAAAATCCACATTAGTTGTGATACGTGTAGTTCCAAACATGCAATTTTTGATCACTTAAAACAATAAAAAACACGGCACAGCATAGTGTAAAACCGTACATAAACGTTAAAAAATAAAAGGTATATATTGCACTCATAAGTGGAAAGCCACAGATGTGGCTGAAAAGACACGTGAATTGGTCTATAATACCTCCAATGGATAGTCAGCTTTCTTATCCTGTAATCCAGTGTTTCCCAACCCAGTCCTCAAGGCACACCTACCAGTCCAGGATTTAGGGATTACCCAGTTGTGTCTAAGGTGTTTTTACAAAGAAGAAAAAAAACACCTTAGACACAACTGGGTAATCTCTAAATCCTGGACTGGTAGGTGTGCCTTGAGGACTGGGTTGGGAAACACTGCTGTAGTCCACTCTATCCAGTGATCCTGCCGATAGAGAATCTGTATGTGTCTGCATGTGTTTCTGTTTGTCTGCATGTGTGTGTGGGGGGGGGGGGAGGCAACATATGGGAGGGTAGACATATGGAGGGGTGGCGGGGGTTAGATGTGAGGGGGGGGGGCTCCAGGGCAGTTTTCACACCAGGGCCACTCGGTTTCTAGTTACGCCTCTGGATGCAGGTTTTGGTAGTGTATGAAGTGTATGAAGTCTGTCAATATGTAGGTCAGTATCTGTTAAATTAGTTTTTTTTTAAATGTGATAACCGCCTTTAGATATTCTTGCAGTTTGTTTGGTTGTATCGTGTCAGGAATACCCCTAATTCTGATGTTATTTCTCCTACTTCTGTCTTTCATGTCAGCAATTTTAGAGTTAGCAGAATGTAGTTGGATTTCATTGCTTTAAATTATTCTTTTAATTCAGTAATCAAGGTTTCATGTTTATATAGAGTTTCATCTACATAGTCAGCCCTGTATTCTAATTCTGACACATTATGTTTTAAATGAATGAATTCTTCTTTAACCCCATAATGACCGCGGACGTACAGGGTATGTCAGACAAAAAACGTTGTTAATGACTGTTGACGTACCCTGTACATCCGTGGCGAATTAGAGCGCTGGAAGCTTTGAATTCCTGGAATTCGTACATTATTGAATAGCTATGTATATTTTAGACAGTTATTAAAAGATGATATTATATTTGAAGTGGCACTACCTCCATAAAACGACCCCAGAGCCAAGCACTCCAGTTGTGATTTTACATCTTGCCACTAGATGTCAGTGTCTATATTATTAAAGTACAGCATTCACTCTTTCCAAAACAGGGTTTAGCTACAAAGTATCCTATCCAACACTAAAGAACATCTGACCATCAGAATTAATTTCTCCTGATGCTGAGCCAGCATAGGAACCAACAGAGCTTCATGCGAATTGTAGGTCACAAACATTTTCAGAGCCTAGCCTAATTAGTGAGTCAACGCTAAATTATTAAATTGATGATGTAAAAGAACACTCCACAGCCCTAATACAAAAAATATATAAAATAAAATAAAAATAAAAAACACATTAAAAAAATCATTATACATTATTTGCATCGGAAGTGTATCTAAAAACAGCTTGCAAAAGCTGCAAATTTCTTGCCTGAAGCCTCTGCCAGCCCTCCCCTTCTATCACCGCCCAGACTTTCTGTGGTTGTCCAATCACAGACTTCCCAATGCAGCTCTTTGCAAGGCAGGTGCTCTGGGTAATTGCTGCCTCTTGAGTTTAGCTTTATTGAGCTTACCGAACCAGGAAGTTACATGAACTGTTTTCTGATTGACAGCCAGAAGGTGTAACAAGGTTCATTTATAAAAGTGACCATTTTTATTGAAATCTGCACTTTGTGTAAAATGAAAGTTTAAAAAAAATCTTCGTTCATAAAGAACTTCATCAAGCTAAAAGTGCATTAAGTATTTGGATTGTCACTTAAGGTAAAAAATGAGGACAATGACTACTTTGAAAAAAACAAACAAATCTGTAAAATGTAAAGAAAGTATAGAAGTTGCTAAATATTATGGCCTCTTTCACATGATGTTAAGGGGCCAGTGACAGTGAATGTGACTGTGGAAAATGTCTCTCTCCCCTGGTGGTTATTTATCTGTGACTTAAAGTGGCAATGCCATGGGTTGTCCTTTCTTTATGCCGCTTCTATCTCAATGATTATACTTCCTCCGTGCCACTTGATGTCATTTATTATCTTTTCTTCCTTGTGTCACACCTCAATATCTGGGTGCCACGATTTTCCTGTCCATGATGCCTGGAGTTTGCTCTCTGCGGGATACTTTTGTCTGATGGCCCGTGGGTAAAATACTTTGGCAAAGGAACCCTTGTTTAAAAGTAAAAAACTAAGAAAGTAAGAAAAAGTAGTTCCTACCTTATTATATGTATACAAAAAAAAGATGAATTTAAAAAAACATCTTTGCAAAGTCACAGCGTTGCTTTAAATCTATGTTACCATTACCTAAAGCAAACTTGCCTGCAGTCTAGAACTTGGTGAGACAGATTGGATTTTAAACACTTTTCCCATACAGATCGGATTTTAGACACATTCCCATACATTCCACCTTTGGTTAAAGCAGGTGCATGTCAGGACTTTCCAGGCCATGTGACACTGTGTCAATAAGGATCTGGACTACCTGATGACCAAGTTATTGGGCATGTGTTCAGGTGGGAATGTCATCATTGACATCAATGACCTGTGACACGGACACCCCCCACGCTGGTCTCCCACCGGTCTCTATTTTATATTTGTCAAAGTTAAAGAAAATATGCATAAAATCTCTGACAGCTGTGCTATCAGCATCTTTTATACCGTATCCTCTTATAAACTCTTGTCGCTTAGTAAATACAGTTATTGTCATGGAGATTTGCCTTCCACTGCCCTGGAAACAAATTGCACCTCTGACCTTCTGGAAAGTTAAAATAATATACACTATATGGAGGAATATAACTTTTCTACCTCCGAAGGTTTCCTCTAGCTGTTTATAGATTCCACGGCCATTTCATGAAGATGTTTCTCAGATTTAAATTCACTCTGTATTAAATACATTGTAATCTTATTGTAACTCCAGTTCTTTTTCTTGAACACAGCACTTCTTGATGAGACCAGGAGTAATGGGAGTAGTAGCTCCACAACAATCAAAAATCGACTTTTTCGTCATCCCTGCTCCGAGAGTACATTTCTTTTATACATGATATTATGCAACAGAATTTTAAACCATTATTTAATATTTTTTTTTAATAAATATAAATTTTTGAGTTTCACAGAGATCAACAGTAACATTCATATACAAGCGTATGCATCAACAGCATAATCTTACATCATGTAATAAGCTGCATTTTAGTCAATGTCGGCAGTATGTAATTAACAATAGTAACATCACGTTTGTCGTCCACAATCTACACTTGCCCAAAAGGTGATGCGACAGTATGTCACAAAACTCGTCTTTCTGTGCTGCACTGCGACTCCTGTGTATTCCTCAGACTGCGTAAGTGCCAAGTTTCCCTTTCCATGTAACGTATATCTCAATCATGTGAACTTTATTTATTTGTATTTTTCGTGAGAATATTAAACCATTTCTATCCATAATTTGTTAGAATGTGCAGGTTCATTTTCCTACTTTTTGTTCCAGAACTATTTTGTACCGATGCCGAAATAGTGACATATATGAGTTTAAATTTTTTTTTTATTATTCTTTATTTTGGTTGTGCAGATGGTCACAATATTTCGACAAGTGCCACAACAGTTTATTTCAAGTTTCGTACAAGTTGACAGTGGCATGATAATTTGCACAATTTTTATATTTAACATGTTTATCTAAATAGTTTTTGTCCGAGTAAGGTTGAATAAAATAAAATAAAGATGCTACAATGCACATTTTTTGTTTGTTTGAAAATCTGAGTATATAACATGTTGTATGTTTAACATTAAGCAGGCTTATATGGTTCGACGTACTGATTAATGAAGTTATTGCTTGGATGCGTGAGTACTAGTCAGCTTGCTAAAGTCGTGGTGCGTTTGGCTAAACTTTCTTGACATAGATTATGTAAAGTAGAACTTGCTAGCTGCTAGGCACGTCTGATCTAACGGTACAATAAATATGAATACAGCAAGGACAGAATGCCCCAATACGACATTGGATCTGCGTTAAAGATTATGGTTTGTCAGTGTTAGGTTATCAGGATTATAAGGTACAGGCTGTTCTGGTCGTTAGTAATCACATTATGCATTAAGATTCACTCTCAAATTACATATTAAGTAGATGAGCATTACACATTATAAGATGCTACACAAATTCATGTTAGGGGTACGTATCAGGCAATACCAGATTGGTATCTGCAGGAAAGAGTCCCAGCTTGCGAGTATGTGGGCTTGTGCGCCAATCTTCTGCCCTGTCTGCATCTCGCAGTGTGGGGCTGATACCTCTATGGCGTGGTCATTTCAGCCGATGCCTCATTTGTATAGGGGTGTTGTAGCTGGAAAGCGTGTCTGACTGGGAGCCGCTTTGAGCATCAGCGTGTGAGGCAGGTCAGTCTCGTGGGTAGGAGTTTTCCGGGGTGCTGTGGGTGTATGGCCCGGTTCCATTTTAAGTCTCCGCGGACTCTTATGTGGGTTCTCCATATGGTGGGTACTGGTCTTCCGGAGTGTGGTGGGGCTGCAAAGGGGTAGCCCCTGATGGGGGGGTAGGTCTGCAGTGTCGAGGTTTGCGTCGAGTCGTCCGTCTCCTTCTTCCCGTCATTTTAGCTTTGCCGATACCCTGAACGGGAGCCGCGGGTCTCTGTCCGGCCTCTTCCCGACCTGCTGCTGGTGGGGTCTCCACTGCTGTGTCTCCCTGTTGATATATTTTAGCCCAAAAGGCGGCGAACAGGCGATCCAGCCTTTCTTCCAGAGGGGGCAGCGGGGCGCTGTTCAGAGGGTTACTCTTGGTGCCCGCCATGATTGCTGGTGCTGTTCTGGCTGTGTGGGACAGTCAAAGCTGTAGTTTTGCCTATGTATCTCAAGCTGTAGTTGCCGGGATATCCCTCACCGGTGGGGTGGGGGAGGGAGTGTGCCGGTGAGACCTCCAGGTGAGTGGCTGCAGTCGGCGTAGGGATCGGCCGCCTCCCTCGCTTTGTCCGAGTAGGCCTCTGGTAGGCCTCAGGTCTATCCCGGTTAGAAGCCTCTGATTTCGGTCGGGATGCTTGGTGCTTGGCTCTGCAGTTTAGGACTTCCTTCTCCAGGTTGCTTAACCGTATTTTGGTGTTTTTTTGCCCTGATTTTGGCTAATTTGGAGCTTTTTTGCATGGAGCTCGTTTCATATGCCACCGCTCACCATGGCCGCTTAGCTCCGCCCCGACATATATGAGTTTGTGACGTTGTTTATAAACACTGATTTGTGCTTCTATTGGTGTGTTCCTGGTGAGTTGATGTTTTTCTCTTATTTTGTTACATTTTACTGTCTTGATGAAGCATTTCTGTCTTTCTTTTCTGTACCGTTAAACTTTTTTTTTTTTTTAAAGCAATCAAAAAATGCTTTTAATCAGAAATTGTAATATCTAGGCCAAGGGTGGCCAAAGGGTAGATCCTAAGATGTTTTCAAACTACAGCTTCCATGATGCTTTGTCATTCTAAAGACATTCTAACGATATGCAAATAATCATGGGAGTTGTAGTCTTACAACATCTGGGGATCTACCTATTGGGCACGATGATCTAGAATCTAGGCACTTCTGGAAATTACACAATTGAACAAACCATTGAAAATCTCATATAACTTGTATTAACATTTCTCATGTGACTCTCCATTTTATTTTAATTACATTTTAAAGATTTTGGAATCGGCATCACAATCCAGTTCAGTCTAGGCACAAGCATGGCACACAATGCAAATAAAGGCAAGATCTGTCACAGTGATTGGCAGGGAGCTAAGATGGAGGCACCCAGTTCCAGAATAGAAGTAAATACAGCACTGTGTTTTTTATATATATATATATATATATTCTTTTTCATATTCCACAAACACATATTTGCTAAATATAAGGAAAACATAAACAGTAAATGACAAATTCTGGTAAGTAGCATTTCCCTTTAATTAGAAATTTTACTTAACAGTAGGGGCTCTACCTTTTGGAAACCTTTGATGTATATTTGTTGAGCCATCACAATTCATGTACGTTTTCACGTTTATGAAATGTGAGCCATTAACTTGTAAACCATATTAATATACTTCTATTCATTAATACATTTGTTGCCTAATTAATAACACAGGACATTCCATGTGAGTACTACACATTTTTGTCCACAAGGTGGCAGCACAGATGAAACAAGGTGTAGCCACAGAGCTCAGAGCATCACAGCTCAGTCTTTAAGAACTCAGAAGAACTAGCTAGCTAGCAGATAACAGCTTCTCACCAGGAATCACAATGACAATCACCAACCTACAGCAAGGGAAGAACTTCAGAGTACAAATGTCATGTCTGGCCAAGGTAAGTGTCCATGGCCCTCCAGCAGTTAGCATGGGCAACTTTGTCTCTATAGGAGGAGGGCTGCAGTGATCCCAACATGTAACACAAGGCTGCATCTTATTAATTTATTCCAATAATGTTATCCATGCTGCTACAGAAAGATTAGTAACTGGGCACAATTATAAGCTGGCAGATAGGGACAGGGAGAATTAGACAGAAACTGCAGGATTTGTATCACTTTTTCATTTTAATCTAATTGAGGTGACCTGTGAGCTAACACTCTAAATGAGGAAAGGGAGACTGAGACACAAAATAAGAATGTGAAGCTGATGGTTGGAGAATTTAAGGGCTGTCCTAGGTTGGATTACCAACAATTGGGGAGTTAGTGAAATGGGTAGGGGGTGATTAGATGCTATTTTGGATAGATTTATGATAATGGCATATAAAGTAAAAGGAAGGAGCGATGGGTTAGGTGACAGGATGAGGTTAAGGTGGGGATCAGTCACAGATAGATTTTGGGGTTCAGTCACAGCTAGATGTTGGGGTTCATTCACAGTATGGCATTCAGTCTCTGGGGGTAGGTACCAATTATTATATTGTTTAATTGCCCACATCAGGACAGTTACACTGACAGCTATATATTTCTTATTTTATGCTGTTATACGCATTTAATGAATATTTTCTGTTCTGCACATCTTCTAATTTCTAATGAAATAAATGCCAGTTAATTGCTGTGTGTCTGAGATTAGTGAAAACATGCACACTTACACACATACAGGTACGACAACCCACCAAGCATTGCTGGAGACAAACAGATGTCATAACAATTCAGGTCATTTCTGTGAACGCCCCCCAGGGTGGGCCAGTAAGTGTCCTTAACTGATCACTGAGCCCTCTCTCCTAGATGGTCAAAGTTTACCATGTTCTCCCAGCTCTGTGTACTTTGTGGTGTATGTCATAACAGTGAAAAGTTAATTTTACAGGGAGATTCCCACTGTGATATGACATCTGATTTCCTGTTAGTTTTTCTTGTTGTTTATTTAATTTTGGTTTAAACCAGGGCACCACTTTCCCATGTAAATTACTAGGGATTTGCACAAAATGTAATCTGGAAGATTGATGGGGTCTGTTTCTTACAGCCAACGGTGCCAAAGAAGATGTAAGGCGTTGCGTTTCTGCTTTTCACTTGGGCCTAATGGGTTAAATGTCTGCTGCAAAAATTAAGTGCAAATGATTGGGTAGGAAAGAGTTAATTTAAAGTGTTCCCAGAGTTTAATGCTCTTTTTATTGGCATATTGATCCCAAACCAGCTGTGTGTTTCCTGTCTCTCCTTAGCAGACAGAAAGAAAAAAAACGCCGGAATTTACAATGGTTTTTAGAAATCTATTCCCAATAAACAGAGAACTCATTGATCTTACAGAATATGGGTGTATTAAGAATCAACAGATACAATTTCACAGCATATTATCCATATTTCGACACCCATGAGTCTTAATCCGTGTATCTGTAAGGGCATAGATTGTGCTTTCAGACATAAATTAGATGGTCGTTCCGATATGAAACGTCACACAGATTTTATTCTTCAATACCTATACGTGTTAGCTGTCACCACCCCCACTGGAAGGCCGCTCAGATATCTACTACCCTTTCTGTATAGCAGACAGTTACTTTCTAAATAGGTTTTGCTAGATTTACCTAGTGGTTGTATCCATTTCACAGAACCTCAGACACAACAATTTATTTTTTTCTATCTTGCTGGTTCTGGGAAAATCGCCCAAGGGCACTTCCTTAGAACATGTGTAATGAGTGCTTTCCATTATAAATTGTGTTCGGGTTTTATTTATTTATATATTTTGGGGGCTAGAAAGCAGAATATCTATATTGTGCAGATAATAGCCCGTGGCTCGCTCTTTCTTTAGTTTCTTTTCTTCCTCTCTCCCTCTCTTTACATTCTACAATTTGGGGACGGTAATTATGGTCGATTTGTAACTAGAAGAATGACAGATGGAGTCAGCTAAATTTGTCTGTTTCAAGGACACGCAAAATTATCGTCTTTTTATTCAAAACAATTCATTACGCTTTTACAGTTTCCTACCAGTAGGAGAGCAAGGCTCATATGATGTCACAGGATAACAAACAGGACCTGCAGGTTATTCACTAACGTGACAATTCAGAGTGAATTTTAAAAACTTTAAATTTAGCTTAAATTTGACATTCAGCTTGAATTCTCTCTTTTGTGAATAACCCTGTCGGTGTCCTCCCTTAATCCACAGGTCTCCCAAACAGCCCGGATTAGGCAGCACTGCCATGGTTTGGCTGTGTGCAACTGTGTCAAGGAATGTTCTTATGCACATTGCGAATGACTGCTCTCTGCACATGCCAACATTCAGCAACAATTCAAGTACTTTGTGCATGCATGTGTTTACCCACAGGGCTTTGTGAATACACGGTCCTAGTCATCTGGCTTCCAATTTGTGTTTCTTCATAGGCAGTAGTCAGCCACGTTATTGCCGACTGATGAGCTCTAAATTACAGCCTTTATTTCGCAATTAAGTTTTCAATTTACTGCAAGTCGGCATTTAATGAACAAATCCTATTGATTTTCTTGAAAGGTATCTTGGAGGTTCTCAGACTCATGAAATACACATATTGAAATTCCAATGCATTCGAAAAACATCATAGTTACAAAGCTGAAAAGAGACACGTGTCCATCAAGTTCAGCCTTCCTCACATTTGTTTTTGCTGTTGATCCAAAAGAAGGCAAAAACCCAGTCGGAAGCGCTTCCAATTGTGCAACAAACTAGGGGGAAAAAAATCATTTTTGACCCCACAATGGCAGTAAGATATCTCCTTGGATCAAGCAGCTATTATCCCACTAATTAGAAATTATATCCCTGTATGTTATGTTTTTGCAAGTATTTATCCAATTGCAGTTTAAACATCTGTACAGACTCTGATCAAACCACCTCTTCAGGCAGAGAATTCCATATCCTTATTGTTCTTACTGTAAAAAAAAACCTTTTCTTTGTCTTAGATGAAATCTCCTTTGTTCCAGTCTAAATGTGTGACCTCTTGTCCTATATATAGTTCTATTTATTAATAGATTTCCAGACAATGGTTTGTATTGACACCATTCCATTTATTTACACAGCCTTACTTACTGTTGTATCCCACCATTCCATTTATTGGCACAGCCTTACTTACTGTTGTATTACCATCTAGACCATTTGGTCTGTTTCCTATTGTATATTCATTGTTACAAGACTTTGGCGCAGCCCTTACCTCCTTCTTATAATTACATCTTGTTTTTTAAAGGATCTTGAGGGATTCCCTTTTGGGCTGCTGCCCCCCTATCTTGTTATCTAACGCTGACTCTCCCCTCTGCTTGTGCCGATTATATTTGTATAATGTTATCATAACCCCTCTGAGGCGCTGTTTGTTGTCTATAACAATTCCCAAATCCTTCTCGTGTGTTGTTATACATAATTCACTACTGTTTAGCGTGTAAGTTACTTGTGCATTCTTTAGCCTGAAGTGCAGAACTTTGCATTTTTCTACATTAAATTTCATCTGCTATTTTAGTGCCCAGTCTCCCAGTCTATCTAAATCCCTCTGCAGCAATATCTTGCTCACATTGTATTACTTTAGTTTTGTGTCATCTGCAAACACTGACAAATGGCTTTCAATGTCTATTTCAAGATCATTTATAACTATCATATGACAAAGAATGGGCTACTTTGTCCTATGGTCAAGTCCGAAATTGAGAAAACGTGATAAAAGGCAGAGCTTCCGCTGTGAAACTTTGTCAATTTCAACAACCGTTACCAGTAGCGGGAATGAGAAACAAGCATGCTCCCGCCCATTGCGAGAATTAATCTGTCAAGGCTCCCACGGTCTCACAGGGTCTCATAAACCCCTGTACTGTACTCCTGCACATGCGTGAGAGTACGACATTGATGCAGTGCCTGGTACATGAAGAAGGATTGTGGATTAAATATGGCGGGATCTCCGAGGGAGAGCTTTAGGTAAGTATTTATCCATTCAGCTCCCACTTCAGGCCTCTTTACATGTGTGGGAATGTCACCTTCAGAAGGCTTTGCAAAGTCCCCCAAAAGTGACAGAGCAACTTTAAGATTCCTACTGTGGAATCTTTCAGTCTTACAGTCACAAGATTAATTTGCAGCCAAGTTGTTTCAGCCATCCATTGATAAAATGTATATGGGGTAATAACAGTGAGGAAAAAAATAACAAGCTAAATGTTCACTTTCTGGTTAAATAATGGAATATCATTATTAATATTATTATAATTATTAGTATTTTATATATGGTATTTTAGTGGCTGGCTAAGCATCAAGGGAAGTACCCACAAATCCCTGCAGTACCAGGGTTAGCCATTACTGGCGTAGATTTTCATTTGATCACAAACTTCAGTATTGAGTGAAATTTTACACCAGAGAAATATCTGTAAATCCTTCCATCTGTCTCATCTTAACAGCACTAAAATACGACGAGTACCCAATCATCCAAACAAAGGAGACATTGAGCGTTCCGGGAAACTATCCCCTGCCTTCTCGTCATATCTAAACGTTATGACACATGTGTACAGCTGTCTGCACATCAAGTATTGGCATAAAATATGTTCATCGCTACCGTAATTAGAACAAACATCCTTTCAATGCCTTAAATGGAGAGGCCAGGTGCAGAGAGAACGTTGGAGAAGGATAGAAATCTATAGAAAGCAGCTATTTAACCCATTATAAAGTGGTTATGGTACACTCCCTCACAGCAGTTCCACAAGACTTTTTAAAACTGGAAATTGGACTCTGCTGTACGGGCCTAGAATCCGCAGTTCCCATGTTAGTTCTCTGCAATTACCTGTTTTACCAGCATTCCAACATCAATACATAAATGATAATAAATTACCTCTGCTATGAAGACCTCACACTCTACTAAACTGACATTGGTGGATTAAGGCTTGGATAAATGTCAGGTCAAATTCTCTTTTACATCCCTGTTACCTGATTGTCTGCAGAAGGACTAAGGGGATATTTCTTTACATTGCAGTATTTAGTACCGGATTCAGGGTATGGATTGCTGGATGTAGTACTGGATTCAGGGTACGGATTGCAGTATTTAGTACTGGATTCAGGGTATGGATTGCAGGATGTAGTACTGGATTCAGGGTACGGATTGCTGGATGTAGTACTGGATTCAGGGTACGGATTGCTGGATGTAGTACTGGATTCAGGGTACGGATTGCAGTATTTAGTGCTGGATTCAGGGTACGGATTGCAGGATGTAGTGCTGGATTCAGGGTATGGATTGCAGGATGTAGTACTGGATTCAGGGTACGGATTGCCGGATGTAGTACTGGATTCAGGGTACGGATTGCAGGATGTAGTACCGGATTCAGGGTATGGATTGCAGGATGTAGTACTGGATTCAGGGTATGGATTGCCGGATGTAGTACTGGATTCAGGGTATGGATTGCAGGATGTAGTACTGGATTCAGGGTACGGATTGCCGGATGTAGTACTGGATTCAGGGTACGGATTGCCGGATGTAGTACTGGATTCAGGGTATGGATTGCCGGATGTAGTACCGGATTCAGGGTATGGATTGCAGGATGTAGTACTGGATTCAGGGTATGGATTGCAGGATGTAGTACTGGATTCAGGGTACGGATTGCCGGATGTAGTACTGGATTCAGGGTACAGATTGCAGTATTTAGTGCTGGATTCAGGGTATGGATTGCAGGATGTAGTACTGGATTCAGGGTACAGATTGCAGGATTTAGTACTGGATTCAGGGTACGGATTGCAGGATTTAGTAGTGGATTCATGGTACGGATTGCAGGATTTAGTGCTGGATTCAGGGTATGGATTGCAGGATTTAGTACTGGATTCAAGGTACGGATTGCAGGATTTAGTAGTGGATTCAGGGTACGGATTGCAGGATTTAGTGCTGGAGTCAGGTTATAGATTGCAGGATTTAGTGCTGGATTCAGGTTATGGATTGCAGGATTTAGTGCTGGATTCAGGGTATGGATTGCAGGATTTAGTACTAGATTCAGAGTATGGATTGCAGGATTTAGTGCTGGATTCAGGGTATGGATTGCAGGGATGTAGTACTGGATTCAGGGCGGATTACGGGATTTGGTAGTGGATGGGTAGTGATTGCCGGATGTAGTACTGGATTCAGGGTATGGATTGCAGGATGTAGTACTGGATTCAGGGTATGGATTGCAGGATGTAGTACTGGATTCAGGGTACGGATTGCCGGATGTAGTACTGGATTCAGGGTACAGATTGCAGTATTTAGTGCTGGATTCAGGGTATGGATTGCAGGATGTAGTACTGGATTCAGGGTACAGATTGCAGGATTTAGTACTGGATTCAGGGTACGGATTGCAGGATTTAGTAGTGGATTCATGGTACGGATTGCAGGATTTAGTGCTGGATTCAGGGTATGGATTGCAGGATTTAGTACTGGATTCAAGGTACGGATTGCAGGATTTAGTAGTGGATTCAGGGTACGGATTGCAGGATTTAGTGCTGGAGTCAGGTTATAGATTGCAGGATTTAGTGCTGGATTCAGGTTATGGATTGCAGGATTTAGTGCTGGATTCAGGGTATGGATTGCAGGATTTAGTACTAGATTCAGAGTATGGATTGCAGGATTTAGTGCTGGATTCAGGGTATGGATTGCAGGATGTAGTACTGGATTCAGGGTACGGATTGCAGGATTTAGTAGTGGATACAGGGTACGGATTGCAGGATTTAGTGCTGGATTCAGGGTATGGATTGCAGGATTTAGTACTGGATTCAGGGTGTGGATTGCAGTATTTAGTGCTGGATTCAGGGTATGGATTGCAGTTTTTAGTGCTGGATTCAGGGTATGGATCGCAGGATTTAGTGCTGGATTCAGGTTATGGATTGCAGTATTTAGTGCTGGATTCAGGTTATGGATTGCAGTATTTAGTGCTGGAGTCAGGGTATGGATTGCAGTTTTTAGTGCTGGATTCAGGGTATTGATTGCAGGAGTTAGTACTGGATTCAGTGTATGGATTGCAGTATTTAGTACTGGATGCAGGGTACAGATTGCAGTATTTAGTGCTGGATTCAGGGTATGGATTGCAGTATTTAGTACTGGATTCAGGGTAGGGATCGCAGGATTTAGTACTGGATTCAGGGTATGGATTGCAGGATTTAGTACTGGATTCAGGGTACGGATTGCAGTATTTAGTACTGGATTCAGGGTACGGATTGCAGGATTTAGTACTGGATTCAGGGTATGGATCGCAGAATTTAGTACTGGATGCAGGGTACGGATTGCAGTATTTAGTACTGGATTCAGGGTACGGATTGCAGGATTTAGTACTGGATTCTGGGTACAGATTGCAGGATTTAGTACTGGATTCAGGGTACGGATTGCAGTATTTAGTGCTGGATTCAGGGTATGGATTGCAGGATTTAGTATTGGATTCAGGGTATGGGTTGCAGGATTTAGTGCTGGATTTCAGGGTATGAATTGCAGGACTTAGTACTGGATTCAGGGTATGGGTTGCAGGATTTAGTGCTGGATTCAGGGTATGGATTGCAGGATTTAGTACTGGATTCAGAGTATCGATTGCAGTATTTAGTATTAGAGTCAGGGTATGGATTGCAGTTTTTAGTGCTGGATTCATGGTATTGATCGCAGGATTTAGTACTGGATTCAGGGTATGGATCGCAGGATTTATTACTGGATTCAGGTTAAAGATTGCAGGATTTAGTGCTGGATTCAGGGTATGGATCACAGGATTTAGTACTGGATTCAGGGTATGGATTGCAGTTTTTAGTGCTGGATTCAGGATATGGATCGCAGTATTTAGTACTGGATTCAGGGTATGGATTGCAGAATTTAGTACTGGATTCAGGGTACGGATTGCAGTATTTAGTACTGGATTCAGGATATGGATTGTAGGATGTATTACTGGATTCAGGATATGGATTGCAGGATTTAGTACTGGATTCAGGGTGTGGATCGCAGGATTTAGTACTGGATTCAGGGTATGGATTCCAGTATTTAGTACTGGATTCAGGATATGGATTGTAGGATTTATTACTGGATTCAGGGTACGGATTGCAGGATTTAGTACTGTATACAGGGTATGGATCGCAGGATTTAGTACTGGATGCAGGGTACGAATTGCAGTATTTAGTACTGGATTCAGGGTATGGATTGCAGTATTTAGTACTGGATTCAGGGTATGGATTGCAGTATTTAGTGCTGGATTCAGGGTATTGATTGCAGGATTTAGTGCTGGATTCAGGGTATGGATTGCAGGATTTAGTACTGGATTCAGGGTATGGATTGCAGGATTTAGTACTGGATTCAGGGTATGGATTGCAGGATTTAGTGCTGGATTCAGGGTATGGATTGCAGGACTTAGTACTGGATTCAGGGTATGGATTGCAGGATTTAGTACTGGATTCAGGGTATGGGTTGCAGGATTTAGTGCTGGATTCAGGGTATGGATTGCAGGATTTAGTACTGGATTCAGGGTATGGTTTGCAGTATTTAGTACTGGATTCAGGGTACGGATTGCAGTATTTTTTTTTTTTTAAATCTTTATTTTTCATGTGGAAAGATAACATATTCAGGAAGTTGGTCACAACAGCCTCGATACATCGATTAGAATCAGTACATATCAAATACAAGGCATTGTTGTGTGCTATTCACACACATTTTATATTTACAATAGGTCACATTGTTACAGTGAGGTTTTAAAATCTAATAACTGTAGGGGTGGAAGACTTCTGTCTGCCTAAGACACCCTAAGGTCTGTGGAGTCGTAGGTGGGGGGGGGAAAGGCATTTATTGCTAGGTCCAGTGGATGGTCCCTATTCTAGGTCGTGCGGCTATAGTTATGGGTGTTGGGTAAGTCTCTTGACCCTTTTGAGATTGGGTAAGGATGCGGATTGCGGTAGTTATGGGGTCCCTCTAATGGTGCCTGTCTAGGACTATGTCTGCTCCTCTTTTACTTTTCCCTGGTCATAGCTATTTGTAGGTGCCCATGTGTGTGGTGCTCAGGGTGTCTTTGTGGCCCTAGTGGTAACTACAAATCATGTCTATGTATATACATAGGTCGCTGTAGTGTGACCGGATTAAGTTGTGCCCTTGGGGCATCAGACCTCACGATAAGCCTGATTCCAGTCAGGAGTACTATGTCGCCTTTGATGTCGTTTCCCATTAACCCAAGGGAGGGGGGGGGGATCGTTATCGGAGCTAGTGTGCGCGGCTCTGGAGGGCCGCTTTAGCACTGTTATGGTCGTCAGAATGTGAGAGAACTACATTTAACTTAAATGAACCAATTTATCAACTTAAAATATTTAAACTAGTGAAACTAAGGCCTATGAGGCAGTCGGTGAGGCAGTTCGTTCAGGTTTTGGTTTTCGGTCCTCTGCTTATTCCAGGAGTTGCGGATGAATCTGTGCTCGTTGTCCCTGGTCGTTGAGCCGGCTGTGTCATAGAGGTCGCTGCGAGGTTCGATATTCCCAATGCGGTCATCAGTGCCGGGCCCTCTGCGTGGTCGGTAGCTCTGTAGTGCTTGTCATCTTTAGTGACCCAGAGAGTTCCTGGTGTTGCCCATCTATAGGCTATTCCTGCGGCTTGGAGTTGTTTGGTGATAGGTTGCATACTTTTGCGCCACATCAGTGTGGCCCTGCTCAAGTCCTGAAAGAAGGAGAGTTTGCTGTCTTCAAAGTCAAGAGGTGTTTTCCCTTGCATAGCCGCCATTAGCCCCAGTTTGTCCAACATTGATTGGCATCTCAAGATTATGTCCCTTGGGGCTGAATTGGGTGCTTGTGGGGATTTGGCTATCCTGTAAACCCCGTCGAACTGGAACGTTTTAGATTGTCTAGTTGGCAGGAGTGTGGCCACAAGGCGTCTGATGAAATGTGGCAACTCTTCCAGCGGTATCGATTCAGGTACCCCTCGGATTTTTATGTTCTTTCGGCGCCCCCTATCATCTAGGAGAGTAACTTGCCTGGACATTGTTGCTTGTGCAGCTTGAAGGTGTCGCACCGTCTCTCCCAATTCCTGGTAGTTCCCTCTTAGTCCCTTTACCTCCTCTTCTACCGCTTGAGTGCGCGTGGACACGGCGTGCACGTCTAGTTTAAGCACTGCCAAGTCCGCTTCCCACATTTGTCTTAAGTTCTGCTGCAGGCCTGTCAGCATAGCCTGTATGTCTTGTTTGGAGGCCGGTGCGCTGGCTTCTGGCATCCACGTGTGTGTGGGGTGTTGGGGATTGAGGTGTGGGCTGTCTAGTGATTCTTCCTCCTCTGATGGTGCTGGGGAGGTTTCACGGGGGGTCTGTGCCTTTACTGCGCTTGGGGCCTGTAACATTTGGCCTATGTCGCGCTGCGGTTTTGGGGCGTTTTGGGGCAGTTTCTGTGTTCTGCGCCCCATCTCACCTGAGCTGTGTGTGCTGGGGTACCAGTCCTCAAATTCTGGGACACTCCAGGGCCAGTGTTCTCCCGTGCTGGGTTGAGGTTGCCTCCCTGCCCGGTAGGCCTTGCCGCCTCGGCGTCTATTTTTCGAGCCGGGCGTCAGGAGAAACGGCATCGGCGGTTTCAGCGAGGGTCCCTGCGGGCTGTGGCTGATTATGTGGCCGGGATTAGTGCGGGATGCCCCCGATGTGGCTGGATTGCCGTGCGGTAGCTCGGAGCTCCGGCAATGTGCGACCGCTCCGGTCCGGTGCTAGGCTCCGCCCCCCGGATTGCAGTATTTACTACTGGATTCAGGGTACGGATTGCAGTATTTAGTACTGGATTCAGGGTACGGATTGCAGTATTTAGTACTGGATTCAGGGTATGGGTTGCAGTATTTAGTACTGGATTCAGGGTATGGATTGTAGGATTTATTACTGGATTCAGGTTAAAGATTGCAGGATTTAGTGCTGGATTCAAGGTATGGATTGCAGGATTTAGTACTGGATTCAGGGTATGGTTTGCAGTATTTAGTACTGGATTCAGGGTACGGATTGCAGTATTTAGTACTGGATTCAGGGTACGGATTGCAGTATTTAGTACTGGATTCAGGGTACGGATTGCAGTATTTAGTACTGGATTCAGGGTATGGGTTGCAGTATTTAGTACTGGAATCAGGGTATGGATTGTAGGATTTATTACTGGATTCAGGTTAAAGATTGCAGTATTTAGTGCTGGATTCAGGGTATGGATTGCAGTATTTAGTGCTGGATTCAGGGTATGGATTGCAGGATTTAGTGCTGGATTCAGGGTATGGATTGCAGGATTTAGTACTGGATTCAGGGTATGGATTGCAGGATTTAGTACTGGATTCAGGGTATGGATTGCAGTATTTAGTACTGGATTCAGGGTATGGATTGCAGGATTTAGTGCTGGATTCAGGGTATGGATTGCAGGATTTAGTACTGGATTCAGGGTATGGATTGCAGGATTTAGTACTGGATTCAGGGCATGGATTGCAAGCTCCGGAGATCAGACAGTTTACAGCATCTTTCTCCCAGCCATACCTCACAGACCAGAGGGAAAGTATATGACAGGAACACTTTCTGTAATTATCTCAGCATGCTGGCAGTGTGAACTAATTAATGCATGAAATAATAGTATAATACTTGTACTGTGACTTGCTAACCCACTAATAGCGCCTCACTAGCTGTAATTACTGTATCTCCGTCCATTACATACAGATGGAACGTCTGATCGTGGCCATGCAGGACCCCGACATTGGCATTAAAATGAGGAACCAGCGTCTTCTAATTACAGTCATCCCACATGCAATGACAGGTAAATCTTCACGTCTCCCAGAGTCTGCCATCACCATAAATACTGTGATCATTTTCTGTGTCGTGATGTTCTGACCTGCGATACTTGTATGATTGCTGGTAAATTGAGCTATAAAAGTAAAAATCAAGGCAGGTACAGAGACCAATCATCATTTCAATGTTCTGTGTTTTCTGAGATAACTAATGGGGCGCCGACTACATGAGTTGTAATGCTCCATGCTCAACCCTCGGGAGCCCAAAATCTTTCAATGTAACATCTGTGGGAGGCTATAGAATCATATATAGAGTTCTGTTTTGTTTCAGAGGTGAGCAGTCCGTGTATAATGCCCAAACAATCTATGCTACTGGGTATATTTGTGTCCACTTTCACTGCAAAAGGGACAGTGAATTCCACATCTTAAAGTAATAATAAAAGTAAGTGAATTGTGCTTCCAATATAATTGCACGGTATTTGGTGAAATGGTTTTCCCCAACACCCTCAAATAGTGACCAAAAAATACACACAGCGTTTGAACACACCAAGTATATATATCCTTTAAAGTGCAATGAAAATTGCATATTGAAATGGTTATAAGGTTGAATATGATTTCACGTACAATAGGTTATCATATATAGACTCTACAAACAGCACATTATACAGTGTATACTGTATAATCAGATTCAAAGACATTCAGTGTAGTATAACACTCACATATTACAGAGCCATGCCAGGCTCTGTATGTTGCGCCCAAAGATGCCTAAAAGGCAGAGATAAAGGTCTGGAATAGGTGGTCCAATATCACAGATGATCCAGTGAACCATAATCCTTTCACAGGGTCACTATAACTCTCATAAGTCCCCTGGCTCATCTCTGCCTTTTAGGCATCTTTGGCGCAACATACAGAGCCTGGCACAGCTCTGTAATATGTGGGTGTTATTCTACACTGAATGTCTTTACATTCCACATCTTAACAGCCCTTACTGGGGGTCACATTGTACATACATTTTTGGAGACACCTAAGAAGAAGGATTAGAAAAGTCAGAAATGTGTTTGTTTAGTCCTTATGTCTGCAGCCTATTCTAAGTTGCTGAATTAGGTTTTTCACACATAGACTTCTGATGGACATTTTAATTTAGTGTGCTGTTTGAGCCTGGGTAGAGTGCTAGTGGCTATTTCTCACAGGTACAGACTGGAAGTGCAGTATTTTGCAGCTCGGGAGCTGAATATGGAAGGAATGTCTTTGTATATAGTCAAATCACTCGATTTATTAATTAGGTGGTAGGCATTCCTGGGCATTTTCATTCGGTACTGCCTTATACTGTGAATTGAGTGTACATGGGCAGGGATAGAGAAAGTCTATGTTACACCCTGTGGTTCATAGTTGCCAGTAGTTCTGTTTTTTTTCAGACAGTCCCACATTTCGGGCTACTACCATGGGCGTCCGCAGGAATTTTTCCAGGGGGGGCATAATTGTAATGACATCCATGCTTGGTACCTTTTTGACTGTGTCATGAAAGGGAAGGGGCATAGCCATTATCACATAAAGCCAGGGTGAAGAGCGTTTTCACAACTATGGTGTCAGGAATATTTGTTTGTATTCCTGACACTATAGTGTTCCTTTAAGCAAATTAAAGGACCATTCTGGTCACCATAACAACTTCACCTAAATTAAAATGCTATGATGCCAGGAAGCCCCTGGGTGCTTGCTTTCCTTTAAGGGGTTAAATTGCTCTCAAATGGTTTAACCCCAAAGGCTTCCTCCAGCTCCAGGTCGCTCAGTGGTATTTGGCTTCTGAAACAGAGTGTCAGGAAGTGCAGATTGACGTCAGGCATGGGTGCCGCTGATTGGCTAGAGTGAACAGTTGATGCTCTAAGCCAATCGCTAGTTCCCGGTTCATAAAATATTTTTACTTTTTTATGAATGGGGAGCTACTGATTGGCTTAGAGTGCCAGCTGACCGCTCTAGCCAATCAGCAACACCCCTACCCAATGGCACTCTGTGCTTCCTGACACTCAATAAATAAAAGTGAACACATTAATACTGATATTTTTTTACCTTTGGAGATGAGAAGGTCCAGCGTTTCCCTGCCTGGCCCAGGTACCAAAGCCTTATGATATGGTGTCCAGAATAAAGTGGAGGGTTCACTTAATTTGTCCTTCCTGCTCCAATCTCCTTTTCCTCTCCTTCATTTAACAGTCTTTTTTTTTCTTCTGACACTGTTTTCTATCCTTGGCCCCTTCTGCTCTTTTACCTTTCTGCTACTTTCTGCTTATTTAGCGCCCTTCTGCTCCTTTCTCATTCTGCTCCCTTTCTGCTCCTTGCAGACCCTTTCTGCTCCCTTTTCTACTTTACCTTTGTGCTCCTTCTGATTCTTTCTGCTCCTTTACCTTTGTGCTCCTTCCTGCTCCTTGCAGGCCCTTCCTGCTCATTCTCCTATTTTACATTTGTGCTCCTCCTGCCCCTTCCAGCTCATTTCTGACCCTTTCTGCTCCTTCTACTTTACCTTTGTGCTGCTTTACCTTCCAGCTCCTTACTGACCCTTTCTGCTCCTTCTACTTTACCTTTGTGCTGCTTTACCTTCCAGCTCCTTGCTGACCCTTCCTGTTAATTTCTGTTCCTTTGTGCTCCTTCTCCTACTTTACCTTTTGTGCTCCTTGCTGTCCCTTCCAGCTCCTTGCTGCCCCTTTCTGCTCCTTGATGTCCCTTCCTGCTCATTTCTGTTCCTTCTCCTTTTCTTACTTTACCTTCCTGCTCCTTGCTGACTCTTCATGTAGGCTGTCTCCCCATCCCTCACTTCCATAGGCGTGCGCACAGGGTGTGTCGGGTGTGCCTGGGCACACCCTAATCCCCGCGGCACGCCAATGGATTGAGACCGGCAGGGGAGATCTCTGGATCTCCCCGGTCGGCTCATGCAGAGCCGACGCTATCCGAGAGGCGGCTCTGGTCTAAGCCTCCATGGGCCGGTGGGGAGATCAAAGTTCTACCTCACCGGTCCACAGCAGCATGGAGGGAGGCAGCAGAGAACCCGGGCTAGAGTTCACTCTACACTGAACCACCAGGGAAGGTAGCAGGACTGGGATATTAACTAATCTGCCCCCACTCCACCCAAACATACAGCACACACCCACAGTACCTACACACAGCACACACAGTCCACAAACAGCACCCACACACATACTTCACCCTTGCACACACAGCACCCAGCACACTAACAGCATCCTCACAAACACACAAAACCCACACACAACACCCGCACAGCACCCACACACAAACAGCACACTCACACACAAACAGCACCCTGACAAACACACAACACCCACACACAGCACACAAACAGCACACTAACAGGACCCGAACAAACACGCACACACAAACACCCTCTCACACACACACACACAGCACACTACCAGTTCCCTCACACAAACCACAAACAGCACCCTCACACACACACAGCAGTTGATGCCCCCCCCAGCCTCACTCCCCTAATCTATAGGCTGCTGCCCCCCCAGCCTCACTCCCCTAATCTATAGGCTGCTGCCCCCCCCAGCCTCACTCCCCTAATCTATAGGCTGCTGCCCCCTCACTCCCCTAATCTATAGGATGCCCCCCCTCATTCTCCTAATCTATAGGATGCTGCCCCCCCACTCCCCTAATCTATAGACTGCCC
>OW240918.1:144365675-144395699 GCA_933207985.1 Pelobates cultripes
CCCCCAGCCTCACTCCCTAATCTATAGGCTGCTGCCCCCCCAAATCTATAGGCTATCTCAAACCCTCCCCCCATCCCTCACTCCCCTGATCTGTAGGCTGTCTCTCTGGCTGCATGTGTTGTTCCCCTGCGGTTTCAATCAGCAGAGAGAAGCAGGGATAAGATGCAGCTTCCCATCCCTGTCTCTCTCCATACACAGTTCCGGTATTGCAGTTCATTTTAAATTTCACACAAAATAGCAGAACAAGCTGAAAAATCCAGGGGGGGGCAAGTGCCCCCCCTTGCCCCCCCAGCGGACGCCCATGGCTACTACTCTAGCTACAAGTGTTGATGGACCTGTTCTGTTTTATGAAATCAGCCCTGCAATTTAGTGTGCGATCTTTACCATTATGTAATACTGATAGCAGACTGAACTGTTGGAATGATATGAGCTTTATACATTTACCATAATGTTGGCCGTGGCAATGACAAAAAAAGATGAGGTTGTGAGGAGCTGTGTCAGAGCTGAAATTTCTGTCATTGTCATTGTCAGACTCTGGCAAACTTTGGGCTCTGTAGTGTGTGCAATCTTACAGTCTTTATCAAGTTAAAAAAATCAGAGTGTCAGAATGTACCTATTATTCCAGCGCCTTTCTTTATAAATTTATACTACAGTATAGAGCTCTGCACACTGACAAGAACTCCTTATCCAGGACAGAAAAGGTAGATGGAGGGACCATTTCATAAATTTGCCACATTAGAACAAATGTAAGGTCTATGGCCTTGTCCAAATATCCAGTTTGCATCACGTCCGTTAAATAACTCATGGCTAGTCACTAATTGTTTTCTGGATATATTCGGTCTCGTGGGATATCAAAATAATCAATCGCTATAGGCAGATTATGTGCTTTTAAACTGTATTTCCAGAACAGCAGATTGCATGTGACTATCAGTCAGTGGCTAATGAAGGCCATAAATAGAAGCCCATCAGGTAATCGAAGATCTACTCATTGTCAGGATATAACTGAATATGTCGTATGCAGAATAAGTATGTATTTTATAAAGAAATGCATTAAATGCTCTCTAAAAATATACTGATACAGCGAAGTACGATTTCATAAAATATATATTTTTTTTGTGGAGGTATTTTTATTCACAAATTGTGGGAGTACAGCGTTTGGGGGTGTTTTACTTACATAACGAGTCATCTGTAACCAGAATAGAAAAATGCAAGTGCGATTTTTATCTAGCTTTCTATCTATCTATCTATCTATCAGTATCTATCTGTCTGTCTGCCTATCTATCTAATCTAATCAATCTATCTTCTTCCTGATTCCAGTACTCTGTCCACTGTCCGACTCCCGTTCTGTCTATTCCTCCTAACCTACAACATCCAGTAACACATTTGCACACAAGGTCAGGAAAGCTTTCTGGGAGTTGTAGTTCAAATTACAGACTTTATAGGCAGGAGGGCTGACAACTGAACTACAGGTAAGAGAAACTCCTGCTTTGAGTAGAACCGAGGCTGTTCATAGAGAGATAGTGAGACCTTTTCCCAACACGATACCCCCAGTGCTGAGCTTAGCATGTTCAAAGGTCTCCATGCACATTCCTCCCAGTATGGAATCGGGACCGGTGGGTGGGCCTTCAAAGGTGGCATCGCAAGGTGGAGTACTTAATGGGCAGGACTGCCTGATAACTGGGCGTTCCCGCTTACTTAAGGGACAGGTCAGCCTGGAGTCAAGCAGGCCTGGCTGACAGAGAGACATTCCTCGCCATACACCATACGCTGGCATTCTCTGCATGATCCCAGTGCCCACGTCACAGCACAGGGTATCTAATGATACGCTTGCTCTGTGCTGCCTGGTGTCAGCTCCGTGGGGTATACAGATGCAGGACACCAAGGAACTATGTGGGGACGGTGTGACAGGAACCCCAAATAGGGACTGTCCTTCCAAATGCGGGACAGTGCCCTGCTTATATCTGTATGAGAGGCTCCTGATTGGCCACGCCATTTCATGGTGTAGGCAAACATTAGGGCTAACATTGTAATACACAAAAAAAGAAATAAGTTTAAATGTGTTTTTTTTTTTTTTTTTAATTTTTTGTTATTTTGCATCGATTATCTTTGCATATTTTAGTGCATTAAAAACAATGATGGATCAGTTCCATCCTAAAATACTACGTTACCTCAGGTTTTTATTTTAACTGAAAATAATATAACATTGTCATAGGCAATTTCTATACGCTGCAAACAGTATTGTAATGTAATTTATGCTCAATATGAGAACTTAGAATGGAAGGAACAAGAGATCTATAATTAATTCCTAAATTCTCTGTTCCAGAAGACGGATTTCATACAAGTAAACACAGTAAATAATTCATGGAATGTAATTTCTAAAATTCAGAAGTATTTTAATTATTTCAGTGCCAAAAGATTTTAAGCATATTTTCTCGCAAGACATAATGATTGCACGCCTTAATTGTGTTTTCTTGGAAGCATTTAAATGCTAGCCCTGTATTTTGCTAATTGTATGTCACATTTTTCAAAATATTAAGATTCGTAGTCCCATCGCGCATGAGGCTCTCTGTACACCGTTTTATTTTACGCTGTCTGCTAATGCGCTGCAGGCTTTGGGTCAAACCCGTGGGGAGTACGCTTGACATCACTCAGTAAAAGTGTGCCCATTAGCCACGTTAATGATAGTAACACGGGATTATTTATTTTCTGAAATATTTTATTTCTGTAATATTGTTTTCAATAATATTAATTAATATTAACATTTATTTTCTATAATATTTTAGGAAGATAATGTGGTTTATTCACTAAACTGTCCATTGTGGCAATTTTAAAAGGGAATTCACGCAAATAAAATAGGTTATATTACCAATTTGAGTATTTTGGCCTTAAAAGGTTACTGTCATGCCTATTTTAATTTATGCTCTTTTTAAAGTCTTTCTAAAGAGCATAAAATGTAATCTCTGCATTGTTCTGGCAGATTTGCTAGCAAATGTATAGATTGTATATTATTATTATAATTATAGATTTCTCCCACCTGTCAGTCGATTTTTTGGCATAGACTCCATGCCAACGATTTGACTGACCAGGGAGAGTAGAAAAAAACTCCCACCGGCAAGGCCAGTGCAAGGATTTTTTGACTACCCATGCAAAGATTAATTTTGCTGCCAGACCCCCCGTTTTCTTACCCCCCCCCTAAAAAAAATCACAGGGGTGTCCCTTAATCCAATTTATGCTCTTGAATTTCTTACCATCTTTTCTGTTTTTTATCCTGTCTTTTGAATGTATTACCTCCTTTAGTGTATCTTATCTCAACTTATTTTCAACATGGCTGTTTGTGTCTTCCCCCTCTCTAATCCTGTGTCCGCGTACCTCCCTCCTGTGTAGCGTGGCCGAGCCGTAGACTGCGGTAGAGGAGCTTATTTCCTTCTCCCTGGTCTGACAAGGACTCTGCAAGTGCTTCCTGTCAGACCGAGTAGAGCTAAACAAGCACCTCTTCACGGTCCGCAGCACGGACACGCTACATGCGGAAATCGGCACCAGGGGATCGTTGTGCAGTGCTCCCTCCTCCTGCCAGTCACTCGGGCATTACTCCCCCAGGGCTAAATGCGCGGGTATGCCCAAGGCAGCCATCTGTGCCACCTTGTAGTAGCACTGGACCTGCCCACAGGTAGACCTTCTGTTCTCCCAAGCAAAGCAACCACAGTGCATGCAGTATGTTTGCTTTGGTAACTTCCTAGTCAACACTGTTAGCGCTGGCTAGGGATTTTAGGAATGGAGTAAATTACTTCACACTGTTCACATGCCAGCGTGCTGGCAACAAAGCTAGTGTGCCGGCATCACACCGGAGGTTTACACTACTTGGCGAAGTGTTCCCAAGCAGGGCATATCAACGGAACGGGCAGAATGAAGAACGAACATGAGGTGCTGTTACCCACGAAGCGGAGGACACGGCGGCTCTGGATCAGAGGCAAGGTGAATATAAATCAGAATTTCACTTTGAATACATCATGTAATGGTGTGATACAAAATATATTCCACTATTCCATGTATTTGGGGCCAATTTAGATAGGCTCACTTTAAATTTGTTCTAACCTTACCAATTCTATAAGTATAAGAAAATAGTGAATTAATGGCCCACTAGCTCCGAAAACACAAGAAATTGGAGATTGTTAGCGTCCTCATATTTTCTCTAAAAATTATTTTTTTTCAAGGCAGCAAAGAGATCTGGGCCAGCATTTGGCATTTTTCCACGTGTGCATTTTTCTTGTGCACTTGCTTTTTTTTCTGTGGGAAATATTCATGTGCACTTTTTTCTGACCACCATTACAAACATTTATCTGTGAAGTATGCAAAATAAAATGAAATTTAAAAATACAGTGCCTCCATCTTAGCTCCCTGTCAATCATTGTTATAAGCTCCGCCCATTACACCTGGCAGTCAGTATAGAGAGAGCCGCCTCCATCTTAGCTCCCTGTCAATCATTGTTATAAGCTCCGCCCTTTACACCTGGCAGTCAGTATAGAGAGAGCCACCTCCATCTTAGCTCCCTGTCAATCATTGTTATAAGCTCCGCCCTTTACACCTGGCAGTCAGTATAGAGAGAGCCGCCTCCATCTTAGCTCCCTGTCAATCATTGTTATAAGCTCCGCCCTTTACACCTGGCAGTCAGTATAGAGAGAGCCACCTCCATCTTAGCACCCTGTCAGTCATTGTTATAAGCTCTGCCCATTACACCTGGCAGTCAGTATAGAGAGAGCCGCCTCCATCTTAGCTCCCTGTCAATCATTGTTATAAGCTCCGCCCTTTACACCTGTCAGTCAGTATAGAGAGAGCCACCTCCATCTTAGCTCCCTGTCAATCATTGTTATAAGCTCCGCCCTTTACACCTGGCAGTCAGTATAGAGAGAGCCGCCTCCATCTTAGCTCCCTGTCAATCATTGTTATAAGTTCTGCCCATTACACCTGGCAGTCAGTATAGAGAGAGCCACCTCCATCTTAGCTCCCTGTCAATCATTGTTATAAGCTCCGCCCTTTACACCTGGCAGTCAGTATAGAGAGAGCCACCTCCATCTTAGCTGCCTGTCAGTCATTGTTATAAGCTCCGCCCTTTACACCTGGCAGTCAGTATAGAGAGAGCCTCCTCCATCTTAGCTCCCTGTCAATCATTGTTATAAGCTTTGCCCTTTACACCTGGCAGTCAGTATAGAGAGAGCCGCCTCCATCTTAGCTCCCTGTCAATCATTGTTATAAGCTCCGCCCTTTACACCTGGCAGTCGGCATAGAGAGAGCCGCCTCCATCTTAGCTCCATGTCAATCATTGTTATAAGCTCCGCCCATTACACCTGGCAGTCAGTATAGAGAGAGCAGCCTCCATCTTAGCTCCCTGTCAATCATTGTTATAAGCTCCGCCCTTTACACCTGGCAGTCAGTATAGAGAGAGCCACCTCCATCTTAGCTCCCTGTCAATCATTGTTATGAGCTCCGCCCTTTACACCCGGCAGTCAGTATAGAGAGAGCCATCTCCATCTTAGCTCCCTGTCAGTCATTGTTATAAGCTCCGCCCTTTACACCTGGCAGTCAGTATAGAGAGAGCTACCTCCATCTTAGCTCCCTGTCAATCATTGTTATAAGCTCTGCCCATTACACCTGGCAGTCAGTATAGAGAGAGCCGCCTCCATCTTAGCTCCCTGTCAATCATTGTTATAAGTTCTGCCCATTACACCTGGCAGTCAGTATAGAGAGAGCCGCCTCCATCTTAGCTCCCTGTCAATCATTGTTATAAGCTCCGCCCTTTACACCTGGCAGTCAGTATAGAGAGAGCCGCCTCCATCTTAGCTCCCTGTCAATCATTGTTATAAGCTCCGCCCTTTACACCTGGCAGTCAGTATAGAGAGAGCCACCTCCATCTTAGCTCCCTGTCAATCATTGTTATAAGCTCCACCCATTACACCTGGCAGTCAGTATAGAGAGAGCCGCCTCCATCTTAGCTCCCTGTCAATCATTGTTATAAGCTCCGCCCTTTACACCTGGCAGTCAGTATAGAGAGAGCCACCTCCATCCTAGCTCCCTGTCAATCATTGTTATAAGCTCCGCCCTTTACACCTGGCAGTCAGTATAGAGAGCCGCCTCCATCTTAGCTCCCTGTCAATCATTGTTATAAGCTCCGCCCTTTACTCCTGGCAGTCAGCATAGAGAGAACCACCTCCATCTTAGCTCCCTGTCAATCATTGTTATAAGCTCCGCCCTTTACACCTGGCAGTCAGTATAGAGAGCCACCTCCATCTTAGCTCCCTGTCAATCATTGTTATAAGCTCCGCCCATTACACCTGGCAGTCAGTATAGAGAGAGCCGCCTCCATCTTAGCTCCCTGTCAATCATTGTTATAAGCTTTGTCCTTTACACCTGGCAGTCAGTATAGAGAGAGCCGCCTCCATCTTAGCTCCCTGTCAATCATTGTTATAAGCTCCGCCCTTTACACCTGGCAGTCAGCATAGAGAGAGCCACCTCCATCTTAGCTCCCTGTCAATCATTGTTATAAGCTCCCCCCTTTACATCTGGCAGTCAGTATAGAGAGAGCCGCCTCCATCTTAGCTCCCTGTCAGTCATTGTTATAAGCTCCGCCCTTTACACCTGGCAGTCAGTATAGAGAGAGTCACCTCCATCTTAGCTCCCTGTCAATCATTGTTATAAGCTCCGCCCTTTACACCTGGCAGTCAGTATAGAGAGAGCCACCTCCATCTCAGCTTCCTGTCAATCATTGTTATAAGCTCCGCCCTTTACACCTTGCAGTCAGTATAGAGAGAGCCGCCTCCATCTTAGCTCCCTGTCAATCATTGTTATAAGCTCCGCCCTTTACACCTGGCAGTCAGTATAGAAAGAGCCACCTCCATCTTAGCTCCCTGTCAATCATTGTTATAAGCTCTGCCCTTTACACCTGGCAGTCAGTATAGAGAGAGCCCCATCCATCTTAGCTTCCTGTCAATCATTGTTGCAGTACAGAGTATAGAGAGCCACCTCCATCTTAGCTCCCTGTCAGTCATTGTTATAAGCTCCGCCCTTTACACCTGGCAGTCAGTATAGAGAGCCACCTCCATCTTAGCTCCCTGTCAATCATTGTTATAAGCTCCGCCCTTTACACCTGGCATTCAGTATAGAGAGAGCCACCTCCATCTTAGCTCCTGTCAATCATTGTTATAAGCTCCACCCTTTACACCTGGCAGTCAGTATAGAGAGAGCCATCTCCATCTTAGCTCCCTGTCAATCATTGTTATAAGCTCCGCCCTTTACACCTGGCAGTCAGTATAGAGAGAGCCACCTCCATCTTAGCTCCCTGTCAATCATTGTTATAAGCTCCGCCCTTTACACCTGGCAGTCAGTATAGAGAGCGCCACCTCCATCTTAGCTCCCTGTCAGTCATTGTTATAAGCTCCGCCCTTTACACCTGGCAGTCAGTATAGAGAGCCACCTCTATCTTAGCTCCCTGTCAATCATTGTTATAAGCTCCGCCCTTTACACCTGGCAGTCAGTATAGAGAGAGCCGCCTCCATCTTAGCTCCCTGTCAATCATTGTTATAAGCTCCGCCCTTTACACCTGGCAGTCAGTATAGAGAGAGCCGCCTCCATCTTAGCTCCCGGTCAATCATTGTTATAAGCTCCGCCCTTTACACCTGGCAGTCAGTATAGAGAGAGCCACCTCCATCTTAGCTCCCTGTCAATCATTGTTATAAGCTCTGCCTTTTACACCTGGCAGTCAGTATAGAGAGAGCCACCTCCATCTTAGCTCCCTGTCAATCATTGTTATAAGCTCCGCCCTTTACACCTGGCAGTCAGTATAGAGAGAGCCGCCTCCATCTTAGCTCCCTGTCAATCATTGTTATAAGCTCCGCCCTTTACACCTGGCAGTCAGTATAGAGAGAGCCACCTCCATCTTAGCTCCCTGTCAATCATTGTTATAAGCTCCGCCCTTTACACCTGGCAGTCAGTATAGAGAGAGCCACCTCCATCTTAGCTCCCTGTCAATCATTGTTATAAGCTCCGCCCTTTACACCTGGCAGTCAGTATAGAGAGAGCCGCCTCCATCTTAGCTCCCTGTCAGTCATTGTTATAAGCTCCGCCCTTTACACCTGGCAGTCAGTATAGAGAGAGCATAGAGAGAAGAGGAGAAATGAAACAATGTTTGCCTTGTCAGAATTGGAATATGTTGTGATTTGCTAAATTTGTAATCTAAATTCAGAAGAAAACGGGGCATAGCACGAAAAAGGTTAACAAAAGTTATAGGTGATTTTCAATGTTTTATTAATTGGTGTAAATTTGAGAGAAGTGCCTGTTCCCTTTAAATTGCGCTGTATCCATGACTGCCCGCTGGGATTAACTGATTTTAATATATAGCCTCCAGATCAATGATGAATTTTAGCTGCTTCCAGTCATGTTTTTCCTGTGCAAAGGTTTTTTTTTTCTTATTTTTAACCACTGTGTCTAACGAAAGCTTCCTAATTAGGATAATTGCTCTCCTGGGCCTTACAAGACCTCACGGGACTCTGTAATTTCAGTTCCATATATTCCTGAATAGTCATAGGCACTTTCCTCTTAGTCAAGGTAAAATATACAATTAATCTCCATTAACGCAAATCAGTCCACACTTTTCGTGTGTCGCCTATCTCCTATCTCATATCTGTTTACAAAGTAAGCGCAGGGGGAGTGGCTTAAAGACAGCTCCACTGGGTTGATAAGAATACCATCCCTCTTCCTGATAAGAAACAGATTTTCTTTGTTTTTTTCAAATTTAAATTATAAAACGTATGTGTGTGCAAAAATGACAAACAATAGCATTAAGAAGCGATGGCTTTACTGAACGACATTATTGTAGTTCTTACTGAGCCGTATTATTAGAGATCTACGGTGGGAGAGTGGATCAAATGAAAATGGGATAGTCAACAGGTATTGCTGAACTACAATTCCTACAAGTCTCAGACAGCATTCTAGTAAATTAACTGAGTATCATACGAGTTGTAGCAAAAAAAAAAACTTTAACACTGTAAGCAAGGGTCATTGCTTCTTTTTGTTTTTTTGTGCGTTATGCTTGACATTTCCCGAACATCGTGGCCACCCATTGTACAGCTCTGCAGGGCGCGTTATAAATGATGATAATTATAATAAAATCAGCTAGGGAACTCACTATTTGCAGGAACTCTTTGCTACCCATGCACTGAATGCTGCTTTTTGGATGAGGGACTTACGGAGTTATTAACTAAAGTAAGAATTGTCGGTAATTAAAAAAAGATTTAAGACCAAAACAGCCGAATTGGAAACAGAGATGAGTTCGAGAATCTTACTAGTTTGATTATTTTGGTCTTAAAATTGGAATTCACTTTGGATTCCCAGCAGTCCTTAATTTAGTGAATCACCCTTTTAGTATTGTGATTTCTTTACAGGACCAGTCACTTATAAAAAGACAAACTATAGCAAAGTATCCATCCTCAGGAGTCGCTTCCAGTCATCACTGTTTGCTCTCCATTTCTAATACATTTTCTCCTCTGTGCGTCTTGTGTAGTGTTAAGTGCATCACATGCCACGCGTGCTGGCCTTGTCTCCTCTCCCATACTCCTGGGATGTGATAAATAATAAATAATCAATTTAACCATTAAATGCTAATGAAGCAGACAGGCGTTCCACACATGCCCACCGCCTTGGCTTACTGAGGCAAATCTGTCCTGTCTCCTTCCATTGGCACCTCGGCTGGTCTGGACATGACTCCCACCTGACTTGGCCAGCTAAATGATGACGATTAGTACTTTGGTCTCTCCAGTGATGGAGATTACATATACCCCCCCTCTTAGTCTCTCCGTGTATCCTCTACCTGTGTGTTTTCATCTTGTCAGAGTTCAATGTATCACACTCTGATTCGTTATAGCCGTTACAGTATTTAGTATTGATATTGTTTATTTAATAAACTGGAAAATGTGGAGTACTGCTGGAGGACTTGCAACTTTTAGGCTATAAAACCGGGAGAGAATCTTTCATTTAAGGTTGTTTTGGCTTATCTTTTGTAATTAACAGGTAACTTCTCCACAATCCCAACCTAGGCAACAGACTAAACAACAAACTAAAAAGAACTGGAAATTAAATTGCTAAATGTAGACAAAAAGTGCTGATTTGGATAAATTATTCAGTTCAGCTGCACTCATTGCCTGGCTATTGTGGCTTAAATTTTGCAATTTAGTTTCCATGTCATATGGATTTGGTGTTTAATGAATAAATAAATCAGTGCCTTGATCTCTAGTAATTAAAGACACATTCTACTGCCCAAACACAATTTTTTAAAAAAAATCATTGTTTAGTAGATATACCCCCATGCATGCATTTTATTATGCATTTTTTCAATGGAGATATATCTAAAAATAGATCTCTTGTCTGCTGCCTTTGCAAGCCCTCCCCTTCTAACCCCGCCCTGACTTTCCTTGGCTGTCCAATCACAGGATTCCCAATGCAACTAAATGCAGGTTCTCTGAGCTAAACATGCAGGAAGTAACAGGACCGGTTCTCTGATTGACGGCCAAGAGGGGTCAACAAGGCTCATTGATAAAAGTGCCAATTTCTATTGACGACATACTCTTCACACACAGAGCAATTTAGTAAGCTAAAGTGCTTTAGGTTTTTGTAGTATTCCTCTAAATGTCTAATAAATACTTTATAAATCTTTTTTTCTTTTAATTAGGGAATGATGTGGTGGAATGGCTGATTCAGAAACTGTCCATCAGTGATGAAGGTAAGCCTTTGTTTCACACCCCGTGCTAACACAGTTTAACCCATTATGTACCCCCTATCTATTTCTTCTTTACCAAACAAAGAACACATATATCAGGGAATTGTGGGGAATCGACAAGGTAATTGCAAATTTTAGTCTGAATTAGCTCAGATACTAAAATATTTGGAGAATTTTTCCGATTTGCTTTTTTGTTCGCTAAGTTAGCCTAATTTGTAAAATTTGTAATTGTTTTTTTTACAACTCCCAATTTAGTAAATACAGTCCAGCAACGTGTAGTTGGTGTTTTTGTGTTGCCCAGGGTCCAGTCGTATGTCTTGTAGTAAACATGTGAGCATCAGAATATGTGATACAGTTGTGTGGGGTGTAGACGGTCACAAACCTCGTATGTCATTTACCCTGAAGCACTCGTGTTTCTGAACCGGCTTGAATTGTGCATGCAAGTGACATTTACACACCGATCCATCCATAAAAATTAAAAGCATACAGTTTATGCTATTATTGTCATTATTCAAATTAATATTATTATTGTTATTCTATAGCTAATATAAAAGTAAGACAAGGTAATCCAATTACAATGGATACAAATGAAATTATTAGGTACATTGGATTGGCTTCCTTGGTGATTGTATCACTGTTATAATTAATGTGTTGGCAGTGGTAGGATATGGTGTTGCTTACGTGATTTCCGGGTCTGCTTCCGGTGGTCACATCAGTTAGAACTAGTTGTTGATGGCTCTCAAGTCAATCACTGAGAACCACCATTGATTTTAAGATCTATGAATCGCTGGATCTTCTTCTGATAAGAACATCAATAAAACCTTGAATTTTAGGATCATTAAAACCGAATTTGAGATGCTCTGTTCTAGGCAGCCATGTTATTGGGGTTATTTCGCAGAATTGACATGTTATTTTGAATTGGAAAAACCCATCAAAGCCTCTCTTACGGTGGCCAACAATTCTTGTTTTCTAACCTGAGCCAGGATACCTGAATGATTGAAATGAGCTGGACACCGGACACTTGACTTATCTCGGCAGTTAGATCAGTCAACGTGAAGCTTTCCTCTCTCATTGCCGAGAACCTTACGTAATGTCCCATTATTTTAAGGAATTCATCCTTTACATAAAGAATTCTTCTGCTCTCCCTGGGATCTCTGGATAAGTCTAATGTACATAGACAGCAAGATAAAATGTTTATTTAAAGCGAATTTGTGTTAAAAAAACGAAACCTTGCATGGTTTTAAGATAAATGAGTCTGGGGTTTCTCTTTTTTTGTCCAGAGTTAATTTATTTAACCTTTGGCATGCCATTCCGGTTAGGAGTTTTAGGATAATATTTATTAAGCACCACATGGTGTGAGATTGAAAATTGTGGTACAGAATAAACATTTTATAACTAGATAGTTGACTCACAGTTTAGGCTACCTCCACCCCTTACATTCTCTTCAATTCACAGTTAGGTGTATGAACCCCCGAATGATTTTTCCGTTCACCAGTAATTGTCAGGAAAAAAGGATGGAATTGTAAAATAAATAATTTGGACAAAAATCTCCAACTCGGCTTTACAGCTTGGCTATTTTTTTCTAACATTTCCAGTATCCTGCCTGCTAGATTTCCAGTTTAGTGAGAAAATGTATTAATGTTAAATCTTGTTCTTTTGGGGCACAGCATCAGAAGCTGGAAGCTGCAGCCATCTCCATTCGTTGGCCGGATGCATCAGCTGACTGCTGTGAACCAATGAATGTAATTTCACAGTGAAACACAGCACGTACAGACTCCAGGAACCATGACTACTTCAAATCACTGTAGTGGTGTTTGCAGTAACCCTCAATGCTCTGCCATTTAGGAGTTCAATCACTGTTGTTTCTGTTTATGCAGCCCTGGCCACACCTCCCCTGGCTATGACTGACACAGTCTGCATGAAAATAAAATTATTTCATTTTCAATCAGATGTAACAAACTTTAAACATTTTTATCTCCTGTTCTGTAAATTGAACTTTATTTACATACAGGAGGCTCCTGAAGGGTCTAGCAAGCTATTAACAGAAGAGGGGATAAGAAATTCTAAATTAAACAGAGTTTTCAGTAAATAAAGTATAAACATTAGATGATTCTTTACAGGAAGGGTTTGGGAATGCAGCGTAAGTCACATGCAGGGAGGTGTGCCTATATCTGCATAAACAAACTGATGTAACTCCTAAATGGCAGAGAATTGAGCAGTGAGACTGCATGGGTATGAACCGTACACCAAAATCACTTCATTAAGCTGAAGTTGTTTGGGTGCTTAAAGTGTCCCATTAACATGAAATATGTAGAAAACATCCTTCTTAGTATTATGTTGGTGGTCAGAATCCCTTCATTGGTCTACATTTACCTAAAAATGATCGCAAGCTCTTTAGATCAGCTTCCAGAGCCTTGTAGATATTTAAGATGATCATGACAACTTAAATTCTCAATTCCCAAATCACCAAGTCGTTTCGATTTTCTTCAGATACATTTTTTTTAGCACAGCCCCCTCTAGATATGTACACCATCATCACTATTTGTCTTATAGATTTATGCTATATTTACCAGTTTCCACTACGCTGATTAGCAATGGGAATAAGAGCTCAAGTCTTGACTTGCATTAATGCACATAAAGGAAATGTTTTTTAATTGTAAGTTTAGAAATTCCTGCGACGGGCGATATAAGCTATTGCAGTTTCTCTGTCCCAGTGGGGGAGTTCAGGTGGTTAAATAATAAGGTAACACGTTGTACTGGTTACAGAGCGTGCAAATTGGTATCCCCACGAGGCGTTTTATTAAACTGCTGGTGTCCGCTGATGTTCTATTTCCAGAATTCCTGAGACACAATGCTTTCCTGTACAGATTAACCTCCTCGTTCTAACTGTCTTTCCTCTTTGGCATATTATTTTTCCAGATTGTTAATTCCTTAGAGACATCTATAATTTGCTAATTTACAGGAGGTGTGCAATTTTGTTTCTTTTTTTTATTCCTTATACTGGTTTAAACGGCAAGTAAATTCTTTTTTTTTTTTTGCTGAATTCCGTGAAGCAAATCATTGTTTGTCTGCCGACATTTCCTGAGTTTCAGGCAGTTTTTTTATCCATTATTACGCCATGTACACAAGAGCAAGAGAGTCGCCATTAATCTTACAGCGTGGACGTTTTTAGACGTGGTTTGGAGCCACGATACAGAGAAGGGCACGAGGATTAAGGATTGTTTGGCATATCCTCCAGAAATTCATACATTGTACATTATATCCGGACAATAATAGGAAAGTGTTTCTTGAATTCTTCATATTAAGCTATTTTTGATTGCCTTCACTGCACTTCTAGAATAAAGTGGTATTATCATCGATTGCAAGGTGGACTATCTGTTGCTATTTCTGTAGTTGTTTAGAACTTGTTGTGCAGGATGGATCATTTCTTAAATCCTTAATCATTGAATATGCACCAAAAGTCATCGAGAAGTGTTGATGGTTTCCCTCTGGTGGGAAGATTCTGTCAGTTGATAAAAGTCACTATTTAATGTCTGTTCAACTCTCTATCTAGCAGGCTATCTCTGGTTCATGGCATTGTACATTCACTAGACGATGCTACTGAGTAGATGCAAGAAACTTGCTTTAACTCCCACATGCCACTCAAGCTTATGAACGTAATAAAATCGTCATCTCTGTTAACCAACGAGACTCTCTCACCAGTTTAAGGACCTCTATAAAAGGTTACTGCAAAAGAGTTCTAATCTATTGAGGCTTTAAGGACTGAGTAACCATAAGTGCTACAGAGACTGGTTTAACCAACCAAGGATCAAAGATGGCTTGTGTTGTTCAAGCAATCTGGTATTTAGGGATCCTATTGCAAACATGGACGTCTGATGGACCATTTTGAATTTTGGCCATAGGCCCACTTTAAAGTATCTGATAGTAATGTGTGTTATCTAAAATGTTATCGCTAGTAAAGAAAGTAAACAAACACATCTCTGTACAGATATTAAATCGATAGACCAAGACATGGATTTACATTCATGATCTCAAACTGATACCGGAGAAACTGACGGAAGCAAAGCACAGAGGGATGGACACAGGTTTCTTCAGGAAGGAAGAGATTCTTTATTGGATCACCGATCGGGACTCAGAGGGACTAATGTCACCAAAAATACAGCAAGTTCTGAGCCCTGAACAATAGTGCAGGCTCCCTATATAGGCACATAACTCCTCCCATATTAAGCTCCACCCGCACATTCTCTTGACCAATCATTACAAATAAGAATTAACTTCCTGCTTGACCGCATGGCTTGTCCAGCACAATGGAGGAGGGGAATACTACATCCTGTATTCTTGCACATGCTCCGTACACTACTGATCGTATCTTGCCTCGTGCAACCAACTGATCGATACGTCAGCATATGCACGTACACATGCCACGTGGTAATCTCGGCCTACTAAATTTATTTTTACCGAGATTCCACCACATTCCCCCCTTTGATGCCTCTTGATATTTTACAATTACTTGAGGCATCACTTAACCTTGGTTTGCATACACCACAAGTTACCTTTGAACCAGACCAGACTTATCCTACGATGTGAATCTTCAACACTCGTCTTCCTGCATTGGTTCTCCCTGATCTAGAGCCTTATATTTATAAATTGCCATTATCTGTGCAGCAGCCTTCCTCTCTGCTATATTTTCTATCAGGCTTTGCACAGACCTAACTACTAAGGGTATAAGACACGGCAGGAGTAGACACAACATTAAAATCAGTAGGACTCCACCTACCACTGCCTTAAGCCCTCCAAACCACTCATACCAGCTACCAAACCAACTACTTGTATTGTGCCCTTTCCATACCTGAGTAGGCACATGCGCTAGTTTAACCATATGGCTAGTAAGCTCAGCTATTGCTTGCCCTTCGTCATCTATTTGAAGACAGCAATTGCTCAGGTTAAACTTCCCACATACACCTCCCTCTACTGCCAAAAGATAATCCAAGGCTAATCTATTTTGGTAAACTGCTGTCCTCATCCTGGTATTATGCTTCGCTAGAAGATTGAGCGCTTGTGATGTCTCGTTAGTAATGATCTCAACCACCGCCTGTAACCTTATAATGCGGTTGAGCATATAAATAGGGGTTCTATAACCAAAGGTACCATCCTCTGCCCACGTGGCTGGCCCATAATAATCTATAATACGCTGGGGAGGCCATTCATTATCTTCCCAGGCACCTATCTCTATGGGTCCCCTTTTCTTCCTATGATTCACATCATACACTTTAACACCTAAAGTCTCACCTGTTTCAATAGGCAACAAGAAGAAGGATGGTTTTAACATACCCAACACACATGCCCCTTCCCAGTCCTGTGGTAACTCCGAATAGGCCTTCTTACCACAGATCCAGTACAAATTCGCTGGGGCTCTCCAGTTAGATGTGATGGATAGATCAAACCATACGTCCTTTAAATTGGCATATCCTGCAAACGGGTTAGATGGTTCTGAGACATTTGAAGCCGACCACCAAGTTGTATTCTTTGTATCATCATCATAAGCTTTTTGCCCTAGACAAGTTAATTCTCCTACAGAAGTATTATACATCATTCCTTTCCTCGCTATGCAAACATAACCTATGATGGAGGTCTTCAATCTCCACTCAGATTTACCTCTAACACTCATATGATAGTCGGCTTGTGTAGATATTAATTGGTCAACTGCCTCAGAACCGGACATTACCTCCTTTGCTTCCCAAGGCCATTGGTCTCCCATGTTAGTACCTCCACACACATAGCAGTTGGTAACATTAAGACTACCGGCAATACTCTCGGCTAAATCAATGAACAAGTTTTTAGCATTATGGGGGATCTTATTATCTATGCTCATCTCTTCATAAAAGGAATGGTATACTTGATGAGTTTGGGAGGTTACCGTATCAGACTCTATCCCTATAAACAATATTGTCCCAGGGTCTAAACCCGTCCCATATATTTGAAACCCAAATAAATTACCATATTTATCTAAGAACTTGTCAGGGTTATTTATAAGTATATGGATTGGATTGCATTCCATAGACTTACAATATGGATTAGTAGGCAACTTAGTCACAATCATGTCCTTGTCTGCTGTCTGTCCCCAAGTCGCCCACCCTACACAAGACCAATATGGGCAGAAGTTATAATCTCTATTTGGGCATCTTGGACTTACATATTTATTTTTACTACTGGGACAAATATATTTATCGTTAGACCCATACGTCCTCTCCCATCTAAGATCCCCACATACATTCCACGGCTTTCTACCACTTGATATTGCTTTACACGCATCAAATAGCAGAGTACCTGAAGAATATACGGATTTTAATACCGTCTTATTAATTAGGGTCCCCTGAGGATCTCCATTTCTGAGAGTCAACCAAATTGTACGGGGTTGATACTCAGGACTGAAGTACTTAGGTTCTCCTACTCCTAAATGACACACACTATATTCTATATTTAAGTATCTACATCTTGATACATCTCCTTTACACTCATATTGCGAATGCTAAATTAGGGTCTGGGATATATGGTTACCTGTTCTTGTAGTCTTAATGCATACCTCACAGCTAGGAGTGTTGGTACCTCTACCTTCCTGAATATAAAAATACACATAAATAAACATTATTAAAAATACATCTTTCGTCGTCATCCTCAGTCCTCGTCCGTGTGAAGGCACCTCAGCTTCCAGGATGTAAGGACTGCAGGGAATGGAGTTCTGCTCGTCTTCACAGGGGTCCCCTCAAGACTTTCCCTGACTTATACACTCGTTGGTGAGTGGACAGGCTTTATTATGGCCTTCTCACTCACTTACCAAGTCTCTGAAACAATAAAATTTGTAATCTACAAGGTTCCTCGTCACTCCGACTGAGTCGTGCGTTTTAACCGGATCTTGCAGGGATTCTCTGGATTTGCTGTAACTTGCCAGGAATCGGCTGCTGCTGGTTTAACCCTGGAGTGATGTATCCACGGAGCCACTTCGGCTACTTTTATCGCTGTAGGGGTAGACAGAAGAACAACATAAGGACCTCTCCACTTGGGCCCTAACGGCACATTATTCCACTCTTTAATCCACACTTGGTCGCCTGGGTGGTAACTATGAATTGGGGATAAATATTCACAGGTAATCTATCTTGTACCCATTTCTGTACCTCCTCCATAGTCTTACCCAACTCTACAACCTGCTGCCGGGTAATTCCTTCTCCCAACTGACTCAAATCCCCCCTTAAGTTACCAAGCACGGGAGGTGGTCGCCCGTACATGATTTCAAAAGGAGAGAGGCCCATCCTTCTGGTAGGTGTACTACGGATTCGCAATAGAGCTATGGGCAAGAGAACGTTCCACTTAAGTTGGGTTTCCTGACACATTTTAGCCAACTGATTCTTAATAGTTCTATTCATTCTCTCTACCTTACCAGAACTCTGGGGTCTATATGCCGTATGAAGCCTCCACTTTATACCAAGCATATGAGTCAATTGTTGTAGGCACTGATGAACAAAAGCTGGACCATTGTCCGATCCTATAGAGCAGGGTAGTCCATATCGGGGTATTATTTCTCATAGCAGGAATCTCACGACTTCTCCTGCTTTCTCTGTACGAGTAGGACATGCTTCTACCCAGCCTGAATAGGTGCACACCACTACCAGCAGGTAGCGATGTCCACCCGATTTAGGCATCACTGTATAGTCAATTTGTAAATCGGACATTGGAAGTCCCCCCATAAACTGGACTCCTGGTGGCTTTACTGGTCCTTGTCTTGCATTATTTTTAGCACACGTTACACATCTACGTACAATGGCCTGAGTCAAGTTGGACAATCTTGGTATGTAGAAATGTTTTCTGAGAGATTCTTCTGTACTGTCTCTCCCAGAATGTGTCCCGTTATGATAGTTTTGGACAATTTCTACCGCTAGTGATGCTGGAATAACTATTCTTCCATCTTCTAACTGATACCATTTGTTCTCCAAATACTTTCCAGGTTCAGTCCTTAACCACTCCTCTTCTTGAGCTGTATAAATTGGAGTCCATTGAGACAGTGGAGTTGGTATAAGAGCAGCTATATGCCCCACATATTCCTGTCTTCCTGATTCAGCAGCACGCTTAGCTGCACTATCTGCCATCCGATTCCCTTTGGTTACATCACCATCTCCTCTCAGATGCGCCCGACAATGTATAATACCGACTTCTTTCGGCTCCCACACTGCTTCCAATAGTTGTAGGATCTCAGCTGCGTATTTGATTTCTTTGCCTTCTGAATTCAATAGTCCTCTTTCTTTATACAAAGCTCCGTGGGCATGAGTGGTTAAAAACGCATACTTGGAGTCCGTGTAGATGTTCACTCTTAAACCTTCAGCCAATTGTAACGCTCGTGTCAGTGCTATCAATTCTGCCTTTTGTGCTGATGTTCCTTTTGCCAGTGGCCGAGCTTCTATCACCTTGTCTATCGTTGTTACTGCATATCCTGCATAGCGGATCCCTTCTTTTACATAACTACTGCCGTCGGTGTAATATTGAACATCAGGGTTCTGGATGGGAAAATCACGAAGATCTGGTCTACTTGAAAATACTTCATCCATTACTTCCAAACAATCATGTTGACTTTCAGTAGGTTGTGGCAAAAGGGTAGCTGGATTTAAGGTATTTACAGTCTCTAAATGCACTCTTGGGTTTTCACACAACATTGCTTGATACTTGGTCATACGGCTGTTACTAAACCAATGATTTCCTTGTAATCCAACAACGTCTGTACTGCATGTGGAACTCGTACATAAAGTTCTTGACCCAGAGTGAGTTTATCGGCTTCAGCTACTAGCAGGGCGGCTGCAGCTACAGCTCTTAGACAAGGTGGAAGTCCGCTGGCCACTGCATCCAGTTGCTTAGACATGTAGGCAACAGGTCTTTGCCATGATCCCAAGTACTGTGTCAATACTCCCACAGCCATTCTTCTTTGCTCATGTACATACAGGTAGAATGGCCGTGTGTGGTCAGGTAGACCTAATGCTGGGGCACTCATCAAAGCCCTCTTCACATCTTCGAATGCCGTTTGCTGTTCTTGAGTCCATAAGAAGGGGTCGTGCTCTGTACCTTTGATAGCTGCATACAGAGGTTTTGCCAGTATCGCGTAGCTGGGAATCCATATCCTACAGAAGCCTGCTGCCCCCAAGAATTCTCGCACTTGTCTTCTATTCCTGGGTATCGGTATTTGGCACACAGCTTCTTTTCTCTCTGGCCCCATAATTCTTTGACCTTCAGAGATATGGAATCCCAGATATTTGACAGTTGGCAAACACAACTGAGCCTTCCTTCTTGACACCTTGTATCCTGCCTTCCAGAGAATGTGTAGTAGATCGTGCGTTGCTTGCTGACATACTTCCTTTGTAACTGCTGCTATCAACAAGTCATCTACATATTGTAATAATACACACTCTCCTGGGATAGACTCGAAATCTAGTAGATCTTGACTTAGAGCTGAACCAAATAGGGTAGGTGAATTTTTAAACCCCTGGGGCAATCTTGTCCAGGTCATTTGGCGTTTCGAGCCCGTTACAGCATTTTCCCATTGGAAAGCGAAGATACATTGGCTTTCTGCGGCAATTCGGAGGCAAAAGAAGGCATCTTTGAGATCTAAGACTGTAAAGTAAGTAGCCCCGCCCGGAATTAAAGCAAGCAGGTTATATGGATTGGGCATGACTGGATGTATACTAACAACCGCATCATTGACTGCTCTCAAGTCCTGCACAGGTCGATACTCATCTGTACCGGGCTTTTGAACAGGCAGCAATGGGGTGTTCCAGGGGAAGTACAGAATTTTAGGATACCATACCGTATGAACTTATCCAGATAAGATTGGATGTTCTTCTTAGCCTTCTGCGGAATATGATATTGTCTCAGGCTTACTGGATAAACCCCAAGTTTTAGTTCGATTTTAATAGGTGGAATATTGCGGGCCAGTCCTGGTGGGTTGTTCTCTGCCCAAACTCCTGGTATGTTAAATAAGGATTCATCACTCCTCGGGTTTTGGCTAGTCAACACTGTATAAAGTCGCCACTCTTCTTCCTTTGGTACGGACAATGTCATAATACCTGAGGGTCCATTAAACTTTAAGGATGTTGTTCCATTTGGTAGGAACGTAATCTGCGCTTGTAATTTGGATAGCATATCACGTCCCAGCAATTGGACTGGACACTCAGGCATATAAAGGAATTGATGTTTTACTACGTGGCCTCCCAATGTACAGAGTCGACTTTTAAGAACCGGTTTTTCAGCACTTCTTCCAGTTGCTCCTATTACAGTAATAGTTCTTCCAGATGGAGGAGCAACTTGATTAGTCACCACCGAATGTTCAGCACCAGTGTCGATCATAAACGCACTCCTTTTTCCCCCTATTGATACATCGACCATAGGCTCCGCTCGACCAAGGGGGATGGAGCCCGGTCGGTATCAATAGTCCTCCATGACCGTGTCAGCCAATCCCACAAAGTCCCTACCTTCTCTATCGCGGGACCTTTGCGCTGCTGGATAGTACCTATCTTCCCTTACACTTCCTCTGTTCCCATTACTCCCTCTATTACCATTACTCCCTCTATTACCATTACTCCCTCCGGGGCCTCCTCTACCTCTCGCTCTGCCTCTAAAGTTTCCGTAACCTGCCCTGGGTAAGTCTCTCTCATACTGCTCTCTTTGCGGACACTCGTTCCTCCAATGCCCTTCTTCCTTACAGTACGCGCACTGATTCCTACTCAAAGGCTCCCTATTCCATCTACCATCGCCTCTATCTGGGCCCCGTCTATCTACGCCTGCGATCGCTACCGCTAGCATATCTGCCTTTCTACGCATCTTGCGCTCTTCCTCTTTCTTACTTTCTGTTTCCCTATTCATATATACTTTGTTCGCTACCTCCATTAGTTGAGTGATAGACATACCTGCAAACCCTTCTAATTTCTGTAGCTTGCGCTTAATATCTCCGTAAGCTTGGCTGACAAAGGCGGAGTTTACCATTCGGGAATTATCAGCGTCTTCCGGATTAAAGGGGGTATACAAGCGGTATGCCTCCAATAATCGGTCATAAAAGACACTGGGCGCTTCATCACTTTTCTGAATCACCTCAACTGTCTTCGACATGTTAATAGCTTTCTTCCCTCCGGCTTTCATGCCAGCAATTATAGCATCTCTATAGGCTTTAAGTTGAGCCATATCTGCGCCATTTACATTCCAGTCAGGATCGGTGTTAGGGTAATGTGTTGCGGCCCATGCTGCCGGATTGGCTTGATTTAAAGCACGGGCTCTCTCCTCTAGCGCCTTAATGGCCGCTTGGTTAATCCTTGTCCTTTCCTCATTATTGAACAATGTCATTAATAACTGCTGGCAATCAGCCCATGTCGGGTTATGTGTCTGAACTATCGAGGTGAACAGATCGGTCATAGCTTGTGGTTTCTCAGTGTACGAGGAATTGTGGGTCTTCCAATTCAAGAGATCGGTAGTCGTGAACGGGACATATACGAAGACTGGGTCAGCATGTGCCATTTGACCTGCGGCATCGATATAGGCTGACCCAGGATTCAGACGAAGAGGCATCTGATAATGTTTTAATTGTTGGGTACCGGTCAGTTGTCGGGTTAGTATGGGGCTACGTGGAGGGGCGTCAGTTAAAGGTTCCGGTCGAGAGGTAATAGGGCATGAGGATGTGGGAACTTGATTTTGGGAAAAGTTAGTGAATAGTATACTCCGAGCCGAGCTAGAAGAAGCTTGACCGGAAGTTTGAAGTGGCGCCAAATCAGGATATTCAAATCTAATGGGGGTTGGTCCTGGTTCCGGAAGGGGAGTTTTAATACGAGGGGGGGTGGATTCTGTACTGGAGGAGGAAGCGGAAGTGGATGGGGGCAATAGGGGAAGGGGTGCAGAGCTTCCTGCATTCGCGTCACTTCCTCTTAAAGGAAAGTAAGGAGGCGGCAAAGGGATCTCGGACTCAGGGGGCGTGTCCAAAATGGGCCTAACACCAGTCCTAGTGGACAAACAAGTCCTGGCCACCATGAGGCGACATTGCTCCTCGTGGCATATCCGGATCCATTTTGGCGAGTCGTTTACGGCCTGCCCCCAACAATCAATGTATGGAAACTGTCCGTAAAGTTCAGGCCTACCTGACACAGCCACGTGTACACGCTGTACCAGGGTTGGATCCAAACTGCCACGCGGCGGCCATGCCGCAACCAAAATAGGCCACTCCCTAGTGCACAAAGTGACCAAACGTACAGGAGACATTTTAACCCCAAAATCACATGTTTTGAATCCCTTTTTAAAATTCTTTACCATACAACCTAAGGGATCCGAAATCGTTGACTCTGACGCGCCCATACTTATCAATGGAACGTCGTTGACAACGAATACTATGCACGCGTTCTTATTCAACAGTCACACCCGTTTCCTCTGGCAACAGCACCACGTGGTACAGTTACCGAGTGAAACGTACACAATAACACAATAATCACTCAGGGAATTCCCGTACACACACAGCTGTTACACCAGTCACTAAATAATCAATATTATGCCCTTTGGCGAAACTATACAGTCACCCACGCTATAATTCTCTATATATGAATTACCCGTCTATAACACACCCCAGTAACATCGTCTTTTACTAGTATCGGTTACAGTACGGTTAGCATAGGTCAAAGCACAATTTAAGGTCACAATACAATTATTAGTGGTTACGGTGTTAAACATGCAATAGACGACAATGATTAGTACTTATATACAGTGTCAGTAAATATACAGGGTTATGGTACCGTGCACTATGATACAGCAACACACTATTAACACTCTCGCTAGACGGCTGAGCTCGCGCTATCTAACAAGATATACACTTTACTAACAATCTTTAACACATTTACAATCCCAACTAAACTATTGGCCAGTACCTTGAATGGACTACCTAAAACTATATACACCCGTTTTGGTTAGCCACACTGCCCAAACACCACATATAGCGAACTAGAGGGCGAAATTTACAAAATTGCCCTTCTAGTCTATTTACTCTATCAAAAGTCTAGTGGGTTCCAAATTTACACGCCTTCCCACTTAGCCAAGATAGGTTGAGAGCTAGCGAACCGAATTTACACAGGCGCCGCTTAGTCTCCCGGTCCCTCCGACCTAGCGAACGTAATATACACCCTAGAACGCTAGTCTAGACAAGACACCGGTGTCCGGCTAGGGCTATTTACACAGGACCCCGCCTGACTAACCAGATCAAACGGTCTTACTAAAGAGCGTTCGATCGAGCGGTGCGCCTTCGCTCCTTCCCTCCGACAGAGGGGGCAGATTCCATACACAGATTTAAACCCCTTTTGGGCCTACCGCACAATCGGTATACCCCTAGTGGGTCTGCCGTCTAAAACAGCAGTTGTCTTACCTCCTCGTTCCTGAACCTGAGTTCACACTCATCGACGGGGACACCCCAGCACTTCTTACGTAGAGGCCGATGATCTCCTGGACAACAGACCAGTGGCGCCGAGACGAAGGGAGGTCCACGCAGAAGTTCAGGGGTGCAGCCGTAGAGAACGTGGGCAAAGATAGACCGTCTCACGCCTCTGCCTCTCAGCTACCGTTGAACGATGAGCTTCCCGGCCAATGCACCAAATGATACCGGAGAAACTGACGGAAGCAAAGCACAGAGAGATGGACACAGGTTTCTTCAGGAAGGAAGAGATTCTTTATTGGATCACCGATCGGGACTCAGAGGGACTAATGTCACCAAAAATACAGCAAGTTCTGAGCCCTGAACAATAGTGCAGGCTCCCTATATAGGCACATAACTCCTCCCATATTAAGCTCCACCCGCACATTCTCTTGACCAATCATTACAAATAAGAATTAACTTCCTGCTTGACCGCATGGCTTGTCCAGCACAATGGAGGAGGGGAATACTACATCCTGTATTCTTGCACATGCTCCGTACACTACTGATCGTATCTTGCCTCGTGCAACCAACTGATCGATACGTCAGCATATGCACGTACACATGCCACGTGGTAATCTCGGCCTACTAAATTTATTTTTACCGAGATTCCACCACAAAACGAATAATAACAACTTGTTTGTGAGAGGCTGTTTGCTAGTGAAGGTTGTAGAAATTGACAAATCTTGACGTTGGAAGTACCTCCTTTTGTCCAGTTTAGGTAACTTTGCAGTCGGCTTTAAGACAACTTTAGCTTGGGTGTATAGATAATACCCCTCAGTTTCATATGTTTTACATGTTTCATGTTTACATGTCAGTTTTACATGTCAGTCTCACTGCTCAATTCTCTGCCATTTCTGTTTATGTAGCCCTAGCCACACCTCCCCTGGCTGTCACTTACACACAGTCTGCATTAAAAAAAATGGTTTCATTTTCATTCAGATGTTAACTGAATGTAGACGTTTTTAAACTCCTCCTCTGTAAGTTGAACTTTAAGTACACACAGGAGGCTCCTGTAGGGTCTAAAATGAAGGCTAACAGAGCAGGAGCTAAGGAATTCAAAATTAAACTGTGTAATAAAGGAAGTTTAAATATTAGATTTCTCTTTACAGGAAGTGTTTATGAAGGCTGTGGAAGTCACATGCAGAGAGGTGTGACTACAGTTATGCAAACAAAGTGATTTAACTCTTAAATGGCAGAGAATTGACTGTACACCAAAACTACTTAATTAAGAAAAAATTGTTTTGACTCCTGTAGTTTTGCTTTAATTGCATTCAAATATCAATAAAAGTCCAACTCAGTCAGTGTAACGGCACCCCCAAGCATAAAAGGGATTAAACCGCCGTTTGAAGATCTTCCCCTTCCAGAGACACAAGCACAGCTACCGCAGAACACCAAACTCCCGAATAGGATACAAAGTAGCACTCCAAACTCCCGAACTGGAACCTCACGAATAGCTGCTAGCAGCTGAACAGGAAAAGCACCCAAGCGGCTTACACTCCTGGCAGTCAGTCTCTAACAGCATACAGTAAATCCCCCCCCAAGAACGAGACAAAGCTCTGTGTTGACGGTCAAGCAGTGAACAGATTTACTGGGGCTACCAGCCTGGGTTTTATGGAGGTCTCCCACCTGGTGGACACTCCCCTAGTGGACCAGATGGAAAACTGGAACACAAAGGGTAAAAGGACCAATCACAAGTTTACACATTTAAACAGATCCCACAATGCATTGCAATCCCTCCTCTCTGTCCTGGAGATAATTGGGAAGTAATCCAATTATCTCCAAGGACAGAGGCAAAACTCCATTAGCCACATGATAGTAAAAAGACATAAAATTACACAGTGTTACAATTACTACATAAAACATATACATTCTACATATCCCCAGATAGCTTAGATCTGAGCGCACGTTATTACCGAATGGCGCTCAGATCGCATACATACAGTTCAATCGCCATGGAACCAAAGTCTTTCCCATAGTCTTTCGGTATACGAATGGGCTCCATGGCTTAGCTATCTGGGTTAAATGAGTTCATTCAGTAAATCCGAGAATCTACCGAACGCCAGGGCAGAAATACATGAATAGACCTTTTTGCATAGGAAAATAACGTATTTAAATGCCGGTCCATAGTCAAAAGGCAGCAGGCAGGCAACCAGGCTCCTCCAATGCAGTGGCGAGATTGATCTCTTCACAGTCAGTGCGTGTATTTCATAAAGATTTTAAGTGTTTTGCCATAACAGCCATTTTAAACAACTATATATGTACTATACATATAATATTTACATTAAAACACAAAATAAAGCATTGTTTCAAAATAAGTAATTGTTTCAGTGTATGTTTCTGTATTAAAGGTAAACTCCGGTGCCAGGAAAACAATCTGTTTTCCTGGCACTGCAGGTCCCCTCTCCCTCCCACCCCCAAGCCCTGGTTGCTGAAGGGGTGAAAACTTGCAGGGTTAAGAGTAGTGGGAGTTGGCACCCAGACCAGTCCAGTGGGCAGAAGTGGTCTGGGTGCGTGGAGTGTCCCTTTAAGTAACATATGGACATTACTCATCCTTTCTTCGCGTCTCCTAACTAATCACTTAACCTCTATCCACATTATCTCAGCGAAAAAGTACATATTCGTCTAATTTTCTAACAGAATATATTTAAGGAGCTTTTTCATTGGGTTAATGCTTGGGGCAGGAATACACAATGTCTCTCTATAGAAATAATTATCATTAGACTCTGCGTTCTATTGCTTAAGGCAATATTGCCAAATATGTTATGAATACATTTTCTCACCTGCCGTTAACATCAAAGAGAAAGATCTGAATACAACCAATCTGAAAGAAATCCAATAAACCGAGACATAACATTTTTAGGTAAATTGGTGTCTGTATTGATCTAAAAACGATTTCACTGCTCTTAGACATTCCAGGGATATAGGGGTGAGCAGTAAGCAGATACACGTGGTGTCAATGCAATATAAATTATGTGTTTAAAATAGGCGTACAAATACTTAACTATGAACGCTACTCTTTTTCCCATGAATCTGCTTTCTAATGATGGCCTCACAAATTTCTCATTTAAATTCACTTTGAGCAAATGTACCCTGAATCACATCTCGTTGACTGCAATAAATGCAGTAATGCATGTTGAAATCTAAGCCTCCAATTATTTTGATTAATATATGGAATTCTGGGTAATGTACAGGTGTATATAGCTTGTCTTAAACTTCCTGTTGTTAGTGGAACTCTGGGGGTGGAGTTATAACGCAAATGCTTGTTTGCATTAATCCTGTATATGCAGGGGAGGGCTGGCAGCCTTAGGCCTGGGGGGCAAAACCAGTCAAGTGGCCCATTGCACCACCAAATCAGTTCACCATGCATGCCACCTGGTTTTATAACGGATATTGATGTTATGCTAATCAGGAGCTCTTTGCCATACCCGCTCCTTCACGGCTCTGACTTTCAATGTTGTCAGAGCGCAGGCTGAGAATCTCTGAGCCTGTGCTCTGACTCACTAACTGAGTGTCGGAACCATGAGGGAGAGGCTATAATCTGACTGCACCTACTGCTGGTGCGCACCAGTGGACCACCAGCGAATCATTTAAATTGAATAGGCTGTTGTCCCCAACTTGTGAGCTGTGTTGGCCGCCGGGCGCCTCTGTTGTCATGGCACCCTGCGTGACCGCACAGCGTGCACACCCCAACGGCTGGCCCTGCTGACACACACTGATGTTACTACTTAGAAATCCCTCAATATTAATACAGACATCAGAGTAAACACCAATAAACTGTGCAAACAGAGCTGACCCCCCCAAAGATTTGCTTAATGGATTTGTTCTCAGATTAAATCATGCCTCCTCCTCTCTCTCTCCCATGCGCTGCTCTGTAGGCTGGGAGGAAGTGAAGAGTAATCACATTCTCCCAGCACAGCGCCACCTGTGGCTGCATGGGGAACAGCTGTTTAATGTAATGCTTGCAGGACGGCCACCTGCCGCAGAACCTCTTAGTTCCCATCGCTGCAAAGGGCTCCAGGCACTGCTTGCTGTGAGTGTGAGCCACTGTAAATTAGGGGCAGAGGGCACTTGCACTGCGGTAAAGATAGGTCTGGGCAGGAGGAGAGTGCAGTGCAATCCCCTCCTGTGGGCACTGGTGCACCTGCCCAGGATCAGAGCCGGTGCAAGGATTTTTGCTGCCCTAGGCAAAGGAAAAATTAGCTGCCCCCCCATGTGACATCACAATGCCCTATATAATCTGCCATATGAACTAATGCCAAAGCTGCACGCAGTGTGTGTTTACATTAAAAACCCTGCAGGGACCGGCTATAGACACCAGAACCACTTCATTAAGCTATAGTGTCCCTTTAATGTGAGGTAAATTATAGATTAGTGTCACTAATAATATACTAGATTGCCTACTTACAACCAGATGAGTATGATGATGGGCTGCGGTTTGGCTCCACTGGTCTGGTGTAGAAGAGGATCTCTGAAGGCTGTTTGTAACTGTGGTCACAAAATTCAAAGTTCTAGTAGAATGGGAAGCAGCTCCATTTTTTTGGGGCCCCTTAAACAGCTCAAGGTCTGGGTCCCAGGGCCTGACAGTGAGTATGCACATAAGGCCCACCTAAAAGTCCACCTACATGTTCCACCCATGAGTTCGCTCACAGGGAGTGGAGTGTGTAGGGGATGTGTTATGTGTTATTGTAGAGGATCTAATGTGTGTGCTTATGGTATGTAGTGTATAGGGATACCAGTTTGTGTAGGTGATGCAGTGTATTTGTAGTGGAGGCAGTGTGTGTTTGTGTATAAGCGATGTATTGTGTGAATCTGTGTTTGTATGCATAAGGGATGCAAGGTGTGTGTCTGTAGTGTGTGCATTGAGTGTGTGTATGAAATGCATTGTTTTTCTGTGTATATGTAAGAGAAGCAGTGTGTGTGTTTGCATGTGTGTAAGGGTTTGCATTGTGTGTAAAGGATGCATTGTCTTTTTGTGTAATGCATGCATTGTGTGTTTCTCTGTTTGTAAGGGAAGCATGTTGTGTTTCTGTGTGTGTAGGGATGCATTGTGTGTTTGTGTATGTATAGGGATGCATTGTGTGTGTGTGCGCGCGTAGTGTGAAAGAGCTCCCTGTCCTGCCCCCTGTCCTATAGAGCTCTCCCCTGCCCCTTAGTGGTCTCTCCCCCCCCCTTCCCTAGCAGTCACTTCTCACACCCACCCACCCTCCCTGTGCTCTTCTCATCCCCCCACCCCCCCAAACCTCCGGTATTCTTTTCAGCCCCCTCCCTCCCTGTGTTCTTCTCACCCCCCCCATGTGTTCTCCTCACCTCCCCCATGTGTTCTACTCACTCCCTCCACCCTCCTCTGTTCTTCTCACTCCCCCACCTTCCCTGTGTTCTTCTCACCTCCCCCCTCCCTGTGTTCTCATCTCCCCTTCTCGCCCCTCCTCCGTGTCCTTCTTACTCTTCCCCCTCCTCTCTGTGTTCTTCTTACTCCCCCTGTTCTTCTTAATCCCTGCACCTCTCCCCCTTCTTCTAATCCCTCCCCCCTTCTTCTTAATCCCTCCCCCCTTCTTCTTAATCCCCCCACCCCTCCCCTTCTTCTTAATTCCCCCCCTCCTTCTTAATCCCCCCTTCTTCTTAATTCCCCTCCCTCCCCCTTCTTCTTAATTCCCCCTTCCCCTTCTTAATTCCCCTCCCCTTCTTCTTAATCCCCCCTTCTTCTTAATTCCCCCTCCTCCTTCTTCTTCTTAATCCCCCACCCCCTGTTCTTCTTAATCCCCCACCTCTCCCCCTTCTGCTTAATCCC
>OW240918.1:144395799-144449069 GCA_933207985.1 Pelobates cultripes
GCCCAGCCCGCCCCTGTGTATATGGCATGATGTTAATGCAAAAGAATATACATTCTTGCACCTTAAAGGGACATTATATTCACCAGAACAACTACAGCTTATTGAATTTGTTCTGGTGAGTAGAATCATTACCTGCAGGCTTTTTGCTGTAAACACTGTCTTTTCAGAGAAAATGCAGTGTTTACATTACAGCCTAGTGATAACTTCACTGGCCATTCCTCAGATAGCTGTTAGAGATCCTTCCTGGGTCATGGCTGCCTAAAATGCATCCAAACATTCAGTATCTCCTCCCTCTGCATGCAGACACTGAACTTTCCTCATAGAGCTAGAAACATAGAAACATAGAATGTGACGGCAGATAAGAACCATTCGGCCCATCTAGTCTGCCTGAGATTCATTGATTCAATTAATCTCTATGAGTAGATGCTGATTGGCCAGGGCTGTGTTTGAATCATGCTGGCTCTGCCCCTGATCTGCCTCTTTGTCAGTCTCAGCCAGTCCTATGGGGAAGCACTGTGATTGGATCAGGCTACCACTTCTGATGATATCAGCAGCCTGCTTGTTTTTCTGAGGCAAACAGCATGCTACAGCTTCAGGCTTGAATACAGTAAGATTTTTCTATATTTATGGAGGCATGAGGGGCCCAGGGGGGCTAGATGGTGGTGTTAACACTATAGGGTCAGGAATACATGTTTGCATTCCTGACCCTATAGTGATCCTTTAATAGCTTGCAGTGCCGTCTGAAAGGGGTATAATATAGTTTTGTCATAGGGTTCCTATAAGAGTCTCCCTAGAGTCCCCACTGAGGGCATTTTACTGCTGTGGGTTGCAGAAAAGGCTCACAGCATACCAAATAACATCCAATCTTTCCAAAATATCCAAACATCAAAAATAACAAAATCAAAATGCATAACAAAGTGACAGAATAAATTCATTCCTGAGTCAATAAAAGATAGATTTCTGCAACATCTGTCTCGTTAGTTTTGGGAAGTTGAAGTGCTTCTGTCAGCAAAAAGAGCAATCAGTCTCTGTTCCGTCGCAGATTAGGGAGGGTTTCTTCTTCATCAGCGTGCTTTAATTATGCATGACATGAGTGCTAGGCAGGATGGGAATCGAGACGAGGGTAGAATAAAATGAAGGGGGACCAGAGTACAAACGTGATAAATTATGTAATAGTGAAAATATTGAGCGTATACATACTCTGTACAGTCCAGTGACACACTTTTATTCCCTTTAAAAACAACATAACAATTTGTGCAACAAAAAAAACAACGTGAAATGAAACATATTAAATGCTTACAGAGGCAAAAAGTCAAACGGATGTGTTTACATTGTTACCAGTGTTATCAGCATCCCTACTATCTACGTGCCTTGATAAAATGAATTTTGCGAAACGCATAGGCTGTTGTCAGACTGATCCCTCTGAGGCTGATTTATTTCACTTTTAAAAAAAAACAAAACCGTCGAGTCTTGTGCAGCTAGTCAGACCAAAAAGGTACTCGTCGCTGCAGACCTCCTAGAACGCGACTGATGTTATTGGACAGGAGAGAAGCACGCGTCACCGCCCTCCTCCCAAATAACTTGTTCATCATGTGACCAGTGTTAGGCTTTGCAGAATGTCTTGCACAGCTTCCTGTCCACTCCGTAACTCTATTGCTTAAGATTATTCCAGTGGCTTAGCAGTAAAGACTAAATGAGTCAGATACATAAAATGGTAATTACCTTTTAATTAAACACTTGCTAGCAATTTGGTTAAAAATGCAATCACGGAATAGCAAGCATTTTAACTACAGTGTTTTGAGAATTGAAAGTAACATTAAAGTTGTTGTTTTTTGTTTTTTTTAAATGAGCAGTCAGTCAATTTAAGAGTTTCTAAAAACACATTCGAATTCTTACTAAAATTCTACAACAACATGTGAATTATTTAATATTCTCAATAAACTACAAGTCATGGTGTTGTTTCAAGGTTACAAATATCTCAATTTCCATTTTTGCACGAAAGTGGATTTTAGCGTTATTCAGTAAGTAAAAAACAACGAAATGACTCTTAGTCATCCGAAAGCCAGCTGAGAGTAATCAGTGGTGCAGTCCAATGGCAGGAGGGAACCACCTTGCTCTTGTTGACCTGTGGCCGGCTGCTGATGGCTTTCCCATGCTGCTTAACATATATTTATAGATTATTTTGTTTCCATTCTTAGAATCTCTTCACCTTGGAAATTTACTTGTTAAATATGGGTACATCTATCCCCTGAAGGATCCGAGGAATCTCGTTCTTAAAGCGGACGATTCCCCCTACAGATTTCAGGTAGTACGTTCCTTTGATGGATGGCTTTGCAATGTAGCATTGATTTTAATGCAGCCCTACATTAGTCTTTCTCCGATACCATTTCTCCTTAACCCCTTAAGGATCAAACCTCTGGAATAAAAGGGAATCGTGACATGTCATGTGTCCTTAAGGGGTTAAAGGGACATGGGGGACACAGTATTTACACTGATCAGTCCTCTCCGATCCCTGACACAGGATCTTACTGCCGAGATCTGTTGATACATGTAAAAATATTCCTATTTCTGTTATTTGTAACATTGACCCAGATATTAGAGTTTTTTGATTGTCCAATAATTAATAAAAAAAAACAGGGAGGGGGCAGGTTTGTTACTTTAACCCTTTAAGGACCAATTATCGTCTATGTCATCGTAACACTCTCCCCTGCCGTGAATTGTCTTACTTATTCATCATTAAATTTGAGAAATATCGCTTTTTACCTTGCACTATAAAGGGGGTTGGTTAGTACACTAACTTTAAAATCACTGCTACCTTGCATGATGCTGTGTTTTTAAGCATCCCTTGATATTGGGTCTATACAGTGGAAAAGTCATCTAAAATACATTATATTAATCTGTAGAGTGTAAAAGAAAAAGGCAATGTTTTTATTTAATGTTAATGCTGTATGCTAACATGTTTTTTTTAAATAGGTAACTTTGTGTTTTCAAAAACTTTGTGATGTTTCTGACTGGTGCAGGACTCTGACACAAGAAACTCCTCTCAAGAGAAGATAATGCTAGTTATATTTATTTTGTGCATACACCAATAGTTATTTATACTCTCCGCCAATCCAACGTGCTCTTAATTATTGAATAAGTAAAAATATAATGATATTAACTGTAGATCGACGCTTTTTAAGTGAAATATATTGATCCTATAGTCTGCACTGATTATTAAGGAAACGTAGAATGATCTACATTTGATTCTTTTAAACACAAGCTCTGCTAGCTATTGGAGATTTTTTTGCTTTTTTCAATTAATGCCATAGTTATTGTTTATACAATTTATACTGTTGTTTATATAGTTTATGAAGACACGAGGTGGGATACAGAATTAAATCTTAATTTGTGGTTGGGTCCTGAGTGAGGAGAAGATTCACCAAAGCCTCAGACAGGGCAGGCAGCTGTGATTCAGATTGAACATTCAAGAAACATTCAGGGCAGGATGGGTTGTAGATTGTTTTGGGGTCTGCTGGGTGTGTGCGAGGGAGTATTTGCTGAGAAATGACTCCAAAGTTGTAGGACAATCGATTACATCTCGGCAAAAAAACAATACTATAGGACGGGGAAACAGAGGAGCATAAAAAGATAAATGATTGGCGTGTTGGAAGACTGACGTGTTAGAAGACTGACGTGTTGGAAGACTGACGTGTTGGAAGACTGACGTGTTGGAAGACTGACGTGTTGGAAGACTGGAGTGTTGGAAGACGGAGTGTTGGAAGATGGAGTGTTTCAAGCAAAATATTGGAATGTTGAAAACAACGGCAGTTGGTTAAGTTTAAAGATGGTGGTGTACTCATCTCTGCTCTTGAAATTTGATAGCAACCAACAAGAGATCTAGCTCCACCCCTTCATGTTACCCAATTGCAACCCTGGAAGCAGTCCCTCCCCACCAACATCAGCACAGAAAGGGGGTCTTGCTGCATTGTCCTAGTACCCTGAGTGTAGCGCAACTTCCCTACAGCAGGACGCCAGGGAACAAGGTTAGGACAGCAGGACTGGACCCTAAAACGGGAACTGCCCTGCAGAAGAAGGGTCTGTTGAGAGGCTTGTGGAAGACAATACGCAGGCCTGTCATTTAGGACATCCAGAGTCTGACAGCCCATTTCAAACTCGATGGGTGATGTCAGAAATCTTGTTAGAGCAGACTAAGCGTCCCTGAGGGGTCAATGCTCTGAGAATAGGACATTTTTTAAAAAATGCCCCAAACTCATCACTTCATTAGTTGCTCAGCCTCTCGGCAGCATCTCTCGCCATAAATAAAAGGAAAGGGGGGGAGGAGGGGAGAGTGAAGGAGAAAACTGCAGAATTAATCATGACAAATACAACATCTTTTCTCCTGACACACACTTATTAGTCCTTACCACGCCAATTAAGGTTTAATCTTTTTTATTGCAACTGGAATTGGATTTGAAAGGTGAAAGACTGGAGTGTTGGGAGGTGAAAGCGTGTTTGCAGTAATCCTCTTTAGGACGTTGATAACAACATTTTATGTGAACTCTTAGAGGGTTACTCCAACCAAAATAATCTATTTTAAGAAAACCCATCCTATACCGGTCTCTTCATCCCTTAAGAAAACAAAAAAAGAAAAAAAAACGTCTAATCCAACCCCAAGGCCAAGTTCCCTCCTGCTGGGGGAGGTTTGTTGGGGAAGAATGGGCTGAAGGGAGGACATAGCGGCATTTAGAGCAGGGGGCTGTGCTGCCATTGGACGCTTTTAACAGCATGCTGTACAGGCTGTCATCAGAAGTCCAATATGCACAGAATTGATATTATCCAGTCCTGATAGAGTTATACCTACAGGTTAAACTCAGAATACGCGCGTTTTATAGAGAAACGCTGCACATACAGACTGCAGGTACCATGACCACTTCAAATCACTGAGGTGGTCATGGTACTTGGAGTAACCCTTTACGGAAGAATCCGTTTGAATTTCAAGTTTCTGTTAATTCCCCACAGTTGTTCATGCGTTACTTTGTGATATTATATTTATATATTTATTGCAGCATTCGCTGATCTTACACAGCAAAGCAGAAAGTCACCGAGTTGGGCTCAAATTCCTTTTACGCAGTCTGCTACATTTGACAATCAGTTAACGAGACTCTAATGTCAATTACACAGTGTTTACATTTCCCTCCAAGCACATACAGACATTTATCTAGGCACAAGAGACCAGATCATAGATATCTATGCAGTGTTTTATTTGAGGGTATTTATGTCCAGCGCAGTCTTACATTTTAGGGTTTATTCACTAAACAGTGAGTTGCTGTGAATTTATAACCGTCTAGAAAAAAAATCTAGAACAATTCGAAACATTCTAGAAGTTACTTTACCAATTCAGCAACTGTGGCCAAACATTTTAAATGCTGTTGTTGACAACCATTCTTTTTTAAATAAATTCTTTATTTATAGCTTTTCATCGTTCATTTTGATGTGAACAGGGGGGTACAGAAAAAAGAGAAGGGGGATGGTACATGATGGGGAGATTATAGTCACCGGTACAGTTGAGGGCGAAAGCCCTGTGTGTTATTCGCTTGTGTATATCAACCATTCTATTGAATGAATCAGTGTCGACCGTGGCTTTCTGGTAAGGACCCACAAAAAAAAAATTAATATGTTTTTCTACAGTATAGGTTTCTAGTCTCCCAGCTACTGTGGATGTGCCGGGTTTATCCCGTAACCTAGGTTCACACTGACACAAGTTACAAAAGGTTCGTGCATGAGTACATCATACAATGTGCGTGTTGACGTTTGTAGTGCATCCGCTGAGTGCATAAAGGCGGGCAAGCCTGGTGAGCCACCTGTCAGTACAGATGCTCTGCACCTTTGCCAGCTGTGCCCCTGGGTTATTTATTACTGCCAACCAAAGCTGTAGGTATGTAGTAATACTAGTATGCATACCCACGCTAAATAAAGAATTATAGAGAAGGCAGACAGACAGACAGGTTGAACGACAGATGGACATTACTAACATTGTGGCTGCAAGGAAGATGCAGAGACAGGAAGACTGAACACTGATAGACAGACATTATTTATTAAGTAACTGTTAGGGTTATTTGTTTATTAAAGGATTAACCCGCTATAGAGGTTATGATGCCAGGAGTACGCTGGCACCGCTCCCCGGTAATGGTGCAAACTGGTTTGCAAAAGCTTGCAAATCCTACCTATGTTCCACAGCTGCAGAAACCAGAGAAGTTGATCCCACTGGCCAATCATTGGAATAGGAATATGCACAGAATTTACATTAGCCAGCCTGGGACTCTTGTTCTGGGCCAGGCTAGTGACACTCCAATGACGTAACCAGGGGTGGAGTCACACCACCGCCAGTAAACGGTGAAAGTCTGTACGTTTCAAAGCAAAACACTGCGCATACAGACTCCTAGCACCATGACCACTTCAAATCATTAAAGTGGTCATGATGCTTAAGATAACTCTTTAATTAATTGATTGATCCAGGGATTAACGAGCAAAGCCAGCCCAGCTATTTTTTATTTTAAATAATTCAGATAATACTATTGGGAAAGCAATTTACAAAACAATGCGTAAGAAATTATAATCAAATTTAATTTAATCAAAAAAAGTATATATAAATAGCATTTTTCTTTTTTTCAGAAAAAGACACAGGCATATTTGTTTTAGCAAGCCTAGATAGAAATCTAGCTATAAATATCACTTTCTTATTTAATTACTGTAATCTGTCATGGACTCAATAAGCTTGGCAGTCTGTAGAGTGCTTGGCGGGGGCACAGTGTAAACAGCGAGGTAGCATGCCATATCAAGAGATTGATTTAAATAGGTTGCAGTGCAGGATCGAACCAATTTGTGTCACATAGTATTCTCGTTAAATAGACAGAGTCCCTCCTGCTGTCTCCTCCTTTCACTTTCTGATATGAGACAGATTCCCCTAAAGCATTTCGGAGGGTCACAGATTAAGTCGCCTTGACCGGCGAGGATACTGAAGACAAAATATGGCACATTCTGAGAAGGTCTTATAATGATATCATGAGACCTATTTACTTAAAATGCGATTTATCACTGCGGTAATTGTGTTATATATTTGCAGATGGAACAGTTTCCTAATGCGTCTGGCTGCTTCCTTCCTGTTTTTTTTTTTTTCTCGTTATTTTTTTTTTCTCCGCTGGGATTTTGATGGAGTTTATTAACATTTTCCCTGGATCTCGCAGAGCCTACAGGGTTAATGGCTGCGTCTTCCAAAACAAAATATAAACAAAACTAGTAAGAAAAAGTAGATATCCAGAATAGCCTTCCACTAAAAGTAGTAAAGTAGTCCTGGTACATGGGCCTTGTTTTACAAAACATCCTTTTAATACTCCCAGTAATGTGTCTGAGTGTATAACAGAGCTCCACAGCGATAACACTCCCAGTAATGTGTCTGAGTGTATAACAGAGCTCCACAGCAATATTACTCCCAGTAATGCTCCACAGTCCAGTAATGTGAGTGTATAACAGAGCTCCCAGCAATAATACTCCCAGTAATGTGCCTGAGTGTATAACAGAACTCCACAGCAATAATACTCACAGTAATGTGCCTGAGTGTATAACAGAGCCCCACAGCAAAAATACTCCCAGTAATGTGTCCGAGTGTATAACAGAGCTCCACAGCAATATTACTCCCAGTAATGTGCCTGAGTGTATAACAGAACTCCACAGCAATAATACTCACAGTAATGTGCCTGAGTGTATAACAGAGCCCCACAGCAAAAATACTCCCAGTAATGTGTCTGAGTGTATAACAGAGCTCCACAGCAATATTACTCCCAGTAATGTGCCTGAGTGTATAACAGAACTCCACAGCAATAATACTCACAGTAATGTGCCTGAGTGTATAACAGAGCCCCACAGCAAAAATACTCCCAGTAATGTGTCTGAGTGTATAACAGAGCTCCACAGCAATATTACTCCTAGTAATGTGCCTGAGTGTATAACAGAACTCCACAGCAATAATACTCCCAGTAATGTGCCTGAGTGTATAACAGAGCCCCACAGCAAAAATACTCCCAGTAATATGTCTTTAAACTACAGTAAATGTGTTTAGAAATCAGTCTGTGTAAATAAGATACATTGTCCTTGTCTAAATTACATTTTACTTGTATAAATTACTATTAGTAAGTCACCTAAAATGTTTTAGAAATAGACTACTACTGGTAACAACTCAGACTAACAGCCCTAAAATTAAAGTGTTCCTTTTTGTGTGAAATGTTGGGAGGTATGTGATAGGGCTTGTAGTTATAAAACAGGTGGGGGGGTCTACCTGATGGCTAAACCTGCTCTAGACCAACAGTGGCCATAAAGCATCATGGGAATTACGGTGCTGAAACATTTATGGGGTGCATTTTGGTCACCCAATTCTCAACATTTTCAAATTCAAAATGGAGGAGGACTGACTCGGAGATCTTGTAAGGACACATAATGTAGATTTTAAGGTACACACTGTTAGGGTTAATCACTGAATGAGAACGGCAGGGAATTTAAAATGGATTTCACTTTTAAGGCCAAAGCAGTCGAACTTGGAGAATTGGAGAATTTTTCCAGTTTGACTAATTCTACCTTAAACGTGGAATCCATTTTGAATTCACTTTTATTTTCTGACAAATCTCACTTCAGTGCATAACTCTGTCTATAATCACCCTGAACGATGTTACATAAATATGGAGCAGGGAGAGAATGATTATTTCATGACCACTAATTGTACAAACAGAACCTTTTTAATAATAAATGGCAACCCTTTCAGTGCCAGCAAGTTCTGCTTTAACTGTGTCTGGCACCGCCCATGCAGGGAGAGCGCCACCACCTGGAGATCTTTTTATATTACACACTAGAATTTTTGTAATTTTTTTAAAATTCTTTATTTTATTGTGCAGGTTCAACATTAATGTCCACATAGCCACAACAGCTTATGTAGTCATACTAAGCAACATATGTTAGTACAGTAGCGGCATATATACATATACATAGCACTTTTTATATATTAATTGTATAGTTGTGTCGTCTAGCGTTTCGGGCATGTCCAAGACCTGGTGGGGTCTGTGAGTATGTCTACTTAGAGATTGTCTTGGGCATGTGTTGTGTCGTATGGGCCCGTGTCGAGACCAGCGTATTTTTGTGTTTATGGCATGAAGTCCGTGAGATCCCCCCAGTGTGGGTGTTTGTTAAATCACCAGTGTGCGAGGGTGAGTCTTTACATGGATGGGGTGACCTAGGTTGGTGTATGCCCTACCTCAGAGATACCCTCCTGTCACTTTGGATATGTTGTTAACCGTGTCTTCTATGTTCGTGTGAGGAGGTGAGTCAGGTGTAGGTGAGGTCAGTAGTGTGTCCGGTTGTGAGTGCTTGCGTCCCCGGTTTAGGGTGCAGTGAGTGCAGCTGCCAGTGTGCCTCGGGTGCGTGAAGTCTGCTCCTGGGAGACCTATACAGACTTTTGTGAACTGTTAAAGAGTCAATTTTGAAAAACCAAAAATATATGGGGAGGAGGAACTTGGGTGTTAACTATGTGTAAGTTCGCAAGAGAGCGGTGCGGGTTCATCTTGGGCAGAAGGCCATATCCTGGAGAGTGCTTTATCGGCAGTTTCTGGGGTATTGGGGAGGAACCTTCCTGGTACAATGTCCCTCAGGGTGTCTTTCGTTGGTGCGCTGGTCGGGTGGAAGCCCCGGGGATGAAGTCGGCGACCACAGCTGGGTCCAGTCGGGTGAGGTCTGAGCTTTCCTGTGGGGGTGACTGTAGGCCTGCCGTGCGCAGCTGTGAGTCCATTTCAGGGTAGCTCCGAGCTCGGTAAGTATCCTGATGCGTGAAGGTGATCATGTTCGGTGTTCCCCATTTATACTGGATGCTCTTGTTCCTGAGGTGTTGTAAGAGGGGCTGCATGGTCTTGCGCCAACCCATAGTGCTTTTTGTTAGGTCCTAAAAGAGGGACAACGTGGCTCCCTCGAATGTCAGAGGAGTTTTCCCCCGCGCGGCTGCCAACAGCTGGGCTCTGTCTTGCAGATTTTGAAAACGGAGGATTAGGTCTGTGTGTGCTGTGGCTGGCGCTGTTGCGGGTGTTGGCAGTCTGAACATACCGTCTAGTCGCACTGCTTTTGCCTGTTTGGGCGGCAGTAGATCAGCCAGCAGGCGCCTAATGAAGTGCGTTAGGTCTGTCTGGCCTATTGAATCCGGGATGCCACGGATCTTGATATTATAGCGTGGTCTGAGGTCCTCAAGGGTGTTTATCTGGTTGTTTGCTATGCTTTGCTGTGATTGCACCTCAGTCAATGCTAGTTCCAGGGACGCTATCCTTGCCTCTTGGGAGGTAGTTGAGGCCTCCAGTCGCTGTACCCTGGTAGTGACCCCCTCCACTGCCTCTTTTATACCGGCCATGTCTGCTGCTATATTGGATCTAAGCTCTGCCAGCATGCTCTTAAGGATAGAGGCTGTGACAGGATCCTCTGCAGTCGCTTGTGAGTGCTTTGGGTTGGGTGGTGGGGCTTGTGCCATACCTTCTCCGGGGTCTATAGAGAAATCATCGGATGAAAGTGAGTATCCGTCGTCTCCCGCCACCATCTTGTCCCATGCGGACTTTTGCGAGCGTCGGAGAAGTTCCCCGATTTCGTGGGTAGTCGGGTCTTTATCTGCTCTGGTTTTCTTGTGTTTGCGTCCCATGGCTAGTCTTGTGTCGGGTGTGGGTTTTTGAGCCCGGGTGGTCGTCGGATTTCACCTGATATAATGCTTTGTTTGCGGTTCATATCGGAGAGCTCTTGGTGAGTGCGACCGCTCTGCTCCGCTGCTAGCTCCGCCCCCCTACACACTAGAATTTATTCACTGGACACCAAATCTTAATGAATAGGAAACTTAATTACAGAATTTAGAGAGAACAAAATGGTGTTTACTAAGCAAACCGCTAAATTACAAGCTGACTTCGTGATACGGAAACCACGTCCCTTTAATGGCGGAAGCAGCGGGTGGTAGATTGATACCCTACTTTGGTCTCCCAAGTTTGGACACCCCTGTGTTTGTAAACAAGCAGGGCTTAATACAGGGCTCCAATATGTATGTTTTATGATGCAATAACTTCTGTTTTTAGATTTAGAAAATGTGAATGTCCTTAAATGAAAGCTACGCTTTCTATAATATTTTTGAAACCAGATATAGTATTAAACCCATGAAAAGAAGTTGAAGGATCAATTTGTTCACCTTTAGCAACCCCGCGGAGAATGTATTGTTAAAGAGTGTAGGATATTTAAATCTCCCAGCGTCTCTTTGAAACAGAAACAAACAGGATGTCCACAGACGTGAAAAGAGATAATTTTTCATGTGATGTTGGCTTTAATGTCAGTATTTTATCTCTCATTAAATATGTTATTTTCTCCCCTAGACTCCCTATTTTTGGACTACAAATAAGTGGCCTGCCACCGAGCTGGATTACGGTAAGAGCAAAGACTTGGATCTGTTACATTTTACATGATATGAAGTCATTTTCTTCATCATTAAAGCAGACGTTTCTATATTTAATTAAATACTGAAATTATTCCATCTGCGAGGATTATGGAATTACCTCTTATATACCATGAGTTATATAATATTAAAACCTTGTTTTCATCTCATGACTTAAGATCTGAATTTTTTGTCTTAAAGAGACAACCCAGTCTGGATGCATTCTATTAATAATGTAATAAAGAAAAGAAAAATTAGAAGAAATGAAAACCTTGGAAAGTTCTTAATTTGCAGTAAAAATCTACGATCTGAAACCTGCTTTTGATTGCTTTGTACAGACTATGTAGTGGATTACAACTGTCAGTCCTGGTCATACGGTAGTGGGGACATAGTGCTGCAAGCCCTGGTGGTCCAACGATAGCACTTTAGCCTGCAGCTCCTCTCGAGGAAAGAACACAGAGCCTACCGGGTCTTACCCTTCCTCTGCTGAAACGACTTGACAGTGGGCCGGTGAGGTAGATCTTTGATCTCCTCACCGGCCCGAGAGGGCCCACAGCAAGACAAGCTGTACATGGGCTGGCAGGGGAGATGAAAGGATCTCCCCTGCCAGCCTCGGCCCATGGCCATCGCCTCACACCGGGTATTTGGCTGTTTGCCCGATAGCCAGTCCAGGTTTGATGCCAATACTTATATGCTCCCAGACATATATTGGGCATTCACTCATTTATTAGCAGTTGGGAGCAGAGATAAAGATTCTGTTTAGTAGTCATGCAAAAATGTGAATTGTCAAAATAAAATTCCTACCAAATGTCGAACTAATAGATTCTGAAAATTTGGTTAGTTCAGAGATTAATCAAATCAGAATCACCTGAATTAGGTCTTTTTATAAGGATGTTAATTTGGATAATTCTGATTCGATAACCAAATTTTTCATAATTGTTTTTTTTGATAATTGTTGGAATTTTATTCTGACAAATTGCTGAAAACGAATCTTTGCACATGTCTAGTGTTTTAGTAGAAATCAGCGTACGTTTCTATTTTAAAGTTATTTTTTTAGCCTTCTGAAAATGATTCTAAGACATTTCCAGATGATGCCACACTCTCTCCCACGATGTATGGTTTGGTATTGATTTGGTGTTGATGTGCACAAACATCTTGGTGCTCAACGTGTGGTTTGGTGTTGATGTGCACAAACAGCTTGGTGCTCAACGTGTGGTTTGGTGTTGATTTGCACAAACAGCTTGGTGCTTAACGTGTGGTTTGGTGTTGATTTGCACAAACAGCTTGGTGCTTAACGTGTGGTTTGGTGTTGATGTGCACAAGTGTTTTTGGTGTTTAACATTCCTGAGTGGTTTGGTACTCAATGTGACAAGTGGTTTGGCATTTATGTGCATTGGTGGTTTTAGTCTTAACAGGTCATGATGGGTGACCTGGTTCTTGGGTGCACATGCCCCTCATCGTGCATGAACTTGAAAATTCATCGAGAGAAGGAGTGAAGCCACGAAAGGAAGAAGAAATCTGTTATCAGAGCAAATAATGTGTTTATGTCTATTTATGTACACCATTTCTAATAGTAACCCAGTTACTAATAATGAAATATCATTTTGTTTTATTAGCAATTTATCTTGCCAAGAAGAATATCAGAAAACAGGGAGACCTTGTGGAGTATGAAAAGGTGATTATCCTCCTCTTTCACTCTCCCTTCAAGTTTGTGGTACCCACATCAGTCCATCCTTGCAAGCGTGCTGTCTTGGCGTCATACTTGATTCTGGCCTCACCTTTGAGCCTCACATCCAGTATGTTGCCAAATCCTGTAGATTCCATCTTAAAAACATATCACAAATCCGCCCCTTTCTTACGCAAGATGCTACCAAGGAGCTTGTCCATGCTCTAGTGATTTCCCGAATGGATTATTGTAACCCTCTCCTGATTGGTCTTCCCAAAAGCCGTACTGCACCGCTACAGTCAACAATGAACGCTGCTGCCAGACTGATTTTTCTCTCTAGTCAGTTCTCTCACACCTCACCCCTCTGTCAGGCCTTACATTGGCTTCCTGTATGCTATAGGAGTCAATTCAAGGTACTAATTCACACCTATAAAGCACTGAACAACTCTAGCCCCTCTTATATCTCTTCACAGTTCCACAGGTATGTCCCTTCTCGGTCTCTCCGCTCGGCCCATGACCACCTACTCTACGTTGTTCGCACCCGTACGGCCAACTCACGCTTGCAGGACTTCTCGTGGGCCGCTTCCTTCCTATGGCATAGCCTGCCTACCGCCATCAGACTCTCCCCTATTCTTCAATCGTTTAAGAAGTGCCTTAAAACCCATCTCTTTAGGAAAGCTTACGGCCTCCCAGACTAACCTCTACCTTACATACCTGTCTCTTGCTCTCTCCTAAAAGGCTGCCCACCTTATTTGATTGCAAATTCCTGTCCTATTGTGTTTTACACCCCACCTCCTATAGAATATAAGTTCGTTTGAGCAGGGTCCTCTCCAACCTATCGTTCCTGTAAGTTTTTTGGAATTGTCCTATTTATAGTTAAATCCCCCCTCTCATAATATTGTAAAGCGCTACAAAATCTGTTGGCGCTATATAAATGGCAATAATAATAATTATTATTATTAATTATTTTTACATGCATTTACCAAATGGACCATCGATGCAGTGGCGTACATACCAGGGTCGCAGGGGTCGCGGCTGCGACTGGGCCCGGCCCACCAGGGGGCCCGGCCGCCCCTGCGACCCGGTATGTACGCCCAGGGCCAGCCTCTTCCCCTGGGGGGCCCAGGAGCCGATCACCCCACGGCCCCCCTGAGGCTGGCCCTGCTGACCCCGGGTGGCCGGTGGGGCAGGCAGGCGGGCGCGCGAGGGAGCACTCAGTGCTTCCTCTTCAGCTCCCTCGCACACCGCAATGATACCGGAGCCGGAAGATGACGTCATCTTCCGGCACCGGCATCCCTACGCGGCGCGCGAGGGAGCTGAAGAGGAAGCACTGAGTGCTCCCTCGCGCGCCCGCCTGCCCGACTGGCCACCCGCCCGCCTGGGGTCAGCAGGGCCACTGGACCCCAGGGAATCCCCCCAGCACTCCAAAAGGTAAGGAGGCTGGGGGGATTAAATAAAAAAAAAAAAAATAGTGTTAGTGTTTGAGTGTGTGTGTGAGTGTTAGTGTGTGTGTCTGCTAGTGAGTGTTAGTGTGTGTGAGTGTTAGTGTTAGTGTGTGTGTCTGCTAGTGAGTGTTAGTGTTTGAGTGTGTGTGTGAGTGTTAGTGTGTGTGTCTGCTAGTGAGTGTTAGTGTGTGTGAGTGTTAGTGTTAGTGTGTGTGTCTGCTAGTGAGTGTTAGTGTTTGAGTGTGTGTGTGAGTGTTAGTATGTGTGTCTGCTAGTGAGTGTTAGTGTTTGAGTGTGTGTGTGAGTGTTAGTGTGTGTGTCTGCTAGTGAGTGTTAGTGTGTGTGAGTGTGAGTGTTAGTGTGTGTGTCTGCTAGTGAGTGTTAGTGTGTGTGAGTGTTAGAGTGAGTGTTAGTGTGTGTGTCTGCTAGTGAGTGTTAGAGTGAGTGTGAGTGTGTGTGTCTGCTAGTGAGTGTGTTACTGTGTGTGTCTTACAGTGTGTGTGTTAGTGAGTGTGTTTGATGTCTGTTAGTGAGTGTGTGTTTGTCAATGAGAGTGTATGTTTTGTAAGTGAGTGTGTATGTATGTCTGTCGCTGAGTGTGTCTCTGTCAGTAAATGTGTGTGTCTGTTAGCTAGTGTGTATGCGCCTGTAAGTGAGAGTGTGTGTGTCTTCAGCACTTACCTTTCTCCAGCGCCGGACTCCCTTGGCGCTGGGGATCCCTCAGCCTTTCAGCTCAATGCATCACAAGACGCATTCAAACCGCCATAGGAAAGCATTACTCAATGCTTTCCTATGGACGTTCAGTGTGCTCCTCTAGCGGCTGTCAGTGAGACAGCCACTAGAGGCTGGATTAACCCTCAGTGAAACATAGCAGTTTCTCTGAAACTGCTATGTTTTCAGCTGCAGGGTTAAAACTAGAGGGACCTGACACCCAGACAACTTCATTGAGCTGATGTGATTTGGGTGTCTGTAGTGGTCCTTTAAAGGACCACTATAGTGCCAGGAAAACATACTCGTTTTCCTGGCACTATAGTGCCTTGAGGGTGCCCCCACCCTCAGGGGCCCCCTCCCGCCCAGCTCTGGAAAGGGGTAAAACTTACCTTTTTCCAGCGCTGGGCGGAGAGCTCTCCTCCTCCGATCCTCCTCTTCTCCACCCCGTCGGCTGTATGCGCACGTGCGGCAAGAGCTGCGCACGCGCGGCAAGAGCTGCGCGCGCATTCAGCCGGTCACATAGGAAAGTATTCATAATGCTTTCCTATGGACGCTGGCGTGCTCTCACTGTGAAAATCACAGTGAGAAGCACGCAAGCGCCTCTAGCGGCTGTCAATGAGACAGCCGCTAGAGGAAATAGGGGAAGGCTTAACCAATTCATAAACATAGCAGTTTCTCTGAAACTGCTATGTTTATGAAAAAAATGGGTTAACCCTAGCTGGACCTGGCACCCAGACCACTTCATTAAGCTGAAGTGGTCTGGGTGCCTAGAGTGGTCCTTTAAGTGTGTGCGCATCTGCATGCACTGGCGTACATACCGCGGTCGCAGGGGTCGCAGCCCTGTAACCCCTGCGACCAGGTGCCCACCGCCATGTGTTGCGGTCCGGCCCGCGCGCGCGGGGGGGCCCACGGATCAATTTTCGCACTGGGGCCCCAGGGGTCATGTGTACGCCACTGCATAGATGACTCAGCTATGGTGGCCAGTGATATTATCATAGTGGCTAGATAATGACATTGAGAAACTCAATCTGACACAAGTAGAGAGCGAAGAATTACCCACCGGAATGATATTTTGAACCAGCATTAACAATGTGAGCCTGAAGAGGATCTATCACTTGCGTGTAATACATTTTTAGATAAAATACCCACGACTGATTAGTGTAATGAGGAGTGGACGTTGAAGGGTTGGTAAAGAGTTAATTTCATAAAAATAAATCGCTAGCAAATAAGAACATCTGCCTGTTTTAAACGGGTCATAAATTTGGCTTCAAGCAAACGCTAAACATAGCTTTGTTAAAATGCAGCCAGATGTTCCCCAGATAAACAGTTACATGTAAATTAGATTTCTAAGAACAAAAACATTCTTTAAACTGAGCATACATAATACTAAATACTCTCAATAGGTGAGATAAATATTGTGATATTACTAAACATCCAGCATCACATCCATGGCATCCTTGAATGTCACTGATGAGATCCTTCAATAGACCTTAAACATGTACTGCTTAGTAACTAGCTGTCAGGATAGTCCCCAACTAGTCCCCCAGTAATACCCAACACGCAGAACTTCACGGAACTAATATAATATAAATCAGAAACCCTAAAACTTATTACCGGACCTTAGAATGGCCGGATTTAATATAGATAATACAAATTTACAGGACAATTCGAGGTCAGGGAAACAAATCAAAGATCAAGAGATACAGAATTCAGAATTGTCAAAGTACAAGCTGAGGTCTAAATACACAAGAATCAATACAATAAACAGATAACTAAACAGAAAATCATGATAGGGCACTTGGAAACATTCAAACTGAGTTTAAATGCCCAAAGGATGTCGATGATTCCAATCATGTGACGTTGATGTGACGACACACGCACGTTTGCGAGCATCTTATTGGCAGGACCCATGGAACCACAAAAGGCTCTAGTGTGCAGAAACCGGTGTCTCACACGCTTCCAGCTACTATTCTCACACTGAGACCCAGTTACTATTCTCACACTGAGACCCAGTTACTATTCTCACACTGAGACCCAGTTACTATTCTCACACTGAGACCCAGTTACTATCCTCCCACTGAGACCCAGTTACTATTCTCACACTGAGACCCAGTTACTATCCTCTCACTGACACCCAGTTACTGTCCTCACCCTGAGACCCAGTTACTATCTTCACACTGACACCCAGCTACTGTCCTCATACTGACACCCAGCTACTGTCCTCATACTGACACCCAGTTACTATCCTCACACTGACACCCAGTTACTATCCTCACACTGACACCCAGTTACTATCCTCACACTGACACCCAGTTACTATCCTCACACTGACACCCAGTTACTATCCTCACACTGAGACACAGTTACTATCCTCACACTGAGACACAGTTACTATCCTCACACTGAGACACAGTTACTATCCTCACACTGAGACACAGTTACTATCCTCACACTGACACCCAGTTTCTATCCTCACACTGAGACACAGTTTCTATCCTCACACTGAGACACAGTTACTATCCTCACACTGGCACACAGTTACTATCCTCATACTGACACCCAGTTACTATCCTCACACTGGCACCCAGTTACTATCCTCTCGCTGACACCCATTTAATATCCTCTCGCTGACACCCATTTAATATCCTCTCACTGACACCCAGTTACTATCCTCTCACTGGCACCCAGTTACTATCCTCTCACTGACACCCAGTTACTATCCTCTCGCTGACACCCATTTAATATCCTCTCACTGACACCCAGTTACTCTCTTCACACTGATGAGAAGTAGTAACTATTCTTATACAGACGAGACACGGCTACTATCCTCAGACTGAGGAAATCCAGTAATCCATTTCACATTGGTGAGACCCCAATACTATTTTTGCAATAATCAGACTTCAATTAGCTCAATATAGCATGCGGCGTCCCACTGCACTATAGGACGCGTGCCACGTCAGGTCAATCTTATTCAAACTATACAGAATGCTATGATCGTATATTGATGGGTTTCATGATTTAACCAAGGCCACAACGTAATGTGCAGAAATATATTAATTGTCTCTCTTTGTATTGTTACAGGATAATTATAATCAGCTGCATAAACGAATTAACCACACTTGGGATTTTGTAGTCATGCAAGCCAGGGAGCAGCTAAGGTAGGTTCTCCTTATACATGAATCTCGCCTATTGGTTTATTTGTTTTTTTAATAAATTCATGTTCCTTTTTTATTTTTTTATTTTTTTTTATTTTGGGAGCTAAGTGATCAGAAATTTCTTGTATTTTCTTGTTTTCTACTTTTACGCATACATTATTTTTTACATCATTTTTGCATGTCACGTACATGACAGGTTATATTTAAAAGAATCAATACATGTATTTATATTTACGCCTCTACACTAAAGGATCTATATAGATTTGGTGCAGCCTAAAGACGCTGAGACTCTGGTGAGCGATGGGAAGGGGGGCGGCCTGTGATGTGAATTGCGTCACTGGTGCCTCCCAAAGGGGCGAAACCACCTAGAAAGGGGGCGAGTCCACCAGAAGAATTGGCGTAAATGCCTTGAGAATTCAGTGCAAGCTCATTGTGTCTGTTGGGCATGCAGGAAGTCACCAACACCTAGAATAACTATATAACAAATTGCTGTGATCCCAGTCTGTCTGGGTTTGTGCAAAGTATTTATTTGTTTGTTTTTTAGAAAAAAACTACATAAACATTGAACATTCAGAATCACAGCTAATTATTTATGACAAAAGTTGTAAAACGGACAAAATTTGTTCTCGTGCCTGGAGTGTCCCTTTAAGTCTTTGTAGCTATTTTTTTCCTGGTGTAGAGAACACAACATTGGAGGTTTAGATTAGAGCTTAACATAACAGTGGTAGGTAGATTAAAATCTATTGTTAAAAATAGCTTTAAAAACAGCAGAAACGTGCTTTAAAAATTGAGCAGGAGACCGCTTTTCCTTTCGACTTATCAGTGTTTCTTTCTTTTTTCCATAAATTTATCCTTACCCTACCTCAGGGGAAGGCAACCTTCGGCACTACCTGTTTGCCCCCACCTGTTCCCTGTGCCTCAATTTACAGAAGCAAAATATGATAACAGAACATTTTGTTTTATTTTATTGCAAATACTGTCTTTCGATTACAGATTCTTTTCTTTCACTTGAATGTGTGCCCAAATTAATTATCATCACCATTAAGCCATGCGCTGACTGCTTTTTAATTCTATATATCTAATCTGCACTATGGTCTATGTTGGTGCCATATAGAAACATAATAACATAATATTGATCTCTTGCAACCTTAAAAAACACAATCTTCTCAAACCTAGCAAATAAAGATAAAATGTATAAAATAGCTCTGTTTGAATACATAGTAGTTAATTAGCATTTATTCTTCGGTCTGATTTTATTTTAGCATTTCATTCAAATGGACCCTGATGCATTTCTGTTTTATTGAATCTGTTTTGCCAAATAGCGCAGAGCCAGGGGCAAGCTTTGAAATCAGTCTCCAAACATGGCATCTGCCAAGCAGTACCTCGCAACCGCCCCGAGACTGGCAGCTGAGCCCCACGTGTACCCACTCCCCGGAGATTCAGAAGGCTTTTTAACTTGTAAAGAATTCTGGATGTGGCTGAGTCTTTCTAAGAGAATTTGAGATTCAGCACAAATTGAAAAAAAAGTCACTTCAGCACATGACCTTAAAATAAGAATAAATGATTAAAATGGATGCTGAGGCCCATTGAAGAAATTAAATACTCAGGTTTTTCTGGAGTGAAGAAGTCAAATCTTGGGGCAAGTCTAACACAAATACAAATGAAATCATGTGAGATATTCATTAAATGGTGACCTTTGTTGACTGGAGAGATTTGGCCTAGCATACTTTAGGTTAAATTAGCCCTGTTGGACTTGGAAACAATCTCCAATTTAGCTCAGTTGGAGATATTTCCCTATAAGTTTGTTTTGTTATAAATTTAGTTCAATCACGTCACCACAAATCACTGTTTAGTAATTTGACCGCTTGGGTATATATATTATATATGTTACAGGCAGGTAATGACTCGTTCTGGGCGACTTTATGGCTTTTTAAAGACAACCATCTGTACTATTTTTAAAAAAGAGTTCAGTATAGAGTGAAGGCGCTTAGAGGGTTATTAAAAGTGTCAACTGCAGGGAATTTAGAGTAAATTTTAACCGGATCTCACATTTTACATAAATAGCCAAATTACCAAAATTTCTCCAAATCAGCTATGGGTTTAGTTATTCTCTCCAGACTTAATTTAGCATGCAGAGTTTTAATGCAGCATGCAGGAGACTCCTGTACTCGGCAGACTCCAAACTGTGGTGGATCTGAAAGCCTAAAGTCACCGTTTAACCCCTTAAGGACACATGACATGTCTGACATGTCATGATTCACTTTTATTCCAGAAGTTTGGTCCTTAAGGGGTTAAAGGGACACTCTTAGCACCAGAACCAATACGCAAGGGTAGTCAGCCTTCGGCACTTCAGATGTTGAGGAATACGTCTCCCATGATGCTTTGCCAACATTATAACTGTTAGAGCATTATGGGAGATGTAGTTCACAACATCTGGAGTTTTAAAGGTTGCCTACTTTTGCACTACAGCTTAACGTAGTGGTTGTGGTGTAAAATGGCTGTCCCAGCAGGCTGAACATTGTAAACACTGCATATTCTGAGAAAAGGTAGGGTTGACATTGCTTCCCATGGACACTTCTAGTGGCTGTCACTGGGACAATCAATCACTCAGACAGCCTCTAGAGGCCCTTCCTGGTGTGATCCTGCAATCTTTACAGAACCAACGTTTGGAGTCTTCACATTCCATATGAGTTCACACTCCATATGGGTATGCATTGATTTACTGCATCTCTATGAGGAGATGATGTGCATGCGCAGTAGCCCCCCAATGCACCCCTATAGAGAACCATTGGATTGGCTGAGATTATCACTAATGATGATCTCAGTCGGGACTGGAGCAGTGTGACCACAGGGAGACCAGCGTGTTGAGAGAAGAAGGGTGAATACGTTTTCTTTATTAAAACATTTCAGGGCACAGACTGATCTCCTCAACTTAGAAATACGATCCTTTTATAGACCAAGCTGTGACTATAGCTGAGCTAAAGATTTTGTTTTCTATTCAGCTAGTTTTAATCTCTATATCTCTACAGTTTGGAGATTAGTGAATAGTGAAATTTTTCTTATTAGAGCCAGCATTTCTTTGCAAGAATATAGTTATTTACGATCTAATCTATAGACACCAGCTATTTAGCCACAAATACACATTCATAAATTATAATCTAATGAAATCTAAGATCAGCATTAATTAACATCAATTTAAACCACAGACAAAGTTAAAATAAATAAATCAAATAAAATGTTCCTCATATTGGGGAATCTGAAAAATTATAAATACCATATAATCTTTATTTTCTTATAATCAACTGTTTGGAAACGTAGCCCAAAAAGCAGTAGGGACGAGAAAATAAAAAATACGATTTATGCTCTATAACAGAATATTTTCCCATTATAGGAGTCTGTTCACTAAACAGTAAATTGTGGAGATTTGAGATCTGATTTTCAAACTGTTTGATTGGCTTAGAGTTGGATATAGTTCTCCCATTGAATTTAATGTGTCTTTTTCTTTGAAGCGTTAAAACTTTATTTATATAGTGACTGTACAGTCGCGCAGTGTTTTCCTTTTCTCAATGCTAAACCCGTTTTCTGTTTGCATAAAATGCCACTGTGTAAGAACGAGCAGATTTTTTATTAGAAGATTTTAGTCTGTACCTTATTTTCGTGATGTTTTAAGGTTCCATAAATAAATAAACTTGTCATTCGCTATGCTTATTATGGAAAGCTCACATTAAATATTGATGCGAATGCGTCATAAAATATTCAAAGATAATATGCAATTTCCCCATGGGTTTTACAAGAACACATGCAATGCTAGATTGTATATAATTAGTAAAAATGGGCACTGCTTGTAATGTTTCATCATTATATGAGGGGAAAATTATTTTTGTCATTAATCTTAATCTTAACATTTTCTAAATTGCATTTGATTACCTAAAACTCAAATTAAATGCTGAAATCTACTCTCTTTATCCTGCAATTGAGGCCTCCATCTTGGCTCCCTGTAAGTCAGTGTTATAAGCTCTGTCCTTTGCACCTGGAAGTCAGCATAGAGAAAACATACACAGTATTATTCACTAAAGTCCAATGGGCCCTATACCGAATGGAGCAAAGGCATTTGCTGCTGCACTGAGCCATTTGGATATCAAAATCCAAACATTGTTGTTGGAATTCATTCATGCCTCGATTCTGTAAATCAGGCCCCGAATGGACATGAATTTGTTCTGAATTTTAGCTGGACAGAATGTTTAAAAAAAAAATGTAAATAAATAAAAATCCGTCAGGGTAGGGCATGTCTGCTAAATATATATCAGTGCTGCCAGCAGTCAAATACTTGATAAAAGCAAGTGAATGATATTTCGGTTTATCTTCAGCTGCCATTTGGTCGATGATAAATGTTCAATTCTGTTGCTGAAAATTGGTAAAGATGCAGATATTACTTATTTTCCAATCGCTTCAAAACGAATGTTACAGAATCGGTCGGACTTTCCGAATTTTTATCGCATTTGGCTTTCGGAATTCGGTCATTTCCACTGGATTTTGTCCATTCGGACAAAATCTTGTGTTTAGTGAATAACTGACAGAGAAGATGAGAAGTGAAATGTATATAAGTTGTCGCATTCACTTTCACATTTGCCTCAGTTCTACGCGGATGCACCATTTGCCTGTGTATAAAACCGTCCCTCCATCCTTCGTACAGTAGTTTCTATGTTCTACTTATTTTTGCAATGAGATAAAATAATCAGTCTTTTTGACACTTTTTATTCCGTTTTAGTGTTTTTTGCTGCTTATTTTTCTCCTGACCACTGTCCTATTGAATACAATCACAAAATAAAACCAAATATGACTAAAAAGAACGTAATTAGAAGGATATAAAAAACATTATTTAAAAAAGGAAGACCATGAAAACTCCTTGAGAGTTTCTGAAAAAAAAAATGTTGGAAAAAACAGCTCATTCTTGCACATCTTTTTTATATACTGACTGAACTGAAAAAAATAAATAAAAGTTAAATTAAATAGTAAAATAAACAAAACAGATGCTGTTGGGAATATTTTGGAACACATTGCTACAAAACTAGCCTAAAACTCAGTGACACATTGTATACATAATCCTTAATGTTACAATGTTACTATCTCCCCTGTTCATTTACATCGTGTGCCCTGGCTGTGCCACTTCTAAACTGAATTGTGATTATTTTTTTTGCCAGAATCACGGGAATATTTAACACAAGTAATAGGTGATTTTCAATGTTTTACACAGTGATGTAATTTCCAGAGAAATAAACGTTTGTGTGTATACAATGTTGCTTAGCGATACCTAATAATAAAACAATAAACACTTACACTATTTAAATTTTCATTTATTTATTCATTTTTTACAGAAATATTGGAAGATAGTTTTTCTTTTTTTTGTTCAGTAAATACAGATGCCTGGCTAAAACCAGGCACCAGTACTATTTAAGACAGTGTAGGTTGCTATTGAGGTCAGCACAGACGCCCCTACAGTGTGCTTAATGTCTTATTTTCTCGCCTGGCCTGTCAGCTACAATTGAGAATTGTACTTTTTAGACTCATAGGCTCCTGTATAGAGCAGTGGATGATTCACACTTTATGGACGGATATTGCCTGGTTTGAAACTACTGCCGGGGATTATGTTTATGAATAAAATACTTGAAATATTGCCCTGTCCACATTCCTAAAATTATGGATTTATTTAGTCTGATATTGACTTGTCTCCAACAGGGCAGCAAAACAGAGAAGAAAAGGTGACCGCATTGTGATTGAATGTCAGGAGCAGGCTTATTGGCTCGTCAGCAAACCATCAGTGAGTTGGTTTAATATAAGAAATTAGCAACAAACTGTATGTCCCTGGATTGTCCATATATATGAATGGGCTGAGTATAATTACAATCACAGTCTGGATCTGTGGCCCAGTGTTTCCGAATTCTAACCAGTTATTGTTTCCAATTCACAGTGGCTACAGTTTTATATTTTACCACTTCTATAACTTTTTAGTTTTTTTCTGCTGTTACGGACACTATGGATCATCAAACTGTGTAAAACCAATGAGAAAATAATGATGTGCATCTGTGTTTGTTGTTAAAATACAGACATGCCTTTGCGTGGCTTGAGGTTCATGGCGGCCAGACGCATTTTGAGAGAACTCATTTAGCTCTCAAATTAACTGAGTTTATCTACTCCTAGCACTCTCATCCGCTGACCAAAGCAGACAAGGGGCACCGTGCCTCGTAGCATATAGTGAGGCCTAGTGAAAACGTTGGGCGTGTAGGTCTGGACTCACACACAATCCTTCAGCTGCCCTGTTCCTACCCCCATCTAGGCCGGTGTGGGTCATCCCGGTCCACATCTTGGAGGTCCTATTGTCAACTCTATCTGCCGGACTGAGGTTGGATTTCTCAGAAGCCTATGGGCCATTGTAATGTTAGCTCCCATGTGCTTTCTAGACCGCTTCTGATACCCTCACTAAATTGCACACCATCTTCGCCGACCTCTGAAGATGGCTATAGCTTGGCTGCTTGTCCAGCAGTTATAGTGTGCAGAGTTGGAGGAGCCTGGGGCTGCACCCCTCGAGCAGGCCTGGCAATGGCGGTAGAGCTATGCATCTCCCCAGACAGAAGAGGCTACATCCAACCAAGTTCAAGCTAGGGTCCTGGGGGACATTGTATAGGACTGATCTCAGTGCCTGTCGTATCGGATGGCCCCATCATGCCACTTCTAAGTGTTCCACACCACCCTGCATGGTCACCACTAGCAAGCCTGTATGCATGGTTAAGGGGGGGAGAAGTCGATGCCCCTGGAGGGAATCCCCGAAGTTCAGGGCTCACTTATATTCTCTCATTCTCTTTCCTTACAGCAGAGCATCCGCTCAATATTATTTTGGAATTGTTTTAACATGTTTTTACAGATTAAATGCCTGAATCTATGTCTATGTCTCTTGGTTCTCCGCCAGCCAAAAGATTGTTACTAGACCACATCATGGCCTCCTTGGTGGGCACGAGTAATACTTCTTAAATTAGCCTGCAAACTTATATTCTACTTGTATACTTTCTTTTCCTATGTCCTCGGCATTTCACTGTTTTATCTGATGTTGCAAGCCTCACACTCTTGGACATGTTATCTCTCTGGTTTACTATGCATGATTTATAAAAAACTGAAAAGTGTAAAAAGTTCCTGTATGTCATAGTCACAAATCATGAATCTCAGTTTCTACCTATGTTACTATGTATGCACTGCAAAAATAAAGAATTAACAAAAAAAATACAGGCATGCACATACAGATAGAGCTATTCACTAAGTAAGAATTTCTTGAAGCCAGACTAAATTTCAAACACTAAGTGAATTTCCAACATTAAACGGTGACTCCAACTCATTTTTGTTTTATTTTTGGCCATTATTCTTTAGCCCCTCCCCTCCATGAACTTAAAAAAAAATAAAAACTATAATTCACCTAAAATCCATCGCTGCGTTCCACTCCCCGTCTGACGTCAAGGGGGCCATCGCAAGGTCCAATCAAATGCCTTTCATAGCATTGTTTATGTATGTAATTGAACCATTTAACTTGATCAGAACACGTGCGCGTTCTAAACCAGTAAAGGGAGAGAGATTGGGGATGGACAGAGGGAATATAAATCAAAAACACATGGAGGGTATAGGGAGGAGGGCAGGGCTTCAATAAAGGATGGAGGGGAGACACATATTTCTCCTTGCAGAGAACTAACCCATAGAAAAAAAGTTCAAATGTCTCTGAAAGTAAAATATTTTAAGCTAAAGCCTACCTCCCACCATGACCATGTCTAGACCCAGAAGTAGTCATGGTGGTTAGAGTTACCCATTAAGCTAAAACAAATGAACTGGAAAAATTCTTCACGTCAGTTATGTTTTAAGTTTGGCTATTTTAGTCATAAATTTGAAATTCACTGTTTTTCACTCTGAGTTTTTCACTAAAGTGAGAACTCATAGAATGTAAAATTTAAGGCCAAAATAGCAGAGCTGAAAGCAGTCTCCAATTCAGCTATTTTTCCATTTCAACTATTTTGGCCTTAAATTGGAAATTTGACTTTAAATTCTCACTTCAGTGAAAAAACGTGTAAACTCCCAATAGTACTAAAATACAAAAAAATATATTTTACTACAATATAGTTTATAGTGAATAGTGCTTGTTTTTTTTACGACAATTGACAGCAGGGAATAAACTTGCGTGACTTCCAATTTCTAATAAATCAAAAACCGTAGATTACAAGAGATTACACAATCTCTAAAAGTATTTATAATCACCCATAGAATATTGAAACATATTAAAACGCTATGGTCCTCACACTTTTTAATTTTCTGTTATACTCACAGGAAGAGGATTCTGTGTTGCCAGGGAAACACTTGCAATAAATGATGTTTTCATAACATAAAACAAGGCATCTGTAGGGGCACATATTTAAATGTATATTACTGTATTTCTGGTGCAAGATCTTAAATTGATTTAGTTCTACCAATTAAAATGAATATAGATCACTGAGGCTTACTTGGCAGGTTCGCCTTAAGAAAGAATATTTGATTAAAAAGTCTGTCTGAAATCTATTAAACCACTGATAACCTTACTGTCTCTGTTATATAATATGTTACCCCTTCGGCACACGTCGGTTTCCACATTATTATTGTATTTAGGTATAAGAAGAGTAGAATATATACTGCTTTGGAAATCCACTAATTATCTAGTTATCGGCTTAGAAAGCCAGCTGTGCTTGTAATAAATTAAGAAACACTTTATCAATTGGCGTAGGAACCATAAAATCTGCAGAACAGCCTTTACTAAGAAGATAGGGTTCCCCCTTAGTGAGGATACGTCTTACTGCATTATTTTGTACAAAAAAAATACATCCACTGTCAATGGGGAAGTTCTGAGTCAAATTCTGAGCCTATATTTTCCATAATTATCATAATATCCATTATGCTCTCAAAACACACTTTGCCCCTAATCAAACTCAAGTCCCTCTGCCCTTCTCACCCACTGAGTAAAATTAATTCTTTGGAGCCCTCATTCACTTTAAGGACCTCTCTGTTGCCCTGTCCTATTCAAGCCTCCTGTGTTCACCTCCTTTGTGTATTTTTATGTGAAAAATATCCCTCTCGGGGGGGAAGCGGACTGCCAAGCTGAACGGTTGCACATGGTAGGAGCTCCGTGCCGCATCGAGCATTAAACTTATCTTATAGATTCCAAATCTGTATTTTCTATGCCTGAAATACCCTACTACGTACAGGAGCACCATAGCCTACTAACACACCGATATTTCTGAGGTGGGAGCCCCGGCAACGCGACTGCGGCCTACCTAGCGGTCGCGACCTTGAGGGACGGTCGACCTTGTGGTCTCTGACCAACCTGGAGCTGAGCCCTCGGTGCTTAGACTCACCGTTCCCCTGGCACCCACAACATCAGACACCCCAGAGCTGCTTGCCTACACTGGTTCCCGCTCATTGTTGCAGTGCGAGCACTCCAAAGATGGCGGATGTACCGGGCGCACAAGCAGGCACAACAGAACTGACGAAACTGAATCTTCCGAACCCAGTGGACCGACTCATGCGGCGGCTGGATGAAGCCTTCACACGGTTTTGGGCAGCACTTGAAACCCGCATGGCGGAAGCCGCAAGACAACCTCCAGAGAGAGATGGGAGGGGTGAGCACCGGTGAGAGAGTGAGCCTCCTTCAGGGAAACAGCCTCGCAAGCTACTCACGCCACCAGCGATGTAAGCCCACCTGGGCCGAAAGCCACAAGGGGTCTAGTCCCCATGCATCGACCGCACAGACAGAGAGCAACCCGCCGCTGGCGGCACGGGAACAACACTGCTTCCTGTTCCCACAGATGGGAGAAGGTCAAGGTCTTTCTAAGCTTCCGCGGCAAGAAGATGCAGGCTTCAAGAAGGGCCTGGGGCTGGAGGGATGCCCCCCTCACTCCCACCACTCTGATACCCCCACCGATAGCCTAGCAAGACCTGTGCAGAGCCTGAGAATGGGAATAGGCTGACCGCTGACAAGCATAGTTCCGCTGCTCCACATTGGACACTGGGAGCTACGCTACCTTCTGCAGATTCTAACTCACCGTTGTGGGACTCTCTTCACCATATATGATGACGCAACTAATTGCTTAAACTTGTATTTACACACTCTAAAGTTACTCCTTATGTTTACTCAGCCTGATGTTACATGTGATCTATACATAGAGAAGCCTTTTACACTACATACGCAAACCTCTATGCAACATGCAAACACTCTTTTAGACCACATGAGGTCACCAGCACCAGGTTTACTAGGCTTTAACCTATACTGTCTGCCTATATCCTATGCCTAGACCACCATAGCAGATAACATACTCTATATGCCCACTCAACCTAGGCATACCCGACTAGCAAGTTATCACCTACACATACATAGAAACTTTCCCTATGGAGACCCTTCAGTTCAGCTTGTTCATACGATTCACAAATTCTCAAAAAATGTGCAAGTTCTATACACGCCATAATTGTGTTATAATAACATGTTTGTGACAACCGCGCTTGTGAAAGCTGTTGTGGCTAAACAAGCAGTGCTGTAATCCTCTGCGCAAAAAAAAAAAAAATCCCTCTCAACATTTTTTATTGTGTGTTTCTCCATTGTCATTTTGTGCACCTCTTTCTGTTATTCATCCCTATCCATTCTGCTGTCTCTTGTATCTATTTTATGCAACTTCTCGTTTCTCTTGTCAACTTCTGAAGTTTCTGTGTATTGACAATCCACCCTGTCCATTTCTGTGGTTTCCCTCTCTATTGACGATCCACTTTGTCCTTTTTTGGGGGTTTCTTTGTCTATTGACGATCCACCTTGTCCATTTCTGTGGTTTCTCAGTCTATTGACGATCCACCCTGTCCATTTCTCTGATTTCTGTCTATTCACGGTCCACCCTGTCCATTTCTGTGGTTTCTCTGTCTATTGACGATCCACCCTGTACATTTCTCTGATTTCCCTCTATATTGACAATCCACTATGTCCATTTCTGTGGTTTCTCTGTCTATTGATGATCCACCCTGTCCATTTCTGTCATGTCTCTGGCTATTGACAATCCACTTTACCTATGTCTGTCCTATTTGCCCTTGTCAATTTGTCTATATGTGTTGTCCCTTTCTGTCAGTTCTTTGTCTATGTGAGTGTGTATATATATATATATATATATATATTGTATTGCTTTTGACTGATTTCTGCCCTTACAGTTCTTTAAGTGTCTATCTATCTAGCTGTCTATCGATCCCTTTTCCCCCATTCCGGTAATTTTTCTTTCTATTGGCAAACCTCCTTGGCCATTTCTGTATTTTCCTGTTGATGACTTTCCTTGTAAATTTCTACTCTGTCCTTCTATCCTTTTATGTGTTTTAATGTTTCGTCTCCTCATTAACTACTATTTTAGTTTTTTTGTTTCTTTTTTTGTTGTGTTTTCTTTTTCTTCTTTCACCTTAGTTTTGGGCTACATGCAGAGTCTTATTTATTTTGGTCCTAATCCTCTGGTTTTCCCATTAATGTATCTTCTTTGTATTCCTCTTAAATCTTTCTTGAGGTTATATCTTGGAAGCAGGAAGCTGTGTAGACAGCAGACTTTAAACCTGTACTAAAATCAGTATATCATGTCACGGCATCTTGTCTTGAGTTGTGCAGTATGTGCTTTTGTCCTGACATCCGAAAGTGGGTACTAGACATGGTGTGATAGCCGTGGTCCCAGCCACCAAAATATTGTCGCTACCCAATAGTTTCTGCTTTACCCCATGGTGGAGTCCGGGCATCTCAGGAAAACTCCCGAAACAAACCTCTAAAATAAGTCCTTTTGAAGTTAAAGTAAACTTATCTTCCCAAGAACACTTGTAGAAAGTGACACAAAGGAATCCTCAAATAAAATAAAGCATATTTTCATAAAGAACAAAAACATTTGGATATTAGTTATTCAAAATGGCAGCTCCCGTTATCTGGTCCAATCAGCAGATGTAAGATGATTTTATACAAACTTTTCTTTCTGACAAAAGCTGTGTACATCAATAGTGTTCACTAAGATTATTATACTCTGAACATCTAAAACAGGAATGATGAACGCTCCTCTTTAATAGAATCATTACAACATTTTTTGATTCCTCTTTTTTTTTTTAATGACTATCCTTTTCAAGTTTTGGTTAGAAAGTCTCTGAGTCACTATTGCATCATGCACGTGGTCCTCCTCGGGGAGCTCTCAGATACATTTTATCCCACGCTTGACTTTCATCTCGGCCTGGCTTTAGCAGCTGTGGGATTTGTATTATAGATCTGGGAAAGGGAAACCATTGTAGCACTTTTGAACTCAGTCACAGCTTTTAGATGCCTTTATATATTCTCGTTCACGTCTTTAAGTTATCTTGCACCATCAAAAGTTTGTGCAATTTATCGAAACCGTTCACACACTACTGCAAGAAATGTATAATTGGAAGGATTTGATTTTGGTTTTGTGGGTCTTAAAACAAATTCTTAAAACAAGCTTTATTTATATTCTTGGGAAAAAATTAGTTTACATTTCAGGGAAAACTCTCAAGAATAATTTAATTTAACAGTCAATTTAATGATAAAGAATTTGTAATAAGTAGCACAATGTGACAAGATATTGCAGTACACCAGAATTAAATGTGTTTTTAATGAGGGATAGACAGCCTTTGAAGCTGCCAGATGATTAATGTTTTTTTTATTAAGCAATGAGTTACTACGGTTTGACAACCAACTTGCAATATGTAGCCCAAAATAGCTGATTTAGAAAAATGTGCAGATTTTAGCTTTTTTTCCCCACACATAACTATTTTAGTGTTTTCATTTCAACACTAATAACGGTTTAGGGAACACATCACCAAATGGTCTAGTATAGTTTTTTTGGAAGAGAGAATGCAATCTATTTTTGTATCTATACATTAATTGGGCATTGCCTAGGCAACACGCATACGGAGCTACCCAGACATCTCTGAGTCGGTTTAAGAAGTTTGTGCACACCGGTGCACCTATTGAGTCTTGCAGCACAGTGTGACTTTGAAATTCTCTTTGGGCCATTTTGGGTTTAAAATTTGAACCTGTACGGCTGCAACACAATGTCTTAGTTCAAGAACATATTACAAGCCATGATGGTTGCCTCCCATTAATCCTCAAGAGGACATGAGGGTTTTTGGCACTGGACAGAAAAGAAAAGCGCTGATTTGTTAAACCTTTAAAAAATATATATATATAATAGAGCATGCTACTTAAAAAAACACAATAAACTAAATCTGATGTGTTTAATTTATTTACTCTTTGCAGCCGGGTTGTTTAAATGTGATGGAACGTGGGCCAGAGCGTGGGAATTGCTACACGGGTCAGATTCCTCTTGTAAGTCACTTTTTATCTCTGTTTAATAAGCCTTGATAATGTGATTGTTGAGTTAGGTTTCTAAAACACTGGGCAACACTGGGACGTACATGCAGATAAGACTGAAAGGAACACTCCAGACCCAGGGCCGGATCTCCCATTAGGCAGAGTAGGCACCTACCTACAGGCACCTTACTACTGGGGGGGTGGGGCATCTATTTTCAGCACCTAAAATGTTCTTTTTGAGTTTAAGTAGGCTGGTAGGGAGCGCTAAGTACCAGGAGCCTTGGTCAGTGTTCTCTGTAGTCCAGTTAGCCCTAATAGCAGAGCTGCAGAAACAATTACAGAGGGAGTAAAACTCAATGCTGTCCCAGCTCCTCCATTGTGTGTGTGAGGCTGGACAGGAAGTGGTAGGGATAACTTCCTATCTGCCCACTAACAGCCTCTCACACAGGAAATTCCTCGCAGGAGGAGCATGATGCACACTGTATATATATATATATATATATATATATATATACATGATGCACACTGTATAACATAGGGCAGCACTGAGTGATGCAAACGGCATAACCTGCAGCTCTAATAACATCAATCTGATTACAGAAGACATAGGAGGGGGAGTACTCTGAAAATAATCCTTTAAATTGTAGCACTCAAAGTCTAAAACCACAAATAAATCCTTTGCCTTATACTTATGTTTAAATCCTCTTTAAAAACGAAACACCTCATGTACCCCAATACTCGATTTAACCCAATTATAAACTCAACAACCCTCAACATCTCTTATACCACATATATTAACCTCCGTCAAGCTGTTAATCGGATTAACAATGAACTCCCTATGTAATGTAGCTTCAGTTTAAGATGTTTATAAATGATCTTGAAATTGGCATTGAAAGTCATGTTTCAGTGTTTGCAGATGACACAAAACTTTGTAAAATAATACAATGTGAGCAAGATATTACTTTGCTGCCGAGGGATTTAGATAGACTCGGGAACTGGGAACTCAAATGGCAGATGAAATTTAATGTAGAAAAATGCAAACTTAAATCCTAAATGGCAGTGGAATATGGATAACAAACCACGAGAAGGATTTGGGAATTGTTATAGACAACAAACTAGGCAACAATGTGCAATGTCAATCTGCAGTTGCTATGGCCAGTAAGGTTACATAGGCTGAAAAGAGACCAGTAAGGTTATGGCCAGTAAGGTTACATAGCTGAAAAGAGACATGTGTCCATGAAATTCAGCCTTCCTCACATTTGTTTATTGCTGTTGATCCAAAAGAAGGCAAAAAAAAAAAAGTTTGAAGCACTTCTAATTTTGCAGCAAACTAGGAAAAAAATTCCCTATCGACCCCAGAACGTCAGTCAGATATATCCTTGGATCAAGAAGCTATTAGCCTACAAGGTTTTGTCATGCATTAAGTCTCAGGAAGAAATATAATTTTGCCTCTTTATTAATCACTGGTAAGACTACACCTTAAATATGCTGTGATTTTTTTTTGGCACCTGATCTAAAGAAGGCTATTATGGCACTAGAACGAGTGCAGAGGCAGGCTACAACATTTATAAAAGGAATGGAGCATTTTAGTTATGGAAAAAGGTTAACAAATTTAAATCTCTTTAGTTTAGAAAAATGGCATCTCGAGAGGGGATATGATAACATTATACAAATATATTCGGGGCCAGTACAAACCATTATCTGCAAATCTATTAATAAACAGGGCTATACATAGGACACAAGGTCACGCATTTAGACTGAAAGAAAGGAGATTTAGTCTAAGTCAAAGGAAAGGGTATTTTACAGTCAGATATGGAATTCTCTGCCTGAAGAGGAGGTTTTATCAGAGTCCATACAGATGTTTGGATAAATACTTGCAAAAACATAACATACAGGGATATAATTTTTAATTTGTAGGATAACATCTCCTTCATCCAAGGAGACATCTGACTGCCATTCTGGGGTCAAAGAGGATTTTTTCCTAGTTTGTTGAAAAATCGGAAGTGCTTCAGACTCAGTTTCTTGCCTTATTTTGGATCAACAACAAAAACATATGTGAGAAAGGCTGAACTTGCTGGACGCAAGTCTCTTTTCCGCTATGTAACTATGAAAATGGTAACCGCTATCCAACATTAAACCCTCCCTTACGCTTTATCTAACAAACAGTTATTTGTATTTATTTAGTGATTCTGGGCAGTGTGGTGTCTTTAATTAATTGTGAATTCACTGCTGTGATGTAAGATTTTCCCAAATAATATTGGTTCCCAGTCCGAGAGTATCTATAATCGGTGACCAACAGTGCGGTGGACTTCAGGAAGCAGTATACAGCTGTATATATTTACTACAGTCAAGTTCATTCAAGTATTGCCAAATCAAACAAGACCCCCGCACAGTGTTTTTTCATGGTCTGACCCCCCTGGGTGCCTTTCCCCAGATCCATGCTGTTTTATTTAGTAAAATTAGAGTTTCGGAGATCTGACCAGGGAATTGACTGTTATGGACCAAATATCAGAAAGATTTTCCAGCATTTCACTTGGCAATTATCCACAAATCCAAACTTAGTGAATGACCATGAATTTTTACAAAACCAGCAGGGTTCCTCTCTTTGATTTAAATAGTAGCCGAGGAATACATTTGCCGGCTTCACCAAGTCTTCTAGGGTTCATATGATGCTTTCCTGTTTTTGGGCAACACATGAAAAGTATATAGCGTTCCTACGCTCCAAGAGGAAATAATAAAGACAGTTCACCTTTTCACGTGCTGCTTATCAGGACGACACATGTTGAATAGTTTTGTTATTGTTCTGTGCTATGGGACAGAATGTAAAAGGAAATTGTCTTGTCATTCTCATTCTTTTCAAACTTGTTTTATTTAGGGCAAGAACGCAGATTATTATAAAAGGGAGGTACGTAATTTATGCTTTTTTTTCCTTTTGTGGACATATGATCTGTAAGTCCATTGATCCATTTGGAAAATTGTAAATAGCTTTGAATAAGAGATATGTAAGAACTGGGTTACGATGCTGGTTAGATCCCAAGTTCACAGCCCCATAATAATGCAGATTCTCCCTCGGTAAATGCAGTCTACTAGTGCCACCCTTTTCTTAGACCAGGAGCTGCCTCATTCCCCTGCAGCGCCATTAGCTGCCTCATTCCCCTCCATCACCATGAGCTGTCTCATTCCCCTCCATCACCATGGGCTGTCTCATTCCCCTCCATCACCGTGAGCTGCCACAATCCCCTCTATCACCATGAGCTGTCTCATTCCCCTCCATCGCCATGAGCTGTCTCATTCCCCTCCATCACCATGGGCTGTCTCATTTCCCTCCATCACCATGGGCTGTCTCATTTCCCTCCATCACCGTGAGCTGCCACAATCCCCTCTATCACCATGAGCTGTCTCATTCCCCTCCATCGCCATGAGCTGTCTCATTCCCCTCCATCGCCATGAGCTGCCTCATTCCCCTCCATCGCCATGAGCTGCCTCATTCCCCTCCATCGCCATGAGCTGCCTCATTCCCCTCCATCACCATGGGCTGTCTCATTCCCCTCCATCACCATGAGCTGCCTCAATCCCCTCTATCACCATGAGCTGTCTCATTCCCCTCCATCACCATGAGCTGCCTCATTCCCCTCCATCACCATGGGCTGTCTCATTCCCCTCCATCACCATGAGCTGTCTCATTCCCCTCCATCACCATGGGCTGTCTCATTCCCCTCCATCACCATGAGCTGCCTCATTCCCCTCCATCACCATGAGCTGCCTCTATACCATCCATCACCATGAGCTTCCTCTATCCCATCCAGTACCGTGAGCCGCCTCATTCCCATCCATCACCATGAGCTGCCTCAATCTCCTCCATCACCATGAGCTGCCACATTCCCAATCATCACCATAAGCTTCCTCTATCCCCTCCATCACCATGAGCTGCCTCATTCCCCTCCATCGCCATGAGCTGCCTCATTCCACTCCATCACCATGAGATGCCTCAATCTCCTCCATTACCATGAGCTGCCTCTATCCCATCCATCATCATGAGCTGCAGGTGCAGGCGTGTAGGTGGATTGAACATTTTGAATTTCCCACATATTTTATTACAGATATTTCTGCTTTCAAAATGCTATTGTGAGTAGGGTTCCTGTAATTGTGTAGTATAATAACCAATATTTAGGATAAAGGCTGATAGTTGTATTTACATATAAACAGACTTAAGTAAAGCTATTTCTGTATTTATTTCTTCTTTTGAACCAGCTGGAATATTTGAATAAAGCAATGGCGAGAACGAGAGTGAAATCCTCGATCTGCCTGGAGGGGTGAGATTTCTGATCCTTTATATTTGCTGGAAGAGAGGCTGCTTTGGTTTAATGGGACATTAACCCTAATAATAAAACAATAGCACTAAACATGAATATGTTTTTTTTAGAAACAGTAGAACATGTAATACTGATTTCTAAATCAATTTAATGCCCCTTTGAAGGCCACCATTAACAAAACACATCATGGACCACTGAAGGTACAGGGCCTTGCTCACCCATGTATGAGTGTAGCTCTAGACCCTCTCATTGGTTTCAGAGTAAACCTGATTTTTGTCCCCAAGGAGTGGGTTCCAATTGAACGTTAAAAATTAAGAGAATTGTAAGGTGGTTGCTAGTGTGGAACAGGAGATTGTGAAAGTGGATAATGTAGAGTCAGATCAGATGAGCTGAGGTGGATTAGAGATAGGATGTTGGTTGAGGGGAACCTTGAGAACACGTTAGGAGATGGTGATGAGAGATAGGAAAGTCGTTCAGGGTTGATGTTCCAGGTGGGATAAGCCAAACGGCAAATGATTTAGGTAAACTAGAAAAATGGTCAGAGTTGTGGCAGCTGACATTTAATGTGGATAAGTGCAAGATAATGCATCTTGGACCTAAAAACCCAAGGGCAGAGTATAGGAAATTTGATACCCTACTAACCTCAATATCTGAGGAAAGGGATTTAGGGGTGATTATTTCTGATGACTTAAAGGTAGGCAGACAATGTAATAGAGCTGCAGGAAATGCTAGCAGAATGCTTGGTTGAATAGGGAGAGGTATTAGCAGTAGAAAGAGGGAAGTGCTCATGCCATTGTACAGAACACTGGTGAGACCTCACTTGGAGTATTGTACACAGTACTGGAGACCGTATCTTCAGAAGGATATTGATACCTTAGAGATGGTTCAGAGAAGGGCTACTAAACTGGTTCATGGATTGCAGGATAAAACTTACCAGGAAAGGTTAAAGGATCTTAACATGTATAGCTTGGAGGAAAGACGAGACAGGGGGAATAGAAACATTTAAATACATAAAGGGAATCAACACCGTAAAGGAGGAGACTATATTTAAAATAAGAAAAACTACCACAACAAGAGGACATAGTCTTAAATTAGAGGGACAAAGGTTTAAAAATAATATCAGGAAGTATTACGGAGGAGGAGAGAAGGAGGAGAGCTCTCCGCCCAGCGCTGGAAAAAGGTAAGTTTTTACCCCTTTCCCCCTTCCAGAGCCGGGCGGGAGGGGGTCCCTGAGGGTGGGGGCACCCTCAGGGCACTATAGTGCCAGGAAAACGAGTATGTTTTCCTGGCACTATAGTGGTCCTTTAAGATAAGGCAAGGGACTAATGAAAGTATTTCGAAATATTGGGCAGACTAGATGTGCCAAATGGTTCTTATCTGCCGACACATTCTATGTTTCTATCTTTCTATGGTGCTTGAGAGTCACGTGAAAAAGCTCAAGTTGGAGAAGATGGAGTCAGGGGTATGACAAACTCTTTATTTAGGAGAGTTAGTCCTCTGAGTGAGAAGGAAGTGGTTGAGAGAAAACTTGAGGCCACTGAGCCGCTAGATGTCTTAAACGGGGAGACGATGTCACCATGGGTGAAGGATGGAACGTCATTAATTAGAACATGAAAAAGCCAGGCATAGAATGATCAAGGAATGGCAGAGAATGTCGGGTGGGTGGGGGATAGTACTAATTTCAGCGATGGGATTAAAAAGAAGGTTGGTGGACACAGACTGAAACAAGCTGTGAGAGTATAGCAGAAATCCTCCACTACCTTATCATGGATCGGCTGAAGGCCAGCCGAGGTTAAAGAGGCTGCGATAGCCATATTACAGGGGTAGAGACACGTTCTATTACAGTTGGAGATTGAGGGAGTTCAGGAGATCACTGGCAGACTGTCGTTTCATGATTTTACAAACACAGGCATTGCTCGGTATTAAAAAAACAAAACAAAAGACTTATAGCCCAAAGCTAGATTTTATCGCCCGTCTCACATATATTGAACTAAGCCCCTCCCAAACCCTCACCCTCTACCTTGCCTTATGTCCTATCATGAACCTGACAATGTCCGGTGAAACGCATTATGACACCCCACACCTGCCGTATTAACCTCACAGCTGCCGTATTAACCCCACACCAGCCGTATTAACCCCTCACCTGCCACATTAACCCCTCACCTGCCACATTAACCCCACACCTGCCGTATTAACCCCCACATCATGCCATATTAATCCCACACCTGCCGTATTAACTCCACATCATGCTGTATTAACCCCACACCTGCCATATTAACCCCACATCATGCTGTATTAACCCCACACCTGCCGTATTAACCCCACACCTGCCATATTAACCACACAGCAGGATGTATTCACGCCAAACCTTCTGTATTAACCCCACTCTATACACCTTCTTCTGAATTCTACAAACTACAGGGCTACCCTATGTATATGCAAACATGGTGGATACAGTAACTCTATATATTAACCCCATGCCATGCTGTTATAACCCCACACCTGCTGTATTAATCTTACATCCACAGCATTAACTCCAAACCTACAGCATCAAAGCTGTAACCACTGCATTTACGCTCTGCACCCTCTAATATTACAAGGAACTCAGGGCTGACAATGAAAAGATACCTAAATCAGATCCAGGGCTTTCCATGACCACACTTGGTGCTCCAGCCCCTCTCAGCCCCTTAAAACACCCCTGGTTACATACATAAAGTGCATTCTCATGACTGGCTTATTCCTTAAATGAGTTCTGGTCCGCCTTGGCAGCCCAATTGTTTCTGAACTACATTACCCATGATGCTTCTGAGTACGGATACCATATCCAGGACACACATCATCGATACACACTGATGGGCAATATTGCCATGTGCTGCCAATCAACATGAAGAAGGTATGTGTGTCCAGGAAAACATGGCATATATGGCAACTTTCTTTTTGAGGAATGTTGTACAACTCTCTGCGAAGCTGTAACCGTCCGTCAATGTCTCAAACAGGCAGCTGTCACTGCTGATTAGTATAATTCTAAGACTTAACTAGACTTGCTTGTTTTGACCTAAATTTTCCAAATCATCTACTGACTTGTCACATTTTGCCATTTAGGGATCCGTGGCTGTGGATCCGCAAATTCTGTCATCGCCTGTCTGCAGTGCTCTCTATTTTTAAACGTGCCTTTGTTAATGTTGGCAAACGTTCAGTTTTCAGTATTTAGAGCAAGCAGACAAGACTACTGCCGCAGAAATGAGCCATACGTTCATGCTTTGTAGATCATATACTACAGATATATTTTTCCTCTTTGCCTACATTTTGAAGTTTTTTAACTGTAAATTGCTAATTAGCGACAATCCCCCAAGATTTTTTACCGTACAGACCAAATCGGATATGAGAGGGCGATATTAAGACAAAAATCGCTAAACTGTTAAATTCTCTAACTCTGCTTTTTTTTTTTTGTCTAGTTTGCCCTTTTCAGCCTAAAATGGTAAATTCTCTAGTAATTTCTCCACAGTTAATGCATACCTTCCAATAGTGGAAGTGTGCAAAGCGGGATAGGCGTGCGGGCCTCAGAGGGGACATCACTGGTAATGCAGCTTGCTCCACTGGCAGCGCCCATAATGAACAGGTTCACCCAGAGAAATGGGCAGGACTAGCCCTTAGGACCATGCAGGACATTCTGCTGAAGCGCTCTCTGCAGGCTTCTAGTGGTCATTAGTATATCTAATGATCCACTCGAGCTTGGCTTCCCCAGGACAGTTCACTAGTGTCCCCGGATGCGGCGCAGGACCCCGATATCTGGACTGTTGGAAGGCCTGTAATCTACTAAATGGGGGTATATATTTCCCAGTAGCAGTAATAGTTCTCTCATGCAGAAGTAAATTTTGGATCAAAACTGTAATTAGGCCAAATTTTTAGCTGTTTTAAGTGTTTTCGTACTTTCGTAAATAATACCCAGATTCTCCAGAACTGATACAGAAGAGAACTTGGAGAGATCTTCAGATTCTTTGTTTACAAGGAATCCATTTAAAAAAAAAAAAAGATATTCTGTAAAGAAGGGCATTATTTAAAGCTTGCGTTGTGCATGAGGCTGATCTTATAGAACAATTAAGTAAAATATAGTTCACAATTATCAGACTAGTTGGATAATTAGTTCTTACTGAATAGACTCACCAGTCTATGGGGAGATTTAAAAAATTGCCGGTAAATAAAAACTGGGGCAAAGTTCTAAAAGTGGAGCAGTCACCATGGCAACCAGTAGAAGTCTCTTGCTGATACCATTGGATCCATGGTGATTGCTGCTCTTTAATAGCTTCGCCCCTCTTTTCAGATAAGAATGCCTTAGTAAATATATCCGTATCTTTCTGTTTTTCAGGTTTCTGAAATTTAGCGAGCAATATCTAGCTCATGACCCCGTTATGTCAGGCTGTCTCCCTAGTAACCCGTGGATTACAGATGATGTCATGTACTGGACAATGAATTCTCTTATGTAAGTATTAACTAGGAAAACGAATGTTTAAAGGGACACTGTTGGCACTATAACCATTTCATCTCTGTGATTATAGTGCCTGGAGTCCCGTGGTATTGTCCCTCCATTCAGTGTTAAACCTTTTTCGAGCAGTATAAACACTGAATAAGGGTCTCTGGCTTCCCGTAGCCCTGCCCCCCAGTGGAGGTGTGGTTAATGCAGAGATTACACACTTCCTTCTAGCCATACCGATTCATACCAGCAATGGGCACTGTGATAAGTTGAAAGCAGTCAGCTGACACTCTCAGCCAATCACAACCACCGATTGCTTCTCAGGTTAATGATTCATTAACCAAAACAGAACAGAGCAGATGGGCTAATGGGGAGTTTTGTTTAGCTTTAAAAATAGTTTAATACATCATGGAAGGACAGCGCCCTAGGACTCCAGACATAGGTTCAATATAATGGCTACCAAATAGTTCAGCTGTAATAAACCAGGGAATCCATGAAATTCTGTACAACTGCTGGGTTCTGGAGTAGGATGTGAACAGTAGTGTAACAATGCACATTGGCCAATAGGAGTTAAAACGGGACCCACTTAAAGGGACACTATAGTCACCTGAACAACTTTAGCTTAATTGAGCAGTTTTGGTGTATAGAACATGCCCCTGCAGCCTCACTGCTCAATCCTCTTCCATTTAGGAGTTAAATCCCTTTGTTTATGAACCCTAGTCACACCTCCCTGCATGTGACTTGCACAGCCTTCCATAAACACTTCCTGTAAAGAAAGCCCTATTTAGGCTTTCTTTATTGCAGGTTCTGTTTAATTAAGATTTTCTTATCCCCTGCTATGCAAGAGCCTCCTGTATGTGATTAAAGTTCAATTTAGAGATTGAGATACAATTATTTAAGTAAATTACATCTGTTTGAAAGTGAAACCGTTTTTTTTTTCATGCAGGCTCTGTCAATCATAGCCAGGGGAGGTGTGGCTGCATAAACAGAAACAAAGTGATTTAACTCCTAAATGACAGTGAATTGAGCAGTGAAATTGCAGGGGAATGATCTATACACTAAAACTGCTTTATTAAGCTAAAGTAATTTAGGTGACTATAGTGTTCCTTTAAAGTCTGTAGATTGTAGAGACAGTTCTGCCACTAGAATGTCTTTACACATAACATCAGAATTGTTTGAAATTAGATATTTAATTATAGAGCAGTTATGTTTTATCCACACGCCAGCATTTTAACTGTGCTATTGTGAAGAGTGCCAAAAAAAATTAAACTTCACAATAAAAATTAAACCTTTTATTAAAAAACACCCTGCCTTGTTTATGAACGAATCTCTCCTCTCCTTCATCTAGACTTTATTATATATTAGTAAGATTAGCAAGAATGTAATACATACTTGTAAGATTAATGTAATTACATATTAGTGTTTTTTTAAAGTGAGAATTCAAAGTGAATTTAAAATGTAAGATTACAACAGCCAAACTGGAAGAATTCTCTAAGTCAGTTATTCATTCTGCTTGGCTACTTGCCTTAAATTTGAAATTCACTTTGAATTCTCACTTTACAGATTAACACTGTTGAAAAGAATTTCCGAAAATTTGGTGTCTGCTACAAGTGAATTCTATACAATTTAGAGACATTCGTTGAACACCAGACTGACTCCAAATCTCCTGAGAATCCCCTAATTCGGGGGTACATTTAGGGATATAATATGGCCTGCTCTGTGTCCATTTAACAAGTATCTGTTCTGTTCCTATATCTGTGTTTATACAGTGCGTCATTACTGGTATTTCGATTTATCTACACATGTACTCAGTATTTTTAGTCCGCTATCTCTCTGACCTCTCTCTCTGTAATGTCTACACATCGAAAGAATGAGGCCAGTCACATCCTGTTAGGATTGATATATTAACTGCAATTTTGCAAAGAGATGTCTGCTTAGGGATAAATACAAAGTGTGTAATATCTAAATTAATAAATGTTTACTTTTTCTGCGGTGGGACTCACTGTTCTTATATCACATATTTTAGACAAGGCTGGAAGTAAGGGGACAGTAAATTTGACATGTAGGTCAAATGCTCTGCTTACAAGTATTTTTCTGGAACCTGGCAGTATATCTGGGTATGCATTTTCCCAATAACAGAACCCAAATATAAAAATAATTGCTGTATATGGATATAATGCCTCATACAGTAAGTACAATTACAGCCTGTATTATACAGGGCTTTGCAAGCTACAGCTTGAATTTAAGCTTTATTATGTTTTACTAAGTACCCAACCTCCCTTTCCCCTCTCTGGCTGTTAGAATGCCGACATGATGTTTGGCATACAAAAGTTGCTTTAACGAGGAGGTGAAAGAGATGTCTTGTACAGTTCCTCTGCAGAGATTCAGAATTGTAGAAACAAAAACTTATTTCTCGACAGGATTCATTAAATTGTAAATCATGGAGAATTGCTAAGGGAATTCTAAATTTTGGGGCGAAAAAGTGAAACTGGAAACAGTCAGCTATTTGTCCGTTTTGGTCTGAAATTTCACATTACATTTTCTAGTCCTCCCCATTTCTAAGTTTTGAAAATAAACCCCAATAAATCTAAATTCTTGTGCATAATCTGAAGGTCTTCACAGCTCTTCTTATTAAATCTTACAACAGATGTACCAGATCCAGTTGTTTGACCCAACAGCAGTATGTTCTGGTATTTGCCAACCTGCATCCAATGCTCCACACGTATCTCATACTTTCCTGTGTTCTCCAGGGTACCAATGCCCACCAAACTACGAGTAGATCGTTGGACTTTTAATTTTATGGAGCTGCTCAATGACCAACGAGGACGGAAGGAGTTCTTGCAGTTCTTAGAGAAGGAATTTAGTGGTAAGAAATTGTGGAACAGAACATTAAGTATTTTTTGTATACTGGTTGAGTCCTACACAAAATGTTGAAATAGAAGTAACATGCACACCAGACAACAGCTTATAAATCCCAAACTCTACTCGTCTCCTGTGGCTTCTGGCACACTTTTCTACTGACCACAAAGACTGGCCAGGATGATGTTTCAGTTTGGAGGTTACATCATTTTGAAATACATAAACCAGGGTTGTCCCACCTTGCCTAATGCTGTTTTCTAACTAGATTGGCAGTCAGAATGATGATGATTGTTGTCCAAAGGTAGTCGAACAGTCAAGGAACCTTGAAAACTCAATCGTCAATCCTTTCCTCTTTATGATGGTGAACAGTGTGCTAGTATCCAGTAAATTAATGTTTTTTTTCTCTTTTAGCTGAAAACCTTCTCTTTTGGGAAGCTTGTGAAGAGCTGCGTTACGGGGAACTCTCTAAGGTTGCATCGACCGTGCAATCTGTGTATGAGTAAGTGATTATTGTACAGGTAAACATGATTCTTTTTAACATCATGGCATAATTTAAAGTGCTGTAGTGGTGTAAGCACCATAACCTTTAGAGCTAAATATTATTATTACTGCAATGGGTATGGTGGTATGTGTTATGAGCTGTTGGATACTATCTCGGACCCTAAGGTCCGTCCTCTCTGCTGCTACTCAGTGAATTTGACCATCAACAAAGGGTTCTTTAATTTAGCCTAACCAAGAGAGATGGGAGGGGGAATCACAAACATGAAGATATGACTCTACGAGCAGCAAGAAATAGTTTAGTGGGCAGCTTATTTTTAGTTTTGGTGAGATATTTTAAGGGAGGGATAAAAAAAGGTTTATGGATCTGGAGGGAATGGACTTTCGAAATATCTGTGATAGGTTACCATACTTGGACATTGCTTCCATATGTAGACACGAGTCCCTAATATCTAGACTTTAGTTTACTACCTATTCTCTAACTAACAACCTATTACTAAATGTATAGATTGTTATCATTAACTACCTATTATTAAATTTGCAGAACGATATAACTAGCTACCTATTCCGAAACATGTAGAGTTTATAATTAGTTAACTCTTCTTAAACATATAGAACAGGGGTAGACAACCTTCGGCACTGGTGTAGACTACATACCCCATAATGCTCTTACAGACACAATGCTTGCAAAGCATCAGATGAAATAAAGTCCACAAAATCTGGTGTGCAGAAGGTGGCCTACACCTGATCTAGAACATTATAACAAGATACATCTTTTTAAACATCTAGAACTTTATAACACAATACATCTTCTAAACATCTAGAACATTAAACTACTTACCTATTTTTTACATGCAAAGAACATCTGTGCCAATATGGACCATTTTTCATATGAATATAGACCAATGTTTACTTGAAAAGACTATAATGTAATAAACGGTATGGTTCCCTTTTCTGGATACGATTCTGTCTGTTCTTGTACAAACAGGACATTTTTAGCACCGGGAGCAATACACTGGGTAAACATTGACAGCAAGACCATGGAGAAAACCTTAGTAAACATAAAGGACCCCCATCGGTTTGTATTGGATGACGCCCAGATGCATATCTACATGTTAATGAAAAAGGTGGGTTTCACAATGCAGACATTACTTTCATTGTAACAGACCGGCGGAAAAATTACAATGCGAATTACCATAGGTACCAAAACCCCAAAGCTGTCCAACTTTTACATTTCTATTTTTAATGCATTGTAATGTATTCCTGCAATGGTACCGAATTAATGTAAATGGTTTTGTCAAACAGAAGGATATTAAGTCGGCTTACATACACTGACTGTATTGTGTAATGTGTGCTGCCATTTTGAATAAAACATTTTACATTTTCCTGTTGTATTTGAAAGTCTACTTATTCTTCCCACGATTCTCCCTGTCCCCGCAAGTTATGTCAACTACGGAAGATGAGATCACATTAACTCAAAATAGGGACTCATTTTCTGATGTTTATTTACTCAAGGAAATTGGCTGGGATGAGATAGGAATCATGGGGTTTATGTTTATTCGCATGATATTCACTTAATGTGCCTTTTTAAAATGAAAATGTGACATCACAGCAAAATCATATTAATGTAAAGCTATAAAACTAAACCATTGTATAAAACAGGAGTAAAATATTTTATTAATCATGGGAATAAACATCGAGCTTCAACGTGACGTCTCCTTTTTAATCTCTGACCATATATTTAGAACACTTCAGTAGCATGCTTTCTGATTAATTTCCGCATATATGATTACAGGAAAAACCCAACTGGGTGGGTGATAAGTAATGTGGTATAAAGGGTACTGTGTGCTCTTAAGGGAAAAATCAGTTCCCCCACTGGATAGATAGATAGATAGATAGATATGTAAACAGGGCTCGAGTCCTGCAGGAACGCGTGGGAACGGCGTTCCTGCACTTTTTTCACAGCAGGAACGCCGTTCCCCCTGCAGGCACTCAGGTGGCGGCAAAAAATGCCGCCCCCAAATGCCCTGTGTTCCCCCTGTCATGGGGGGCCACCTGGCGAACGGCTCTCTCCCTGTCACACGCGGAGAGGGAGCTGTGTGCTCTCTGCTCCCTCTCGCCGCGCGGGATGTCTGCTGATACTGGGAGCCGGGTTGATGACGTCATATTCCGGCTCCCAGCATCAGCAGACATCCCGCGCGGCGAGAGGGAGCAGAGAGCACACAGCTCCCTCTCCGCGTGTGACAGGGAGAGAGCCGTCCTCACTGCAGCCCCACTGGACCCCAGGGAAAGGTAGGGATGCTGGGTGGGTGGGATATGTTAATTAGTTTAATATTATTAATTTGTATATATGTATGTCTGTTTGTGGATGTCTGTTTGTGGATGTGTGGATGTCTGTTTGTGGATGTGTGGATGTCTGTTTGTGGATGTGTGGATGTCTGTTTGTGGATGTCTGGATGTCTGTGTGTGGATGTCTGTTTGTGTGGATGTCTGTTTGTGTGGATGTCTGTTTTGTGGATGTCTGTTTGTGTGGATGTCTGTTTGTGTGGATGTCTGTTTGTGGATGTGTGGATGTCTGTTTGTGGGGATGTCTGTTTGTGGGGATGTCTGTTTGTGGATGTGTGGATGTCTGTTTGTGGATGTGTGGATGTCTGTTTGTGGATGTGTGGATGTCTGTTTGTGGATGTGTGGATGTGGATGTCTGTTTGTGGATGTGTGGATGTCTGTTTGTGGATGTGTGGATGTGGATGTCTGTTTGTGGATATGTGGATGTCTGTTTGTGGATGTCTGTTTGTGGATGTCTGTTTGTGGATGTGTGGATGTGGATGTCTGTTTGTGGATATGTGGATGTCTGTTTGTGGATGTGTGTTTGTGGATGTCAGTTTGTGGATGTCTGTTTGTGGATGTGTGGATGTCTGTTTGTGGATGTCTGTTAGTGGATGTCTGTTTGTGGATGTCTGTGGATGTCTGTTTGTGGATGTGTGGATGTCTGTTTGTGGATGTCTGTTTGTGGATGTCTGGATGTCTGTTTGTGGATGTCGGTTTGTGGATGTCTGGATGTGTGGATGTCTGGATGTGGATGTCTGTCTGTGGATGTCTGGATGTGGATGTCTGTTTGTGGGGATGTCTGTTTGTGTGGATGTCTGTTTGTGTGGATGTCTGTTTGTGTGGATGTCTGTTTGTGGGGATGTCTGTGTGTGGGGATGTCTGTTTGTGGGGATGTCTGGATGTCTGTTTGTGGATTTGTGGATGTCTGTTTGTGGATTTGTGGATGTCTGTGGATGTGTGGATGTCTGTTTGTGGATGTGTGGATGTGGATGTCTGTTTGTGTATGTGTGGATGTCTGTTTGTGGATATGTGGATGTCTGTTTGTGGATGTGTGGATGTCTGTTTGTGGATGTGTGGATGTCTGTTTGTGGATTTGTGGATGTTTGTGGATTTGTGGATGTCTGTTTGTGGATTTGTGGATGTCTATTTGTGGATGTGTGGATGTCTGTGTGTGGATGTGTGGATGTCTGTTTGTGGATGTGTGGATGTCTGTTTGTGGATGTGTGGATGTCTGTGGATGTCTGTTTGTGTATGTGTGGATGTCTGGATGTCTGTTTGTGGATGTCTGTTTGTGTATGTGTGGATGTCTGTTTCTGGATGTGTGGATGTCTGTGTGTGGATGTCTGTGTGTGGATGTGTGGATGTCTGTTTGTGGATGTCTGTTTGTGGATGTGTGGATGTCTGTGTATTTGTGGATGTCTGTTTGTGTATTTGTGGATGTCTGTGGATGTCTGGACGTCTGTTTGTGGATTTGTGGATGTCTGTTTGTGGATGTCTGTGGATGTCTGTTTGTGGATGTCTGTTTGTGGATATGTGGATGTCTGTTTGTGGATGTGTGGATGTCTGTTTATGGATGTGTGGATGTCTGGATGTCTGTCTGTGGATGTCTGGATGTGTGGATGTCTGTCTGTGGATGTCTGGATGTGTGGATGTCTGTTTGTCTCAGTGTGTGTAGGAGTGTATTTATGTCTGTTAGCGTTTGTACGTGTGTATGTGCTTCTGTTAGTGTATGCATGTGTATGTTTGCAATTGCATGTATGTGCATACGTTATTGTAAGTTTCTGTCAAATAAGTGAGAGTCTGTCATTTAGTGTGTGTGTGACTATTAGTGTGTGTCTCTCTGTCAATGAATGAGTGTGTGTCAGTGAATGTGTGTGTCAAATCAGTGATGTCTGTGTGTTTGTTATTGAATGTGTGTGTTACTTATAGTGTGTATCTGCCAGTGTGGGTGTCTGTCAGAGAGTGTGCTTAAAGGGACACTATAGGCACCCAGACTACTTCAGCTCCTTGAAGTGGTCTGGGTGCAGTGTCCCAGTCCCCTTAAACCTTCTCAGAAACTGCAATAATTACCTGAGGGGTAACTCCAAGTCTAGTGGCTGTCTATCAGACAGCCACTAGAGGGACTTTCGGGTGGTTAGGTGACCAAAAGTCACCTAACTGATGCTGGACGTCCTCACCCTGTGCATGAGGACATCCAGCATCTGCTAAATACCCATAGGATGTTAACCCCTTCAGTGTCGAGTGGGGGAGGGGAGGACATGAGAGGAGGGGGGCACTATATGGAATTATAGTGCCAGGAAAACAACTTTGTTTTCCTGGCACTATAGTATTTCTTTAAAAGGAGCAGGAAAAGGTGGAGTCTAAAGAGGAAGGGGTGGGTTCTTAATCAGGAAGCGGTGCACCCTTGACATGAAGGAGTGGTAAATTTAGATTAGGGGGGTGCTCTATAGTCATGTCTAGGGCAGCATAAAATTAAAATACACCACTGTGTGAGTGTGTGTGTGTGTGCACGCGTGTGTATGTATGTATGTATATATATATATATATATACATACATACATACATATATATACACATACATACAAGTGTTTTTTGGTTTTTTTTTGGGAGAGTTCCCACACTTTTTTCCCCAGGACTTGACCCCTGTATGTAAAGAATATAGAAAATGAACCCAAGGCACACCAGAGTTTGCACATAAAAATTATTTTTATTCCTGCAATACAATAATGGATTAAACAAACTTGATAGAAGAGAAATTGCATAACACAGTGAAAAATATGTTAGAACAATAGTCCCAAAACCACTTCTGAGTAATAATAAAATGCTAAGAATGCCTACAAGCACCCATATAAAATGGTATACTAACCAAGAGCAGGAGATGTGATAGCCCGATGTTTCAGCCCTTAAGCCTTCCTCTGGGAGACCTCTCACTGACTCTTCCAACTTCTCACTTATATAACCCGTAGCCACCTAAAACCATTAATCTGAACTAATTATCCCAGTGCAGTCAGCTGAGCGAGGGGAGCACCATCGGTAAACGATTTGATAGAGAGACACTTCCATACTCCACCGGAACATACTTCCGGGTTCTCGTGACGTCATGATGCACATGCGTCTAATAACATCACCACGTCTATGCGTAATGATGTGTCTCATCATCTAGAACACTACAGGGGGAAATAGTGGCCGTTATGCAAATGTGAAAATAAGGTTACTTTTCTTTCCGTTTACCAATTTTTGCCACTATTTTCCCCCGTAGTGTTCTAGATGATAAGACACGTCATTACGCATAGACGTGGTGACGTTATTAGACGCATGTGCGTGGGACGTCACGAGAACCCAGAAGTATGTTCCGGTGGAGTATGGAAGTGTCTCTCTATCAAATAGTTTACCAAAGGTGCTCCCCTCGCTCAGCTGACTGCACTTGGGCTAATATGTTCAGATTAATGGTTTTAGGTGGCTACGGGGTATATAAGTGGGAAGTTGGATGAGTCAGTGAGAGGTCCCCCAGAGGAAGGCTTAAGGGCCGAAACGTCGAGGCTATCATATCTCTGGCTTTTGGTTAGTATACCATTTTATATGGGTGTTTGTAGGCATTCTTAGCACTTTATTATTACTCAGAAGTGGTTCTGGGACTATTGTTCTAACATATTTAGCATTTTGTTTTATGCGCTTTCTCTTCCGTTAAGTTTGTTTAATCCATTATTGTATTGCATGAATAAAAATAATGTTTATGTGCAAACTCTGGTGTGCCTTGGGTTTGTTTCCTATTTTCTGCTTTCTGATGAATGCTACAAAGAAAGATTGCTTCTCAATTTGTTATTATTTATGACATTTTTCACCACTGGAAGTCCCAGGTAGGTGAATGCAAATCCTGCAATATTATGCTGACAATAAATGTAACAAGATCTTCGTGTTTTCTGTTCCAGGATTCGTACCCAAGATACCTAAAATCTGATATGTACAAGAGTCTTCTGGGTCAAGCATTTATTCCTCCGGAGACCAAGAAAGGGTTCGTAAAATTCCATCTTAAATATTATCTGTCAGTAGAACATGGCCCATTTAAAATGAATATCGAATTAATGTGAGTTCATGTTTTTGTGTTTTTAAAGTCGCATATGATGACTCGTATGTCCTTGATCAAGGACACATGCCTTGGCCTGCTGAGATAAATCTTATTTAAAATGATACATTTGCCTTGTGATAATTCGCATAGGGTTATTTGCAACAAATTATTATTTTTGATGAAATACTAATGAATCTCTTCACTAAATCAGAAATTGTGCAGAAGGTAATTGCAAATTATACATCAAAACAGCAATCTGCAAAAATAGCTCAGATCATTTTTACAGTATAGCTATCATGACTTAATATTATTAATTCTGTTTCTCCACGGATTTCGATTCCGTCAATTACTAAAGATAGGCAATGATAAACAATAAATGGTTTTACTATGAGATGGTTCACAGTTCATTTTTTTTTCGGTTAGGGCAATCATAGGCACATTTGGCTCTGCTGGGGGTTTAAGATGAAGGAGATAAATAAGAACAAAGTCCAAAGATGATACCAGTAGAAACAGAAACCTAAATAAATAAATAAACATTGTAAAGGGTTACACTAATGGAATAAATATATAAAATAATGATAAAAAGCAAAGCAGGACTCTTCCAGGGGCTTATTTGCTAAATGAGAATTAACAGGAATGTCAAGTGATTTCAAAGTGAATTTCACCAATTTAAAGTCCAAAATAGCAGAGACTGAAAAATTATCAATCAACAAAGCTTCCAGTTCACCAATTCTAGTCGAAAATGTTAAATTCTGTTTGAATTCTTGGTAGTTATGACGTTAGTGAATAGCCCTGTTTGTGTAAATGAAAATATGGGTATTATTGTGATAAGTATGTGAGTAGAAAACTGAAGTATGCAAATAAAGTGGTCAATTTGATTCTGGGGGGGGGGAATTCGTGCTTTGACATTTTCTTTGAGTTTAGATTTTGAAAGACTTATTTAGTTCTATAAATGTTGCACTCCAGATATTAGAAAACTAGTTCGCCTTTAGCTGGATAGTCTTTAACAGTGTTTTGGTTAAAGCGGCTTATTGGTGTTCCGTGGGCAACAGGAAACTAGATTATTGTTAGTTTGGTAGTCTCAGATTGCTATTGGCTAGAGGGTCTTCATGTTGCCGAATGGCCAATGGCTGGATTGAGTCAGATTCCCAATGAGTAGAGTTACATATAGGTGCTCGAGAGCCAGTAGGAAAATGTCCAGCAGCTGGAGTGATATCATAGAGCCTCACAGCCAATAGAAATACAATTAGATTACCGTTGATTAAATAGTTGTAGATTGCTTTTGGCTGGAATTACATCATGGTGCCTCACAGCCAATAAGAATCTTTCATGCTGTTGACTGTTAGAACATTGGTTCTTTTTTTTTTTGTTGCTGTTAGAATAACGTTTTCTTGTCATGCTCTAGGGAGCAGTGGTTTGTGTAAAAACAATAGACAGTCAAAATACATATTTTTGTTAGTAATGCTTTCCAGTGACTGACTGTAGGCTGTTACTGAATATTTTTCTATTGCACAATCTTGTTCACATTGTCACCTGCAGCGTTTTCCCATTCATGAGAAGGCAGCGTCATTCAAGTCCAAGCCCGGCATTCATGTTACCGCAGGGAGAAGACACAAGGACAGATATAGAGGGAAGAGCCATGTCCCCCGCCGCCACATCCCAGGTGCCGTGAAAAACTATGTCACATTAAGGGTGATTTATTACAGTATCCCGGTCACTTTAAGAAATTCTGTTCTTTCTTAATTTTTTCTTTTGTATATTGTATAAAAAGTTATGTCTAAGCTTCAGGCATTAGCGCCTGTCATGAAAATTCTGCTACTGTTACAGTGGCGGTACAGCAATACACCGCACCACATCCTGACAGCTCCAAACTTCTAAAACCGTACCAGACCAGAAAATGATGAGACAGAATAAAATGCCTCTATAGGCATAGAGAAGAATTATATATTGTAGACATTCCAGTTTAGATTTTTTTTTTAATAAAAATAATGAAATCTTGAGAGCTTGTCCCAAACCACAGGTTAAAATTAAAAAAGTATTTTTGATCACTAAAAAATTATGCATTTTTGTTCAAATCATTTATTATAGGTCATTAATCGTATCATATCTGTCTCTCAAAAGGAAGCTAATCCCAGCGCTTCATTATTGCAATTTTTATTTATCTTTTTGTTTTGTCCTCATTTAATCTCCTGGGACTAGTTTTGGCAGAAATACAATATCCATTATTCCAGCAAAAAGCATCATTGCAAATAAAAAAAAAAAAAAGATTCTGAAAATGCTGGCAAAATGCATAAGTTGGCTCCAGTCCGTGTCCCCATTGCATCAGCTGTTTCTCATGTTTGTTAGGAAACAAAAATGTCAATTTTATAAATACCAGATTATAATTATTAATTAATATGCCACCCACTAAAACTAAACGATATTAAAGGAAAATCCTCTGTCTTTGGGTTCAGAAAATAACTTTTATGTGTTTCTGGTTTTTAGAGATAACGGTGTTTGTGCTATAATAACAGTAATTCTTTTAACTGTTGAAATATCTTGTAATTAGTTATGGTAGTATCACAGTTGTTTGCCTTTTTTGTTTGGATTTTTAAACAACCTAAATTAACAAAGGAAATATATAAAAGCACATGTTTTTAGCTTCCATTGAATAAAGAAAATGCTAAATTAACCAAGGATACATTATTATTTAAAAATTTAACAAATCCCATTCCTGCTAGCTCTGTGTTTCACAGGGCGGGTTTGTTTGCTTTGCTGGAAGGGAGGGAATTATAGGAGATATTTGCAGGTTGCAATAGTATCCTGCAATGCCCTAAGTAGTTACATGGCCAGCCAGCCCTACCTGCTGTGGGTATAATGCCTACATATAGACATTTTGTAGATTCTGCCATGAGTCTGCCATCC
>OW240918.1:144449169-144511110 GCA_933207985.1 Pelobates cultripes
AATCTCTAAATATCAAGGATCAATCTATACATCCAGCCAAGATTGAGCTTGTACTCACCTCTGGACTTTTCACCTGAGTTAATTCATGCTGTTCTTTCTCACCCCCAAGACAAAAAGGCAGACATGTAGGTCTGGTGCCTACCATCTTCTTCTGACCTCGGAGCTGGAAGAGCTGCTCGGCTTCTCATTGTCAACTAGAGCACAAGAACCTGATCTCTAGATCCTGGACTGGAAGGGGGTACTTGAGGACTGGGTTGGGAACCACTGCTCTAGAGGAACAATCACATTACATAATGCATAACGCATAGTGACATCAATATCACTTCCAAGCTTGTCAAAGAAGTTTACAATCGATTATCATTTTCTGTTCATCCTCTCAAGACAAGAGACACATCATGTCAGCGTTGCAGGGCAAGACACTTTATTCTTTTGATGGCCCTAACCTCACTTTTTATCGAGACCTAACAAGGTCTCTAAGTGGCGAAGGTCTCTCAACTTTGTAACACGACAACTGTGGTAAGCTGGAGTGGAATATCGGTGGAGGGCACCAAGATCCCTAGTGGTAACATTTTTCTTTTAATTATCACCTGTATCTCATCTTAAGTGCTCCCGATCAACGATATATCTCACCATCTGAGACGGGTTTAAGGTTAACGCACTGAGGTGCCTAGATGGTATTGGCTCAGTTCACCATAATTGGTGAATCCTTCTCACATCTCCCTCCTCTCAGCCACCTCCACTGCCCCCGCATTCCTCTTGGTAAGTGTATAAAATGCAGAGAGCCTATTCGTTACTTATCAGATTATATTTTATCTTTTTGTATCATTGCTCTTATTAATTTCAGTGATATCCAGGCTACTTGCCTAAATCGGTTTCTCACTCTTGACAAGAATTTAAACATTGGATGCATTTGTCATAGCTGTAATATGCTGTGACTTATTCAATATGCATACTTGGCAATGTTTTTCTTAAAAAAAAAAAAAAAAATCAATGGTTCGGTTTTGGCCTATAATTTATCTCCTTTATATCATGAGTATAAAACAATCCTCCGTCTTCTCACAACTCTATATACTGACTGTTTCCTTACCTCAAAAATGAAACAAGTTACAGAACAGTGAGAGCTAATTAACACGGTGATTGTGTAATAAGGAAGTGAAGCCCATGATTCCATCGATTTGTACATTCACACAATAACAGGACACATTTTATGGTAACAAAAACATGTAGGCAAGTTATTCCTAAAAATATTTTATTATGTTAAAATCAAATCCACGATAGGTCTGCTTAAAGAATCAGGGAGACTGCAGTGCATTTCCTAACTCTCTACGTTTCTTTGTATTGACACAGGAATGACTTACCTCATGGATGCCAGGTATATGTTGCGGATCCAGTTATTCCTCCACTGGAGAGCAGCCGGAAAAAATCCCTGGAACAAAACACACAAAACGAAGAGGCTTCCACTGCCCTTTGATATAAATACCAATGAACTGCCTCAAATCCGTCATATCCTTCAACTTTAGTAACTACCACAATGGTGCCTTTATTTTAAAAAAACGTGTATGGTATGAACTCAATGTATCACAATGCACTGGCAGGAACTATGTCAGCTGAAGTCAATATTGGTTGCTGTTTACATTGACTTAAAATCATTCTGTCCGGTTTGATCATATAGAATTTATTCAGAAAGTAGCTGAATCGTGGAGAACTCTGCAGCTTCCCATAGATAACAAGAACGTGTGAAGAATTAGAAATTGTGACTGAGTGTTTGCGTGGATTGATTAGAAGGAAATGAAGGGTATGATTCAGATTAAATTGAACAATTAATCTTGCAGTGCCTGAAATGCATAATCAGATTTGAGTGTTAAAGGGGGGTTGTCACTTCCAAGGATTTGTTAAATGAAGTTTACTTATCTACTGCATTTAGCACATATCTTTTTGCGAGGTGTACAAAATTAAATAAAATGTAGAAATTCACACTGCTCTACCCTGGGACTGCACGTGGCCATCTTGGCTGTATGTCAGTAATAGTTATAAGCTCTGCATCTGTCAGTCAGTATGAAGAGGAGGAATGAAACAATGTTTCTCTTTATTGTCCCCCGATGCATTCTGTGCCCTGGCTGTGCCAGGACTCAGCAGGATTGTGATGTAATTTGCTAAAATTTAAATATAGATTTAAAAGAAAGCAGAACATCACCTAAAAACAAAATGAATTGTGTAAATTGTAGAGGAGATGTGGTTCCCTTTTACGTGTACTGTGAGCTGCAGAGTTATGGTATCAGATAGCTTTCCTATTGAGATTCCAAAATGTTCGATGGAGATCGAGCGACAGAGGTGTTTCAGCAACCAAGTCTTCTTCAGTTCTAGTCAGGTTGTCATCGTTCACCTAGAAAGCTCCACTGACAAATGGATCAGCAAAACTGTGGTAAAAATACAAACAAGTTACTATAGGGTTAGATCAGGAGAGCCGGAGGCGTATAGTCCTGGAATCTTCATAGTGTTCCATCTCAGCACTTTTTCTGGAAAGGTCCAGCGTTGGATCAGTTCAAATTAAATTATTTACAACACGTGGCCAACACGGTTTGCTTTGTGTACTTTTATGGTACTAAGCAAAGTCAAGGTGTAGTTGATGTCAAGATAAATCTTTTTGTAATGTATTGTTTATTAAGATGATGGCACAATACAAATGTTTAACCCCTTAAGGACACAACTTCTGGAATAAAAGGGAATTATGACGGAATTTTCCATCATGTGTCCGTAAGGGGTTAAATTTCCTGCACACAGCTCAGTAACAGTACAGATTGTACAGAATAAATGTCAGAAGCCAAACTGGCACAATAAGATCTCATTTTTTAAATTAAAATAAAAGGATACTAAAGAAGCTTACACATTCGAATACACAGCCACTGGAGCAGAAAAAAGATCAACTTACTCAGTTAACATAATATGTAAACTATAGACTATCAATTATGCCTATACGAAGACACTGAGAGTTTCTGGTTCTGAAAATATAAGTCTGCTAGCCAGCCAAGTCCTAATGCTTAAAAGGCATCTCCAGGCCTGGACTCCTTTAATCCAAAACGACTGATGAGGGAAAATAAAGGGGCCTCTCCCTCAGGGCCCAGTGGGATCCATAAGTCCCATTGTTAGATAACGGCATGTAGCTTACGAAGGCTCCGGTTAGGCCAACAGACCTTCTCCATCTGGCTTATGGCACAGGTAAGTCATGGTAGTAGGCTATCTTTGCAGAGATAATATCTGCATGAGGGTGAGTATAGGGTTGCTCCAGGGTGAACCGAATTTACCCTGTAGTCCAAAAGGAGTGAGCAGGACTGTGATGCAGGAACCCAAGTATGCTGGTTTGCTGTTGATCAAGGGAGTGGCTGCCTTTGTAAAAAGCCTAAATTTCAGCACCAGGACAGCTTGCTGTATAATATCCCAGCCTGGTAATTCTATTCTAGTGGTTTAATGACTCGTAATGAGCCAAAAGGACAAAACCATTGCAGGAGCAATAGTGCTAAGCCGTCTTCCAGTATGGCCTAAGGCCCTGCCCCAGAGGTCCATTTTTCACTATTTCACTGATTGGCCTCTCACAAAAAGGTCCTCAGATGGAACATTGGTCAGGACTGTTCTAACCAATGGACTAGTTGACAAATAGATATTAGGCACCTGTCCAGGGCCTTTAAGAGTCTTAACGTGGCTCTGATTCTTGCACAATGTATTTACTGATAGCTGTGACCATGCATGTAAATTAATTTGGGGTAATTGTTCCGGTATTTGGTTGCACAGAGTCCAGATGTGAAAGCATGTCAAAAAAGCACAAAGAACTGTCTAACCTTTAATGTTTGGCTTCTGTAATAATAATAAATGGGGAATATCTTAAATTATAATAAAATGGATATATCTATTTAACGTTTGTGGTATATAGTCTTTGTCTTGTTGCAAAGTTACAAAAATCCCATTAAAAGAATATGGCACAGAACAAAACACTGAGAATTAGGGTGTGTAATAGGGTAACGCTGAGAATTAGGGCATGTAATAGGGTAACATTGAGAAAGCAGAAAGCGTGCCAGGAAGAGTAGGCCAATGTAACGCAGTGTTATTTAATTATATAAAAGTAGGGATGTGCTAAAATTTCGGCCACCTAAAAAGGGTCAAATCTGCCAAAAATTACATGCGCAGACATCCCAACTCTACCGGACGTTCCAGGAGCTGTCACCGTTCACCTTCACGGAGTGAAGCGCATTTGCTTTCTGCCTCTCTAAATATAGTGGCCGCGCGTGTGCGCGTAGTGACATCACTGCGCAGGGGGAGGGACCCGAGTCCTCCTTTTTTTTCCGTGCTTCATCGAATCCTGCTTTAGGCAAGGCAGCTTAGGGTGCGGGAAACACTATATAAATGTATTAATTGCAGATAAAATTAGGAATAATTCACTGATTATTCCAACTGATCAAGTATTGTCCAAAAGCATTGTATGAATAAACGGATTATGAAATTATAGAAAAACCCATACTTTAAATCTGTTTTGTTCTGCACACTGAAGTAAGAACACTTTAAGAGTTGGGGACTCCTCTCGTTTTAGAACTTACTGACTTATTAATGTACACGTTTAACTATATTGGCACTTCGCTGTAAACCAACCTAAATTCTTGACTTTTTAGAAAGTTGTCCCCATTCATATTTGAAAGTGCCACATATCCTGCAGGTGTCTACAAGTTTAATACATTATATAGATCAAAGATGCCTTGAAGGTAGATCCTGAAATGTTGAATAACTTTCACTCCAATGATGTCCAATGATGATGTTTTGCCAGCCTTTAAATTGGCTAAGCAGCATGGAAGGTGTACTACAGAAACATCTCCTACATTTGAAATTCCTGCACTTGCTGCGTATGCCCAGGATTTATAACGTCTGCTGTGAGCTCCATCCATACCAGGACATGGCTCATCCAATCTGGATACAATTGTTCAGTAAGACCTGGACATGAGCCCTGTTTAAAACATGTAGTTCTGCCTTTAGCAGCCGTTTCATTGATCCTATATGATGAATGGAAGTGCTGCCTAAGCCGATGGCAAGTTCTGTATGTACTTGGACTTGCTGTAATCTGTAATGAGCCGTCTTCGTATGCCAACATCTTCTGTGGGATGTATAATAAGACATGGAAAAGGTTCTGATCACATGTCTTTTTAGTCCACATGGGGGGTATTGTTTTACCCGGGAGACTTCGCTGAACACAAATATTAGTGTTTCAAAACCGTAAAACATATCACAGCGATAATATTTTCAGTGAAAGTGCCATTTTTGGCATTTTTCACACACAAATGGCACTTACACAGACGATATAATTGTTGTGATATGGTTTACTGTTTTGAAACACTAATATTTGTGCTCAGTGAAGTCTCCTGAGTAGAACAGTACCCCCATGTACAGGTTTTATAGTGTTTTTGAAAGTTACAAGATCAAATATAAGGCTTGATTTTACGTTTTTTCACATTGAAATTTGCCAGATTGGTTATGTTGCCTTTGAGAGCATATGGTGGCCCAGGAATGAGAATTACCCACATGATGGCATACCATTTGCAAAAAAAGACAACCCAAGGTATTGCAAATGGGGTATGTTCAGTCTTTTTAGTAGCCACTTAGTCACAAACACTGGCCAAAGTTAGTGTTCATAATTGTTTTTTGCATTTTTAACACACAAACAAATATAAATGCAAACTTTGGCCAGTGTTTGTGACAAAGTGGCTACTAAAAAAGACTGGACATAGCCCATATTGAATACCATTGGTTGTCTACTTTAAAAAAACATGAACATGTGAAGTGTGATTCAGAGATTTATGACAGATACCAGTGTTTCAATGTCACTATTGATCATTTTTAAAAATATATATTTTGAAACAGCAATGTCCTACTTATACTTATAGCCCTATAACTTGCAAAAAAAAAGCTAAGAACATGTTAACATTGGGCATTTCTAAACTCAGGACAAAATGTAGAAACTATTTAGCATGGGTGTTTTTGGCGGTTGTAGATGCGTAATAGATTTTGTGGGTCAAAGTTAGAAAAAGTGTGTTTTTAAAATAAATTTCATCATATTTTATAATTTTTGTTATAGTTTCTATCTTTAGAAAGACCATTTAAAGGCGAGAAAAACTGTATATGACATGTGTGGGTACAGTGAATGAGTAAGAGGAAGATTACAGCTAAACACAAACACAGCAGAAATGTAAAAACAGCCTTGGTCCCAAACGGTAAGAAAATTGAAAAAAACGGTTTGGTCACTAAGGGGTTAAAATCATTTGGCGAAAAAAGTAATTTTCGGTTTCGGTTTTCAGCCAAAGGCATCCCTATTAGAGTGAGCAGGAAAATGAGAAACAAACAAAAGTTGTTTGGTTTTAAAATAGCCATACCCCTCCCCCAGATCACCTTATCCAAATCTTCTCATGAAGACATTTCAATATAAATTGGAAGACACCGTTTTATTTAATTAACCTGTGAATCCTGGCAGACAGTACTAAAAGAACAAGCAGTTATTCTGGTCAGCCTTGGCACTGCGGCTGTTCGTAAACTACATTTCCCATGATACTTAGGCAGCCTGAGTGCTTGCTGAGCATTGTGGGTTATGTAGTCCTCAGACATCTGCAGTGCCAAGGTTAGCAGTTAGTGCACTGGATACCTGTCCCCCTGGCTGCTGTCACATGCACTGCGCTTACCTGTTCTGTGATGTAAGGGATTAGGAATGTGCTTAGTCAGGACTTTCATCAAATTTGCGTAAAAGACAATCGCCTAATCCCTTTACTTAGTTAATACTGCTCGATGGATCAACCATAATGAACTCGCTCTCTTAGAGAAAACCTGTCTGCAGTGATGCCAATTAATAGTACTACTGCCCCTTCAGGGTACTTAATGTTCCATCATTAATATATATATATATCTATATTTATATATATATGTGGGTGTTTTGTATTTTGTCTGTCTGTCTGTCTATGTATCTAGCTGTCTGTCTATCCATCTGTCTGCCTGTCTGTCTGTCTATCTAGCTGTTTGTCTATCCATCTGTCTGTCTACCTAGTTGTCTGTCTATCTATTCGTCCGTCTGTCTATCCGTCTGCCTGTCTGTATATCTTCCAACCTATCTTTATCTATTCGTTTATCTATCTATCTATCTACACCATTTGGTTCACAGATCAAATGAGAAGTAGTAGCCAATAGAGAGATAAAAGGGAGGATCGGTAAAAATGAAATCTATGTTTATAAATTATATATTTATTAAATATTAGACTTGTGCATTCTCTTTCAAACAAATTGCGATTCGTCCGAAACTCTAAATTACCAAACGGACGTTTCACAAAACAAACGAAACAGACAATGCACAAACAATTTTGTTTGTTTTGTGATTGTGATTCCGCGGTATCACCAAAAAGAGGATTGATGGTAAAGGGACAGCCATTAATGTTGATTTTAATCACAGAGAGGAACCGTAAATGAATAAACAATTTTATATTTTACATTTAATAAATTTGTAATAAATTACTATATAAATTTCTAATACTCCTCCTTTTTTCCCTTTATCCGTTAAGTCTTCTCATTCGATCTGTGAACCAAATGGCAGGAAAATGCACCTATCAGTGTACTGCAAATTCTAAATATCACAGTATTTATATTATGTATATATTTTGCAGTGCACTATTTGGAACGTTCCCACCCTTTTGGATTGGCCAAGTAGTTTTTACGCAAATGATTTCAATGAAATTCCAAACAGAAACTCAACACAAACGAATCATGAATTGATCCAACAAATTATTTTTTCTGAAGAATCGATTCGGCGCAATTGAATATTTACGCCATTCGTAATACAATTCAATATATAATATATAAATATAGATTTAGTAGATGTCTAACCATCAATTACCATTTTTCCATGTCATCTTTTTTTTTTGTGAATTTCGGTTTATTGAAAAACATTTTACATTTTTTGAAATACAGTCCGACACACGGGTCTCCAAAAATGGAAATACAAAGTCTCTTTTCAAAATAAAAAAAGGCAAACAAAAAGAAAAGAGAGGGAAAGAGAAACAAGACACGTGAAATGCAAGATAAACAAATCTCCAAACAGTAAGTATTATCAGAGACACGCAGGTCCCAGGTCCAGAACAACCAGGTATTCAAACCATCTACAAAATATGCAGCTTAGCTAGGATACCCGTATGCCCACTCTACTACTTTCATTCCCGAGTGTCACTTTAGAGGGGGGAGAGAAGAGAAACAAAAATGAAACAAAAAACAACTAGGAACATTGTATGTTAAATCAGTGTTAATATACGGCCAGATGATGCCACCATAGTAAAGTATCCTAGGTATGCCCTACCACATGAGCTGCGTGGAAGCTATGGGTTGGCTTTGGGTCTAGGTAGCCTTTTGTGGATCCCCATAACTTTTTCCCAGATGTCCCCCCCACTTCCCAATTTTCTGTATATTACTTGTACGCCATGACTCCTCACCTGTGGGGTCTGTGAAGTCACTACCCCCAATCCCCCACACTCCACCAAAATCGGGATGTCCACTTTACTAATGTAGAAGGGACTGAAAGTCAGCGGATTCCGTTGACAGAGTCCAGCTATGTCTGGGAGTGTCCCTCTGCATTAAATGTTCCTCCAAGTTGGAACCAGAGGGTGAGAGGGGGAGGTGTCTCCTACCTCCAAAAAAGCCAGTAATCTTTTTTAATTTGGCGCCCTAGGTGTAATTATGAATCACAACTCAAACAGAATGTTTTTGAGCATTGTCTGTTTTGCTTGTTTCCGGATTTCTCCGTAGAACATTTCAGAGTTTGGGAATTTAGATGAGCTGCCGATGGCCCAAAATTCAGGTGAATAACAATTCATTTAAAAATGAATCCAAAAAGTCTACTTGGAGTGTTCCTTTAAGAGTCGTGTCTTTGTGGCACATGATATATTTGCTTTTTTTTTCTCTCTCTCTTTAGTTCTTCTGCAATTTATAATTTTTCAGAATAATAACAGATTTTTGTCTTATAAGCGGTTGATTTACTCTGTAAATCTTTGACTAGTTTATGACACAATTCAGCTAAATTCATACCACCAGATGTTTTTAAAAAATGTTTTCAAGAACTTGTCCATTGAGTCAGAATTATTTTTTGTTTATGGTGCAAATTGTGCTGCATCCATTAATTGAACATTTAAAATGGTTCAGACGACCTTTGGAGGGTGAAGAGGCCCGGTTTCAGCTGTTTTATCGATTAGTTAACGATAGCATAGATTTCTCAGATTATTCAATTTTCATTATCCTCACGTGCACATAATTGTTGCATCTGTATCACACTCACAGGGATATTCACTAACATTCGATTCAAAATTATTTCAAAGTGAATTTCAAAGTTTAGACCAAATAATTGAATTGGCAACATGGCTGATTTGAAGAATTTTTCCAATACAGCGATATGACCTAAAATTTCAAATTCACTTTGAAATCCAGTTTAGAGAATTAAGTTATTGTGAATTCCTTAATTGTTTAACAAAGTTGTATTGTTAATTTGTTTGCTGTTGTTGAAGGACAATGGCACTCTAGAATGTTTTTGCATCAGATATCTCAGCATCTTTGGAGTCTGTTAACCCACTCTTCCACCAGGAAAAATAATTTTCATTAAACATGGGAGTTATGGGGTCGGAACGGGTGGTCGGACCTTTAAGTGTGGGCTTGCCCAGGGGTGTGTCAGTCTAGTGTCAAGCACGACAGTTTGACAGATATCCTCCCAGCTGGCCCCCAACTTAAAGGACCATGCGGAAGGAGCTGTTGAAAAACTCTCTGCATGGTCCTACTGCCCGCTCCACATCTCTTGCACGTCTGACGATGAGTTCACGCTGTGATGCCCACGGACTGTTCCATGGTGCCCCAGGTGCTTGGATGCCAAATAACTAAATTAGGACAGTGGGCAAAGCCTCTCAAATAAGGACTGTCCAGCCAAGAGTAGGACAGTTGGGTGGCCTGCATAAAGTCCTTATTTTATGGACAATAAAGTATAATATGTCCCACTAAGAAAGCAAGTTTCATGTCCACACAAAGAAATCCAGTATTCCTCATTTGAAGGCACTATATCTAAGAATTAAATTTTTTTTTTTTATTCTTTATTTTTGTTGTGCAAAAGTCCGACATACAAGTTGTTATGCCATGACAGCAAATACAGGTATGGCAAGATTTATAAAACCGTGGTATGTGATAGGACTGCACTTTTTTTTTCTTCAAAGTAATAAACAGGCTGAGGTCAAGTTATGTCAGTGAGAGGGCAATAAGATTGAATTAGACATATTATTTAGGCTGACCTTAGAGTAGTCAAAGAAACAAAAATCAAATATTGTAACACGCTAATCTATAGTTAACTCTGTAGCTTACTAACCGCTGGGAGCTATTCTCGGTGTAGGATTCTATGAGAAGAATAAATTTCAATATGATCGTTAAACTAGCATGTCTATCACAAGATTTATCAATAGCAACAAACATAATGTCTGCTAGGTAGGTTGGAGTGGCCTGAGACAAATGCCTGTAAGGGTAGGATCTCATGTGGACCAATCTGACTATGACAATTAAGGGAACCTGATGGGCATAAAACTATAACAATAAAAAAAATAATAACAATGAAAATGAAAATTGAAGGCATTAACCACGGGCTATGCAGTCAGACAGTGCTTGGTAACAGTGGTGAGTAATGCAAGTCCCCATGGCCGTTCGCGTCAGTCAGCTGATGCCCATCCTGGAGGCCTGAGCTGCCAGCCTAGTGTGGAGGAGTAGTTTCAGCGGTATGCTTAATTCATTGGGTCTGCCAGTGAGTTTATAAAAGCCGCTTTCAGTCCTCTGCTAGAGGTGTTAGGCTGGTGCAAGCTTCCGTGGCTTTCCTTCCATTGTAGGTGGCAGTGTTGGGCCCTCTGTCTGTGTTATGGATGCAATCTCCGATGGTGGTGTCTCATGGCCTTTCGCCTGTGGGGAGCCATACTCCTGCTGTTTCTCTGCCCCAGAGGGTGTCCTCATTTGTGTGCTGCAGTGTGGGAAATCACCTTGCCCAGCAGAGGCCTCGCCAGCTCCTCTCCGTGGAACCTCTGAACCTCTGAGCCTCCTATGCTGTCTGGGCAGCTGGTGTCATCATTCTTGAGCAGGACTCCAGTTTCGCCCAGAAAAGCTCGAAGATAGCATCCAATGTTGCTATGGATTGGAGAGGTAAGCAGGTCGGCCAAACCATGTGCATTGGCCATCTTTCAGAGCTAGGCCTCAGGTCAGGAGTGTTGCAGAGCTTGCAGGTTTACTTTTTTGGGTCAGTGTTTCCAGCCCCAGCAGGGACTGGGATAACCCCTGCCGCACAGAGGGGGATGGGGATGCGTGTCCACGGCCCTGGTCTTGTCGAGGATTGGCGGGAGACTGCCCGCGTCTCTCACCCTAGTACAAATAGCAGGCCGCAGTAAGCTTTGGGACCCAGAAAAAGCTGAGCAAAGCTAAGTAAGTCAGTCCAGGAGGTTGTCACAGCTGTCTCCCTGAATCATGGGTCGATATCAGCTGCTCAAGATCAGTATAATAATCTGAGGAGCTCCCTCAGCCTGTGTCCTGCTCACTTGGAGGTCAGGCCCCTAAGGAGTCCCATTTAACCATAATGTATTAATTTTGTCATTTATTTATTATGAAGATGGTGTAAAAATGGCTTCTACACAGACAGTGGTCTTTTTTCCATGAAAGGACGGATATCGTATATGTAGCGGAACCAGCCTCGCCACTGGGCATTGGAGAAGACTGATTGCCAGCCTCCTGCCCTGTGACTATGGCCCCATGTTGAAATGCTTGATTTTCCCCTGCAAAGACACGAAAGCCAGGTCATTCGGTACTCCCTATTTGAACAGTGATAACCCAGATAGCTATGCCATTCATATAACGAAAGACTATGTGAAAGACTTTGGCTCCATGGCAATTGAACTGTATGTATGTGATCTGAGCACCATTCAGTAATAATGTGCGCTCAGATCTAAGCTATCTGGGGATATGTTGAATGTACCTGTTTTATGCAATAGCTGCACAGTTATATATTTTTATGTATTTTATTGTCTTTTGCTACCATGTGTTCAATGGAGTTTTGGCTCTGTCCTTGGAGATAATTGGATTACTGCCAAATTATCTCCAGGATAGAAGACTCTGTGGAACTGGTTTGGGCTGGAAAAGCCATGCTTCAGTGGTCACAAAGGACTTTCGACCTAACTTTTGAACCACTGACCAATTTGAATGATTTTTGAGTATATTTATATTAATATTGCATGCATACTTTTAAATTGTGTAAGAATTGTGTAAAAACTGTATATTTTCTGCCTGTGCTGATTTTAGTTAGACTTTTGTCTTGAGATAATTGTATCACAGGCAGAGGGGAGGATTTCTACTGGGAGTGGTTTACTTTATTGTATGTGTTGTAATGTTTTTATTGGTTGTTCTGAAAAACCCTGTGGGCGGTCCTGTATGTGTTAAACCTGCATAAAAGAAGGCCCTTTGGTGCCAAGTAAAACAGTTCTACTTCACCCTCAATTTGGAGTGTTGTCTCTTATTGGGGGAATCTGCTACAAGGGATTGCTATGCTATTCATACTCCCTTGCTATATCACTACTAAGCTCTTGTAAGAGCTTGTTCCTGCCTTGCTCTCTGGAGGAGTCTACAGTGGTTATGGTGTCTGCTGCAGTGCTTGGAGTCCTCAGGAAGCGCTAGGAGCATCCTTCAACGGAGGTACCCAGTCGGGGTGCCCGTCGATCCGTTACAGTATACATTGCAAATCCTTGTTTTTAAATGTGTTTTTCTATTGTGTCTTGCAGATTACACTGCAATGCGTCTATGTAATATTGTTTTCATGTACATGATTAATGAGAAAATCAAGACTTTGATCGTAGAAATAAACCTGTTTTGGAGGAGGTACTTTATCGCAGTCTCTGCATTCGGTCACTGACCAATCTCGTGTTGTTGTTTTTACTAAACTCAAAATTTCAGTGCATTAAATCTAAATGGTAAAATTGACTGAATTGTCTAAAATAGCAGACTTTGAAAAAAAATCACCACTTATAATTCAAAAGACAGGAAAAGGCACTCCAAAGGTTTAATTTCAGGCAATTTATTGTCACCAGAATGTGCAAAACAATGTTTCGACCACTGTGGTCTTTATCAAGCTTGGATATCATAGCAGGATTTGAGAACGACTGAACCTAATGGGACTGACTCTTTTTTCAGCCTATTTGACAATGTAATTATGTAACTCAGGAGTACAAGTCTCTGCATGAGAAAGGGTGACTATATATATCTCTGCAATGAAAATGATATTAGAATACTCTTTAGGGGTGTAGCAAGAGGAAATGCCACGTTCTCCAATGATAAAATATGGCTGAGTATATCTCTGAAAGAGAAGAGATAGAATACGATTCCTTAGATTAGTCAAAGTCAGCAATTCAAGGATGTACAGGAGAAAAAGTGTCTGTATATACTTGTGGTAAGGAAGCGGTAACAGAAAACTCCTTGGGGGTTGGGCATGTAGCAGTGTAGTAGAAGACTCTTGAGATAGAAGAAGACTCCTCAGGGGTGGGGCATGTATCAGTTTAAGGCTCTGCCGGCGGAAAGGTGATGATATATGTCTACCCAAGAGGAGAGGTTGTAGAGTACCCCTCGGGTGTGCGGTAGGAAGCAGTACCAGGCTCTGAAGAGATTAGAGTCCCAGCCTAATGCTTTACAGGGAGAAATAGATGGAAATGCTATCTATAGAGGGGAGGGATCTAGCACATGGAGACTTGTATCAATCAGTCGTATACCCATAGCAGATAGAGTGGATCGTGACCCTGAACAGCTAATTAATCTACGACTGTGTTAGCCACATTGTAACATGAAGCTGTGTGTCCTTCTGTGGGACTGACAGTATTCTGTAGAGGATGATAAATGGGGGAGATCAGCCATTGTTGCGTCTGTTGTCCAGTATCAATGGCTCACCTAATCAGACGTTGCTAATCTGCAGTGCATGTGAGCTGGGTCAGATCAGTACTTAATGATGTCAATCAGTCTAAGTAGCTATTAATATGCTCGTGCATCCAGTCCACAGCTTAATAAATGCTGGATATTTTAACAAACACAGCAGAGGACTCTCCGTCAGGCTATAAATTTCACAACAGTAAGTGATATTTATACATTTCTTTAAAGGTAGGATCAGGCATGGTTTTTGTTGGTATTTGGGCCACTGAAAGACACACTGGGCATGTAGTGATCTAATGGAGGCCAAGACTTATTCAAATAATTATTCAGACAGAGCCCCCCTTGCAACTGTAATTGTAAGAGGTGCACAAAGTGGATTAATGATCTTGGGGGATACGTGCAAAATGGGAAAAAGATAATTGGGGAACGTATATGATGGAGGTGACAGACAGACAGGTAAATGATGAATGTAAAAACAGTGATAGGAGGAATGAGAAGAGAGGGATTGTGGAATGAGAAGAGAGGGATTGTGGAAACAGAAGAGAGGGATGGTAGAATGTGAAGAGATGGATGGGGGAATGTGAAGAGAGGGATTGTGGAATCAGAATAGAGGGATGGGGGAATGTGAAGAGAGGGATGGGGGAATGTGAAGAGAGGGATGGGGAAATGTGAAGAGAGGGATGGGGAAATGTGAAGAGAGGGATGGGAATGTGAGGAATGTGAAGAGAGGGATGGAAGAGAGGGATGGGAAGGAATGTGAAGAGGGATGGTGGAATGTGAAGAGAGGGATGAGGAAGGAATGTGAAGAGAGAGGGATGGGGAATGTGAAGAGAGGGATGGGGGAATGTGAAGAGAGGGATGGGGAAGGAATGTGAAGAGAGGGATGGGGGAAGGAATGTAGAGAGATAGAGGAAGATGGGGATGGGGAAGGAATGTGAAGAGAGGGATGGGGAAGGAATGTTTAGAGAGGGATGGGGGGAATGTGAAGAGAGGGATGGGGAAGGAATGTGAAGAGAGGGATGGGGGAATGTGAAGAGAGGCATGGGGAAACAATGTGAAGAGAGGGATGGGGGAATGACTAGTTACAATCAGTAGTTTTTCCTTTTTTTTGTGAGTCGTACATCCCAATTACAGTATCTGCACCTTTTGATGATTGTTACAATTCCAATTTTAAGCCTCAATTTAATGTTTCTGCATAGGCTATTCAAAAGATTTAATATTTTTTGGAAGCACCTTTTATGATTTAATATTTTGTGATCAATTGGTATATGTTTTATTTATGATACATTTCTGCAATTTTAATGTTTTGAAAAAAAATATTGTAAAAGCCTTAAAGCCTTACCCTAGGGCAGAGCTGACAAGCCATTAACGTTTTAGTTGTTATGGTACTATAACTCCCACCACACTTGGCAAGACATTGTAAATGAGGCATATAGGACTATGGCTCTAAGAGCATCATGGGACTTGTAGTGAAGCTAGCCCTGCTCTAAAGATCTGTGAAGTTAGATGATAAAATGTTTATCATTTATATACAAGATATCGCTGGGACATTCTAGCAGGTTAATGTTACACGAAAAACTATTGTTATTAGCTATTTACTCATCATCTATCAGTTTTTGATGATAATTCTGGAACCCTGATATTTTCAGGACATTTTTGGGTTATATAATAAAATCACAGATGGAATTCTAACGTGGCCTGTTACGGGGCTTGTGGAGAGCCTTGGAGGTCAGCCTACCATCCCCCCGCCACAGATTATGGACCCTGTCTCGTGTATCTATATTGTGGGGTCACCTGTGTTGTGCAAGGGGGATTAACAGACTGTTTTATACCTGGACATCTATTTACATTTAAAAGTATGTTTGTTTTAGACTTAGTTTTGATGGGGTGGCAGGGAACGTTATTTTAGCAATTCAATAAATGTTCAGCTATTGTTTGTATTGTGTGCTGTACTGTCATTGTGAACAAACTAATTAGCCCCTTAACTTGGTTAGCTGCTATATATATATATTATATAGTTACATAGTTACATAGTTACATAGCTGAAAAGAGACTTGTGTCCATCAAGTTCAGCCTTCCTCACAAATGTTTTTGCTGTTGATCCAAAAGAAGGCAAAAAATCTAGTCTGAAGCGCTTCCAATTTTGCCACAAACTAGGAAAGAAATCCTTCTTGACCCCAAAATAGCAGTCAGATGTCTCCTTGGATCAAGCAGCTATTACCCCACTAATTAGAAATTATATCCATGTATGTTATGTTTTTGCAAGTATTTATCCAATTGCAGTTTAAACCTCTGTAGTGACTCTGACAAAACCACCTCTTCAGGCAGAGAATTCCATATCCTTATTGTTCTTACTGTAAAAAAACCTTTTCTTTGCCTTAGATTAAATCTCCTTTTTTTCCAGCCTGAATGTGTGACCTAAATGTATATTGTTTAGCTATTCTAGATACCAGGCAATGTAAATAATGTATTGTTTGTCTCACCATTGTATGTTAAGTGAGTTTTCTGGGTATAAATATGTGTGTAGTCAGTCCTACTTTCACCCTTTACCACATCTCGTTTGGCTATTGGGTGGCACTGCATTACCCTGCATCAAGCTACGGGCACATGTCTGGGTATAAAAGTGAAACACTGCGATGAAGTCTATAACTTTGGATCCTGGTGGAAGGCTTTGAATCGAGTCAATAGAGAAAGGAAGCTGTGGCTGGCTGGCGGAGGTACCAAGCCAGGGTACAGAAAGCTCCATTGCACTGCCCACTACATGTCAATGGATCGATTGCAGACTGAGTCCACCCTCTGCTGAATTGTCTATTTAAAGGTTAACCATCACGAGTGAGGTTTATGCACAAACCAACAACTATAGTCACCAAAACAACTTTAGCTTAATGATGCAGTTTTGGTGTATAGATCATGCCCCTGCAGTCTCACTGCTTAATTCTCTGACATTTCAGCATTAAATCACTTTGTTTATGCAGCCTAAGTCACACCTCCCTGCATGTGACTTACACAGCCTTCCTAAACACTTCCTGTAAAGAGTCATCTAATGTTTACACTTCCTTTATTGCAAATGTCTTTAATTTAGAATTTCGTCTCTCCTGCTCTGGCTTGACCATGTATGTGATTAAAGTTTAATTTACAGAGCAGGAGCCTGCGTGAAAAAACAATGGTTTCATTTTTAAACAGATGTAACTTACTTGAAAAGTTGTTATCTCCTGCTCTTTAAATTGAACTTTAATCACGCATGGGAGGCTTCCGCAGGGTCTAGCAAGCTATCAGCAAAGCAGGAGATAAGAAATTCTATATTGAACAGACTGTGCAATAAATGCAATGTACAACTTCCACCTATTCACCTGTGGAAATAACCAAATAAACGTAACATTTGGAAACTCTGCTTCCCTCAAGTTACCTCCCAAAATGGTACCCACATGCAAGATAGTATGAAATACAAACAGAATAAGAATCTAGCTGGTATCACTGAAAAAAATAATGCAACATAGTGTGATACTGTTATAGTCTCTCAATCGCCAGACACTTAATGTTGGCAGTGGGATATTCCCCCTGGGACAGACCGCCTGCCACCCCTACCGGGTGCCTCCATCAGTCAATGCTCCTAGTGCTCCCCGAGGACTCCAAGCACTCCACCAGACACCATCAGCACTGTAGCCGCCTGGTCTTGCCGTCCCTTTCCACCCTGGACCAAACTCCTGGGTCCAGCTCCCAGTGGGAAGGCCTCTCCTCCAAGAGAGTATAGCTGTGAAGCTCTTATAAGAGCTAGTGATATAGATTCCATAGCAGGTCCCTACAAACACGAGGCGAGGCTCTATGTTGAGGGTAAAGAAGGACTGAATTTTAATGGTGCCACACTGGCCTTTTATAACAGTCCCCATGCAAGGGCTACGCCCACATGTTGGGGACAGGGATACAAACTTACAAACCAATAATAACAGACTTACAATGCATGACACTCCCACATACAATACAATAAGCCTTCCTCTTTACTTAGGAGATAATTGAGTCAAGCACTATACTAAACTCAATTATCTCCAAACACAAAAAAAACCCACACATTTTTACAAAACCCCACAAATACCGTAAAACACATAAAATCACCATAAAAGATACATCCCCTCATAGCCCAGATCTGGGTGACCAACATATCCAAAAATCACCCAGATCAGTTCAGAGGTTCAGAATTCTATGGAAGTCATAGTTTTTACCGACTGCAGGTCCCATAGCTGAAAATAGTTCCATAGAATCACCTCGGGAGTTCGGGTGTTTGAAGTGCCCCTTTGAAAGTTTGAATTGTTCCTGTTACAAGTTCCAACAGGCACAAATAGTATTTTCAAATATGGTTTAACACAGGGGCCATAGTCACAGGGTAGCAGGCTGGCAAGTATGCCCTCCAAGGACCCGTGACGAGGTCCAGTTCGTCACACCCCCCCATAACTGTAGGGGAGGCACTCTGATGGCTCACTTTAAACAACTAATCTGTGAGTGAAACCATTAAGTGTCTGGCGATTGAGAGGCTATAAAAGTATCACACTATGTTGTATTTTATTTATTTGTTTCAGTGGTACCTGCTAGATCCCTATTCTGTGCAATAAATAAAGTGCAAACATTAGATCTCTCTTTCAAGGTTCTATTTAGGAAGGCTGTGCAAGTTACATGCAGGGAGGAGTGACTAGGGCTTCATAAACAAAGTCATTAAACTCCTAAACGGCAGAGGATTGAGCAGTGAGGCTACCGGGGCATGGTCTATACACCAAAACTGCTTCATTAAGCTAAAGTCTTATTGGTGGCTATACTGTCCCTTTAAGTTTGGATTGTGCAATTTTAAAAGGCACAGACAGGGCATGTGATGCAAATGAACTTGACCCCCATGATGCAGTGGGCTCATCCAACATTAAATAGGGAATGCAAAGCACTTTCCAAGCAGACTTTGAGGCATGCAGAGCGTTCCCATGCCCTTCATCTGTGTGTGAAAGAGTTAAAAGAGACCACCTGTAGAGACCCTCTTAACAGTGTGGCGACTCAAATGATCTTACCTTTTCCATTCCCACATCATCTACCCTTTCTCTTTTTAAGGTTCTTACCAGTTTTGTCTCAATATTTACTCTTTTTATACCCTAAATATCAGATATTTTGCACAGACCTAAATCAGTTATGTTGCTAACCTCTATTAAACCCCAGCACCCATTTCAACACTTCATATGATTCCTCCACAGCTCAGTATTCTGGATTTACTTCTGTCCTTCCTACTTTAATATTATCTGCATCCAGACCATTCCTGTTATATTTTTTCTTCCTCTACATGTCTACTGCTGGTTTCTGCACCAACCAAGTGCTGAGATCTGTGTTCACTGCAACATTTTAGCACAATAATATTATGGCACATCATGTGTTGAGCTCACTAACAGTACTCTAAAGGCTTCTTCTGAGATCGACCCTGAAATAGGCATCATAACCAGGCCATGCTTGCCTGTAAAGAGAAGCAAAACAATCAATATCAACAGCTAGTAGATATTTCTGGCTAAATATACCAACAGGTTTCCAAAGTCATTGTCAACATTGCCACAGTCAACTCATGCCCATCTCTAACGATAGGTACCACCAGTTAGAATTGACGTTAAGCACATCACTTATCGTTTGAGATGTCTTCAATAAAACCTCAAACCAAAGTGACCTTCTGATGAGTTTTTATCCATAGGATTCAGTAAGACCATCCATCGCAGTAATTCCCTAATTTTTTTTTAAACCTGTGAGAGAGAGAGCGTATGTGTTTGTAGAGATTAATGACTTGGCAGCGTTTGAAGATCACTTATACTTGGACATGGGTTCTTTTGCAGCATGTAATGACATAGATCTTGGTATCAGCAGGGGAAGAATCCCAAGTATCTGATCTTCAACAAGTAACACGTTCATTTTGACCGCATTATTCTACCCTTACCAGACAATGTAAACAAAGAGCGATTTCCAAAGATCTCCTGAATATGACGTAGCAGAGGCATAAACCTCACCCAGATCCCTCTGGCCCCTACAGACTACACTATATGTTTACAATTCAGACCATCATCCATCTATTGTACGTAGAATTGTACGTAGAACCTGTTTCTAATTTACTGCTTATTTTGTATGGTTTCATATCTTTGCTTTTAACAAACTCTGTAGGGCTCAGAAACAGTGATAAGTTCCTGGTGACAGAGTGTAAATGTCAGTCATTGGGGATAGGAGTTAGGGTTAGGAATTGGAGATAGAGGGTAAAGGTTAGTCGCTAGGATCACGAACTAACATTAGGAATTGGAGATGAATGGGAAAGGTCAGTCATTGGCTCTGGGAGTTAGGGTTAGGATTTGGAGATAAAGTGTAAATGTCTATCATTGGCTCTCGGAGTTTGGCATTGGAGAAAGAGGTTATACTTTAAGTTTATAGTTAATCTTTCAGGAACTTATTTAACAACTCAGAAATGGATGTGCTGTAATGTCCCAGACCCTTTCAGCTCCTGTGATTTTTCAGTATTTTATCTTCATGCCCAGTTAAGGAACCTACACCAGAGATGTTTATAAGTCGCATCATTATTTAGGTTGTCAATTGCCATAAAGAGACATGGAAACTAAATACTTCTCCTGGAGGCATGAGCAAGTTCCATGAAAGTGGAAGATCAGGTAGGTACATGCCAGTGCTCTAAAAACCAGGCAGCCAATAGTCAAAAGGTGCAAAAAATATCCCATCTTTTCCGGCTTCAGTAATCCTTACTCCCAGTCCACGTCGTTTATACTAAAACCGCTTTCTACCAATGGAAAATAAGATGATTTATTCAGTCATCAAACAAGATTTTGACCCCAAAAGTATACTTTTACATGTGTTCATTTTAACAGTGGTAAATAACATCACACACATCTAAATCTGGTCTTGCTATATTACTCTCTGACTCTGTGGGGGTGTTAAAAGGAAATTCAAAGATGTAAAGAAAAGCAGAGGATTTGGTACAGAGTCCGTCAAATCTTTCTTTAAGTTAGAATTGCATACAGTCCTTGCTTTATAGCAGGTGAAGTCTTTAGGTTCTCTTCATTTGAGATACATGGTTACTGCTAGGGATATCTACAAATCTTAGCCAGCTCAATGGGTAGAATGGACATGTGTTGACATCGCTTCAGAGGACATTTATAGAAATTACAGAAGAAACAAGACAAGAGAAATTGAGAGAGAGAGTCCTGTTCATTGAGGGAATGGTGTTGACAAAAGGTTGTATGCAAAATTAGTTTGAGTAGCAACGGGGTTAGAAAAGACAAGACCAAGGATAATGTAAGACTACAATGGTTAAAGCGACAGTGAGAGAAAGCAGGAAGAAAAATGAAATTTTATTGAATCCCAAATATTTGAAAAATACACTTTATGTTCATCAGACTCTCTTGGAACTGGCCACTATAACTTGGATACTGTAGAAACCCTGCCTTCACCCAGTGCAATGGAGACCCCTCTAACACTGGGTAGATACTATTGAAGACATTTCCCATAATTAACTGTGTTATAAATTGTATTACAATTGAAGATTGTATGAGAATTTGATGATTGATTAATTAGTATTAAAGCTAAACCCATCAGCAGAGTTTGGATCCCTGTCAAAAATAATGTTAAAACCCTCTGTTGTGGATTGCGAAATTTAACAGCTAAGCACCTTTTTGAATGATTATTATTATTAAGTAATGTCCACTTACCTCTGAAGAAAAGGCTCTATAACAACTAGAGTGATAGCTTTGCTGCTTTTGTTTCATAAAAACAGTGTTACTTTCGTGAACCCATTCCATTTCAGAAAAGAGAATTTGGGGCAAGATTTACATAATACCAGTGGCCACCTAATAGAATGGTCACATGTATAACACTTTATCCTGTGTTTAACGATTCATTTTTATTCTTTAGAAATGTTTTTAGTCCATTTTCAGGCACTAATTAAATGCTCTGTTACAATTTCCTTTTCTCACTCTACCAGTTACTAACGGCCATCATTATGTCCTTTGCACTGCAGATGAACGATGATTTAGATGGAGGTCCCAGGACAAGAGCCGATGGAAAACCAGTCAGGAAGCATGAACCATTCAAGAGGAAACATCGATAAGTGTCTACTGACTCTTACTTCTTCATTATCTAGTGTTTAACGGTTTAACCCCTTAAGGACACATGACATGTGTGACATGTCATGATTCCCTTTTATTCCAGAAGTTTGGTCCTTAAGGGGTTAAACCAACAGGGTTATTTACCAACCTGAGAATTCAAAGGGACTTTTACATTTTTGTCCAGAGTAGCCGAGCTGCCAGCATAGCTGATTTTTACAATTTGATTATTTTAATTTGAAATTCACTTAAAAAATAATTCTCACGTTAGTAAATAACCTTGCAAAGCAGGGGTAGGCAACCTGTAGCGTTCTGGTCCTATTTTTTTTTTAAAATACATGTTGCCGTATACATACATGTAGCCATATTTTGCTTGTGTTATTTATACTGTAATTTCTTTGTATCATTGTATTTGTGTGTATATGAGCTATTATATTGTATATTTTCCTAAGTAGTTTGTGGTATTGTGTATGATACCTATGAATGTGGGTGGAATTGTGTGTGTGGATGGATATGTCACATTGTGTGTTTGGTAGTGTGTGTGTATGTGTGGGGCTGTTTGGGGTATTGCATGTGGGGTTTTGTGCATGTATGGAGATTGTCAGTGGTGTTGAGTTTGTGCAGATTGCGTATTGTGTATGTGTGGGGCTGTTTGGGGTATTGCATGTGGGGTTTTGCGCATGTATGTGGATTGTCAGTGGTGTTGAGTTTGTGCAGATTGTGTATTGTGTTTGTGTGTGGGCTGTTCGTATTATTTGTATGAGGGGAGGGTTATTCTGCATTTCTGTGTATATCTAGCAGTGAGGGTGGCTTTCTTGGGTTCCAGTGGGGACCAGGCTGGACATATACTCGTTTTCCTGGCACTATAGTGCCCTGAGGGTGCCCCCTCCCTCAGGGTCCCCCTCCCGCCCGGCTCTGGGGAGAGGAAGGGGTTAAAACTTACCTTTTTTTCCAGTGCCAAGCGGGGAGCTCTCCTCCTCCTCCCTTTCGGCAGGAGCTGCACGCGCATTCAGCCGGTCTCATAGGAAAGCATTTACAATGCTTTCCTATGGACGCTTGCGTCATCTCACTGTGATTTTCACAGTGAGAATCACGCAAGCACCTCTAGCGGCTGTCAATGAGACAGCCACTAGAGGATTTGGAGGCTGGATTAACCCATTTATAAACATAGCAGTTTCTCTGAAACTGCTATGTTTATAGAAGAAAGGGTTAATCCTAGAAGGACCTGGCACCCAGACCACTTCATTAAGCTGAAGTGGTCTGGGTGCCTAGAGTGGTCCTTTAATAAGGAATCCTCTTCCATTCCAGCCACTCTCTCTGTTTAATATTGAACTCCTTGTAAATACCTGAAAGCAAAAAGACATTAATATGTGCATACCACACAATTGTATATTCAAAGGGGCATTGGAGCCATGTATCAGGATTGTATTAATTTATTTTAGAAACACACTTCTCCCAATGCTTATAGTTTTTTTTTCCCTTTACAGGATTAAAACATTCACACCTGAAGAAAAAACAGAACCTGCCCCACCGGTAATCCCAACAGCTATAACAGTGACAGATACAGATGCTGAGGAACACCAAACTAAGAAGGTGGAAGTGGAGGAGGCAGCAAAGGTGGAAGAGGCCAAACCGGTGGAAGAGGCTGCGCCAGTAAAAAAGGCTGCACCGGTAAAGGTAGAGCTTGATGAAAAAAAAAAGGAAAACAAAGTAGAGAAAGACACACAACACGTTGATGTAATAGAGACAAAACAGGAGTTGGCACCGCAGGAAGACATATCTACTGTCAAACATGGTTTGACTCCACGGAGAGCTCCAAAATTCAAGCAAAGGCAATCAAAACAATTCAAAAGCAAACCACCCAAGAGAGGAGTAATAGGGTATGTATACAGAATTCTAGCTAAAATTTTATTTTCTCAAACTATATAAAATTCTATCTGGTTCCACAAAGCTTTCTTCTACAAAGGTAATGCAATGGGATCCCAGTTGGCCCACGAAATCTACCAGATGTCGAGTAGTATCAGTTAGGTAGCAGTTAATGAACCTGCAAGAGACAGTTCCCATCCTATTACTCTTCTAAATATGTTTTCTGCAGACAGAACTACTATTCAAAGCATATATAAGTAAATAGTACAAAGGTAAACTCTTCCGTTTTGCCCAAATGTAAATTCTATTTCTGATGATGTTCATCCAACATAAAGGCTTAAGCCTGGCTAAGTATCATGGAAAATTTACAAACATATATATATATATATATATATATATATATATATATATATATATATACACACACACAGTTAATATTTATCTTATTTGTTTTCTCGGTCTAAAATAGTTTTGGAGACGATATCCCTGGAATGGACGGACTTGGCACAGGTAGGTGCCCTCTTTTTAATATATAAAATAATTATTTAAGTATAACTACTGGAATCTGTTTAAGGCAAATATGCCACCTTCCGAAATCCTAGTATCACTGATTTCATTATTCATTTTTTCCAACCTCTACATTGGTCTGATGGACCCGGCTTTGGATAAAACGAGAGTATACTTAGGAAATTAAAGATTTTTGTTTTTAATGCTGGATTTGCAGGAAAAAACGGTCACTAGGTTGCAATAAAATAACACATCTAATCTATTTTTTTTAAATAATATCATATAGCCAATCTGTGCTGGCAATACTAAACAAATCAAAGGTGACAGATTTACTTTAAAAATCAGCAAAATTAATAAATAAAAATGCAATAAAATACGTAGAGAGCTAGAAAGGCTTTTTTGGATGTCCAATTGTTTCACTCATGGCTGAGAAAATGCACAGCACTTAAGAGGATTTTTTTTTCAAAAAAAAAAATAAGCTTCTTAACTTTCCTATATACCTCACTATGGACAGGGAAATAAGGATTAGGGACATTAGAACATGATGTCAAGGAAAATATAATCCCGATTTACATGACTAATAAAATTAAAAGCATATTAACTTCTCCCTGTCCAGAATATTTAATCTGAGCAATCTGACCATCTGATGTCTATAACAATACAAAGGACAAACGTCCGGTCAAGTGCGTGGCAGTTCTTGTTTTGCATTCACAGTCAATTTATTTGTTATCAGCACATTTAACTTATTATGCAAGTATCATCATAGTAAGATACAAAACGTAGACGTTGGCATTTCACAAGTAGGATACTGTATTAATAATGTCTTCTGTAAGTACCAGGCAGCATCTCAGAACCCAGCTTTGATTTCCTATGAATTGAAATATTATTTTAGGGTTTGGTACAGACTGCACTGTCTTACAAGCCTCTATCTTTCCTTCCAGATATCACCGTTATTTGCCCCTGGGAAGCATTCAGCCACTTGGAGCTTCATGAACTGGCTCAGTTTGGAATAATTTGAAGATTCTATAATCTGTGAATGTACAACGATGTTGCTTACATGGCACCAGTTCTGCATTTAGGAAATGCATGTTTTAACAGTCAAATGAGAACAAAAAACACACACGATTATTAAGAAATATATCATGCAATAGACATACAGACCAGGAACATCACAAATGGTGCCTAGAAACTGCCCTTAATAAGGTAAATCACTCACCATCAATCATCAATGTCACCCATTAATCAAACCTGGCCAATATTTAAATGACAGGTTAACAGCTGATCATTTAATGTGATCGATGCACAAACCTACAGATTTGTATTTAGACTCTATTGTATTTCTCTAACCTGTAATGCATTTCAGAAACTAAATATTAATTTCAGTAAGCTTAGAAATTACTAAGCAAAATCCAGTATTGTCCAAACTGTGAATTATAGAAAAACGCTAATTCTAGGTTATAATAGTCTAACTTTAAAAACCGTCCAACTCTGCTATTTTTGGCAAAAATGTCCCTCGTCAAATGTTTAAAGCCCACTAGTTGCGCTGGTGTACATATTAAAACATGGATTACTCAGTGTTTATTTGCAACACGCTATAAACATTATTGGATTATGAATTCAGCCCACCCTCTGTTTCCAAGTGTTAAAGGTACATTGGTTAATTGGTAATCTGTCTGCCATCTGTAGCGTTATGGCGTATACTGTAGCTTTATAAACCAATTTATATTAGCCATAGTAAGCAGTTAGATGTAGAAATATATGAGCGAGAATATGTAAAGGAAACATATTCGGATCATAAGTGAAAAGTATGGATATAAAATATTTATTTGATACATATATGCTCAGTTTTGTGATATCAGCATATTGCCAAAACGATGGCTGATGGTAGGAGGACATCAGCAATAGAAAAGGCCATCCAACTGCCCTGTGTATACACATACACTAATATCAGACATTATTTTACAGCTGGATTCATTTACTAATAGTTAAGACTATCAGTCGTATTCACTAAAGTGGATTTCAAATGTAAAGTCAAACCAGCATTGTTGACTTGAGAATTCTGCTGACAGTTGGCTACTCTGGCCTTAAATTTAAAATTCACTTTTAATTATGAGTACCCACCGATATTGGGGTACGGTGACATAGTGATGGGCTTATCATGATATAGCCATATGGTGGAACTGAATCCCCATATTTGTTTGCCAAGATAGGGGGATTGTACGTAGCCTTGTAACATTTAAAACGATTTTGTTTTTTGTGTGTGTGCTGTTCCTTAATCTGTATTTTGTTTATATTTTGGACTTGACAAGAGCGCCACTACTATGAAATGTATGTTCCAGGTGTGCCCCCAATTCCATATTATATATATTTACACACACAATGTATGATCATCATTAGTGAGTGCGCTGGATCTTGTAGGAGTCATTAATTGGCCCGAGCATGTTATAATGTATGCATGTTTAGCTGAGTGCAGCCCTCTTGTTTGTGTGTGTGAGTGTGAATGTGTGTGAGTGTGTGAGAGTGTGTGAGTGTGAATGTGTGTGAGAGTGTGTGAGAGTGTGTGAGAGTGTGTGAGAGTGTGTGTGTGAGTGTGCGTGCAGTGTGTGTGAGAGTGTGTGTGTGTGTGTGTGATGTCTCAAATAAATTATAAGACCAGTCAGATTAAAGAAGACTCTTTATTAGTAAAACTAAATCCTTTTCAGTTCAAACTAACAAAACACAGGCACCCAAATGTAATTGCCAACATGCTATAAAACAAATGGCGCTATTAACATAAATTACAAAAATATTTTCTGTTGATTGACAAATTGATTGAATTGCATCTATGGTATCTGTACACTTAAAATAGAGCAGCTATAGATCCCATCCTGAAAAAATATCATATACTCATTTACATGTAATGAACACCTGAGTCTTTATGTGCAAAAGATGAAGAAACTGAGGAACAATTGGGAAAATGTTACAAACTGGAAATTTAATATCATTAAAATCCACTAAATCGGAGCTCCTCAGGAACTTCCAAAATGTGCAATATTTTGGAATGATACCATTCGGTTCCAGGATGGACAATGAAGAAAAAGCAAACAAAAACACCCCCAAAACGGCACTTGAGAAACCCTGACTCTCCAAGTACCATTACCACGTGCTATAGTGGTTAAGGTGGCAGGAGGGTGCGCCATCCTCCACTGTCAGTAGTCCAACTATTTTAGAAAAGTTTGAGTTCTTACCTGGGTTTGGTCTAGCACTCCTTTCAGACAGAGAGCTAGAAGCTTCCATTAGCTCTCTGTAGCTAAACCATGCAGGACTAACTCATTGGCTAAGAGCATTATCTGAGTCAGTGCGAGCTTTTGGCTCTCTGGCTGAGGTAGTGGAGGCAGGGAACAGTAGACCCCAGGTAAGAAGTTAAATAGTATTAAAACGGTTTGACTACTTACACAGAGCACTCCAGGCACCATAACTACGACAGCACGCCCTAGTGACTATGGTGTTTAGAGTGTTTCTTTAAATTAATGTACATCTTATGGCACATTCAATAACCCTACCAATATTCTAAAGGAGTGTATTCTCTACATCATTTCCTCTCAAGACAGAGTTGCTTTTCTGTAGAGACGTGGTCATCTAAAATGATCGAATCCAAGGCAAAGTTCTGAACATGGAACAGTCAACATGAACATTCCACTGGTGTTTAAGGTAATTACTTCTCTTTTAGACCCAGCACTGCTCTTTAAAAAAACATGACACCAATATCTTCAAATTACTTATCGGCAATGACTCTGAGCCTTTTTAAAGTACCCCGAGTTACAAATTCTGTTCTATATCCTCAGGTGAGTGCAGATGGCAAACAGAAGCCCTGCTGGATATTTTTTTTTTTGTTTGACATACAAGGCAGCTACTTGGTTTAGAGAAATATCTAAAATTCATCTAAAGACTGGCTGACACATTGCTCCAAAAACAAAATAAAAAAATAAAATAAAATGAAAATATACACTGTTCATCATTTTACAAAAACAACAATGTCAAATAAATACAAGCATATATACATATATGGATTACAGTCCACAGAGTTTTGGTGAACCTTTAAGCTCTAGAATATTTTTTTTTATGTGATCAAAATAAATACGTAAATAAATGTTTAGTGTAATGAGGTTATTAACAAAGAAAAGTATCAAACATTCTCTCAACATGCACTTGTGAAGAAAAACATAGTTTGGGCTTTGCGCCTGTCGCATTTCACACAAGACAAAGGGACTTAATATCCTGGGAGGAACATGAGCAACGTATCCATGTATTTGGATTTCTCTTTCGGCTGTATGTAGTTGCTTGCTTTAAGGGTATGCATTCGCGCACACCATGGGCAAGAAGCAAGAGCGATCAGATGGCAACACATTCTTTTTAATGTTCGCTCAGTAAGAGAAATGCACATGGGTTTCAGGTAATGACAGATGAGGGGAAGTTATTGTGATATACATTTAATCATCTTAAAATTCATAAAAGGTTTGTGGAAAAAAGAACAATTCTGGGGCAGCTTTCTAAAAGAAGAGAAATAGGCAAGACAATTCCACTGGTTCCCATTGCAACCACTCCACTTTTCCAATTTCGCATGAGTATAGATCGCTACATATAACCCCTACAGATTCTTATAATTGGTGATCAAATCTCCTCATTCCACTCAACAATCTTCTTTGTGCCTTCCAAACACAAGTGGACTCGTTTTAACAATTCCACCGGGAACCATCCAATCACAGAAGGATCTAATCAGCAACTTTAAAATATTAGATAACCAAACCACTATTTATACAATTTAAGACAATGCATATCTTGTGAAGAGACCGTTATTTCTGCATAAAATTTAGACTTCAGCTTTCGGATCATTCTAGAGACTAAATTAAAAAAAAAAAAAAAAAAATTGAAAAAAGGGAAATTAATTTGTACATCTACAGACATATGAAATGTATTTTCTGTAGCAATTTTACCCTGCATGAAGCTGAATACAGTAACTTTGATTTAAAGGAACAAAATCGTAGTAGAAAGTGCTGTGTGCATCAACATAAATATTTTGGATGCTATTAGGAAGACTGCATATAAAAAAGGGACCACAACATCGTAAATGGCATTCAAATCGGATTTTTGGTTCATTTAACATATAAGGAAAAAAACGAAAATTGAAAAATAAAACCAGCCTGTATTGGTTAGGACTGCATAATGACAGTGATTAAACAAGCATTCACAGTAGACTGAATTAAAAACTAAGTTCTAAGGAAGGAAACACTCATTCCACATCATTGCTGCAAAGTAGTTCTTCTAATCTTTGGCTCTGATTTATGAAGACATTTTGTGATAATGCAACAAACGCAAATGAAATCCTGTGTAAAATGTGGAAACGCCCAGTGTGAAAGGCTCATTAATTTAAATCCCTCACACCTATTCAGCCAGTCCCTGGGTGGAGTTTCCACTCGGCACAGAGCCTCCGCAAAAAATATAAATCCCTACAAATCCCTCAACCAGACAACACACGCTGGTAGTCAGCATCATATACTGCTTTATGATGTGATCACGGATGAGCTATTTGGGTTTACCTTTTCTGTTTTTATGCAATCTACCACTATAAAGGGGTCAGGTGCCGAGTACAAGATAAGTGTTTTAGTAAACATACAGGTCAGGCCATCCATAAAAACACACGCCAACCAGGCACCCTGCGAAACGCTTCACACCACCCAGCCATCCCACAAGCACCTCAAACCACCCAGGCATTTTGCAAGTATTCCACCACCCACGTATATCGAAAGAACGGTCGCCTCCCCCTAAGCTACCACAAACACTGCAAGCCTTCTTCAGGCATTCCACAAAAGCTGCTCACCACACACACTACAAGACACTCAGGCATTCCACAAACACTACACTCTAACAAGCTGTAAACGCAGCTGTTTATATCTCACATGCATGCCTGAAAACTAGCCATATCAAATGACTTCTTACAATAAAGCTACTTAATGTCCTAAAATATGACAGCATGAAACAATCTAATAATGGAACTATTTTGGCTTTGGTGCATTCAAGTCAAAAGGAGCTGTCTTCTAGATATAGTGGGGAATGTAAACCATGTCTCTATTCTCCACCTTACTGTAACATTCTGATATAACCAAGTCCTACAACACACTCTAATAAAGCTATACACCCCTAAGTATGGTGGAGAAAGTGGGTCACACTTTTCTCAAGAATCTTGTTTTGATGCATTTTTAAGGCATGGATAACTGCAATTACTTATTAAAGTAAGAATATATATACACATATATTTTGGGTTCTAAAAAAACATAGTTGCTATAGTATTTGCATGCTATAAGCTTGAGACCTGCATTCTTCAAAATGCCCTGAAGATGGCAGAATGTTGACATGAATTTCAGAATATCTTGGAGCACCAGTAGTTTGTTGACCACAGTAGTTCTCAGACAGGTAGTTTGCATTTCCTATCCCTCATGGAGGTAAACAATAAAAAACATACAGCTTCATAGTTAGGATCCATGCTTATCTTCCTGGAGTAGATAAACCGTGTGCACCTTATAAGTTTTCTATTCACATTACAAAACATTAAAATAATTAAAAATAGTGATTTTAGAGTATAAGCCAGCTTTAAAGTCTTCTCCCTGTTCTAGAGGAATCCCACCTATATGGGATCCGTTATTGAGGTTCCACTGGTTCATGTGACCACATACAGTTCCTCTCGATCATCTTTACAGATCTTGTACCGGCAGTTCACCATGTCCCTCCACCTCCAAGATTTCTTCTTCTTCTCACGTGGAGGAAGGAGGAATGCCACACTACCTGCTACTAAAATGTGCCACATGCTGTGAGTGTAAAAATAATTAGTCTGCGTCTCTGCAAAGACATAGATCGAGATCGCAATCAATGCCAGTGAAATGCCAGGGATGAGAAAAAACACCCAACGGCGCCAGCTTGGGGGGTAGCAATGGCGACGTCTCACTCCTCGGTAAGTCTGAAAGTAAGAAAATAAATTACGTTGACATTTGTATTCAGGAACATTTGGAATTCATTGTAAACATATCTACAGAAGAACGTACACAATACATATTGTGCAATATCTGAAAAGGACTTTCATATCAAATCTTTAAAAACATTACACATCATGTGTCTCAATAATGGCAGGTTCTAACTTAATTTACAATTTTGGGATAAGCTTGGCAAATCTTATATATTTGGATAAACCTTTAAAAAAAAAAAAAGAAAAAAGTTTTTATTTGAAAACATAAAATTCTACAAATGTATTTAAAAAAATAAAGTATTAAACTACATTTTAAATGTTTATCCAAAAATATTTAATCATTTGAAAAGCTTACTCAATAATATTAAATTGATGCCTTGCTTCTTACATGGGAGATAAACACACACATTACCCATGAAACATGTCCCGAGAAGCAAATAAATGAATAGAGACCCTCCTGGAGTAGCTGGACATAATGCAGCCAGTGGCATCATTTATCTCAAATTAAAATTACTGATACATCACACTATGGCTATACGGTGCAAGTCCCCATATTTATCACTTGAGATAGGTGATTGTAAGTAGCCTAGAAAGATCAGAACTGTGTATTTTCAGCCTATTTTCTTTTGGTGGATTTTGTATAATTTAAAGAAGCACCGTAGGCAGCATAACCACTTTAATGGATTGAAGTGGTTGTGGTGGATGGAGTTCATGGGTGTCAGATTTAACCTCATTACAAAACCGTTTACTCACCATTAGTGAAGATTCTCGGCAGCCTAAAGCCAGCCTCCAATCACGATTTTGTAGGAGGCAGAGTTATCCTTGTACCAAAACAATTCATATCAGTGATTGGCCGAGAGTCTGCAGCCTACGCTCTCAGCCAATCAATCATCACCGCTACTCTGTGTGTGGTGTAAAGTATTAAGCAATGAATAACCAGTGATTCCCAAATCTCTCCATTTGTTTGGCAAATATAATTAAATGCCTATTTACGTCCAAGTGACACCATATACAATGTTTACTTTATTTTCTTCGCCCCCTACCAAAATAAAAAAAAAGTTATCATAAATATACTACACTAGTGGTTTTCCATCTTTTCTGACAGTGATTCAGTCTGTATACAAAGAATCTATGTACATGTGACGATTGGTTACCTATTTAATTTTAAAAGTAGGTCTGTGACTCATTTAACAACGGATTTATAGTCAAATTCTGCACAGAACTTTAACTATATCTTTCCTAGTGTCAAAGTGATCTGCACTTGGAACGTGACACATAAAAATGACTGCTTGTGGTGCATTGCCTGGGGCCTGATTAAGGGGAGGTGTGTTACAGAGAATTGAAATCCTATGAAACAGCATTCGATAAGAATCCGTGCACTATATAGTGAGAACAAACAGACAATAGGGATTAGGATATGTATCAAAACCCAAAAATAATAAAGGTTTAATATTCTGGGGAATGTTTAGAAATCCCTTTCTGAACTATCTGGGCCAATCAGATGGTTTCGGATGGGCTGGGGATCACAGGTTTTCAAACCAATCTGGGAGGATAGTAAATTCAGTGAACAACCAAATGCTTGCTCCACACCTTCTCCATATTTATGTTCTTGTGTTTAACTGTACATTTTTTGACTTAGACTTTAATCCAATTATCTAGCCACCACCGCAGTCATTAGTTGGCCAAAGCCCAGTGCACGGTACGGAAGTCACTATTAGGTGCAGATGTTAAGCATTCTATTGGAACATGTTATGGGACACTATGTATTAAAGAAAAATTAAAGAAAATTAGAGATTTTCCACAACATGTTCTAATTCTTTTTTTTTTTTTTTTAAAGATTTTTTCCAAGAAAGTGCACTTCACATAAAAGTATTTTTTTATAGTGCAGTGATTATGGCGCTACGATAAATATATATTTTTTTTTTTTCAAAAAACAGGGATTTAAAGTGGACCTGATAGATCCAACCGCGAGTTGGTATGTCACTGGTGAGTTAGAGGGACTTGAAGCTACCTGACTGACAGGGTTTGTTGGAATTATAAGCTTTATTTTAACAACTTATTTTATGAGAAAAGAATAATACTGTAGAACTCTAACCACTTCAATAAAATGAATTCACATGGAGAGTTCCTTTAAAGCACACTCCTATGGTAAAATCATTTAAATTAAACTATTTCTATATAGTCTTCTAATTTTAGTATTCTCTGTACACCACAGTACCACAACCTAGTAGCGTTTAGTAGTTGGACGGGGACAAAACAGAAGAGAAAGGTAAAACAAAATAAAATAAATAAAAATGATCTATAAACATAAATCTTAATTTTCTTACCCAAGCAATCACTAGCACAATAAATGCAAAAAGACAGGGTCCCATCATATTCCATATTCCACTTCGGTTTAGCTGCATGGACATCGCAATAAATAATGTTCCCAGCAGAAACAGGACCTAAAAAAAAAAAACATAAGGTGAGACAAGCCAGATTTGAAAACGTGAATGCATAGTTCTCTTTGCGGCGTGTAGGGGGAGATCTTTAGACCTGCTCACTATCTACTCAATTCGAAACATTCCCACGTCTATGTTTATTGATTATGTTCTTATCTGATTGGAACCATGGGCATGACCAAACAACCATAGGACGTAGGCTTAACACGCGTTATATATTACTGTGTGTATTTGTTAGAGCTAATACGATAAATAAAAAGCTGTTTTCAATATGACAGCTTCACTATACTAGACACATTTTTGCACAGTGCAAGCTACGTTAAAGAGAAGATTGCCGCAAGGCTATTGACAAAAATGTGCAGTGCCTGATGGAAGGGGAACTCTTTGCCTATAAAACCTGCTCAGCAGGGTGTAAGGGATAAGTAGTTCAGCCCTTGGTTCCATTCCCCCCCAGCATGGTGGATGATTGAGCAGCTGAGTGTCTGACCTTGTACGCATACCTTCACAGTGTGCACATACCATACAAACCTGTAATATAAATCGCCATGCGCAAGAAGAAACCTGGGACTTCTGGTCACCATAGCCCATGTAATAGCAAACGTTTTATATTGGTGCTGAGAGTGACCAGTTTATATATACACATTAATAATACAATACAAGCCAATTATAGGGAATGAATGGATATCCCACTTATACCTGGATTTAATAAGTCCTATTCAGGGCAGGATACACGTCCGAGCTATGCCTTTTAAGAGATTTATTATTTGTGTCTTTGATTATTTTTAGTTCATTCTTGTTCACCTTATCTCCAACACCAGAGGATCCAGAAACACACAGTCCTACTGAATAGTTACAAACTGGAATTCATATCCTAGTTCTTTTCTTGAGGGAACACGATAGGGTGAAAACTCACCATATTTCCAGCACCGGCGGTTGTCCCCAACCACAATCTGCCTACTTGTTTGACATCATTAGAATTGATGATCTCAGCCAAGAATTAGCGGAGATTGACAAGTAGGCAGGCCGGGGCATAACGCCCCACTGGCCAATCAGCATCTCCTCATAGAGATGCATTAAATCAATGCATCTATATGAGGAAAGTTCAGTGTCTGCATGCAGAGGGTGGAGATACTGAATGTCAGTCACACTGGGCAACACTGCCCCAGAAAGCACCTCTAGTAGCAATCTGAGGAGTGGCCAGTGGATGTATCCATAGGCTGTAATGTAAACACTGCCCTAGTTGTAGGATCTAACCCCTGAGTTACATTTCTGTTACACCCTGATTACGCCTGATACCTTCGGCTACATTCCACCTGAATGCTGTACATTCCTCTGCAAGTTCAATATGTAACTCAGTGACTTACTGTTTCTTTTGTTCTCACACAGTAACAAATTTCTATAGAAATCTGCACTTTTTGTAAAATAAAATAAAGAGGACACATTTTACACACATAAAGCACTCCAGCAAGCTGTTCCAAGATAAATGAGTGTTGGCACCAAGAATTCTTTAAATATGTTCACGCTAAAATGGACTTTGCACCATTTGAGCCCATATACAAATCTGCCATACTGCGTTGACATGATCCTTACATATTTCGGAATGGTCTTCAGCCTCGCCATGCAGAGTATGGTTACCCAAATGGCAACCACCGATCCAAAGAAATCGCAGTACTGCAACGTGTCATAGTCCATGATGCACATTACAGCCACACCAGGCTGGTCGCAGGCGTGATAGAACTGAAATGAGAAAAGGGAATTAGGGGCGTACATGATAGAATGGTACGTGCAGTCCCAAAATTCGATTGGGTATTATAGCATGATCACTGATTGTGTGAGCTTAGGATTCATAGATTTTTTTTATTGTGTTAATGCATTGCTACACTTATCAAACATTCAATAGAATTACACTAATATTGAAGCCCCTCTTCAAATCTCTGGAGGACACTCTTAAATGTACTTGTATTTTGAGTTCCATAAACCCCCCACTTTTTAATTCTGGTGACTGAGGACCCAGGGAAATCAAGTTATACCCCAATACACTATACATATAAAGCCACACATGGCCCTCGCAGAGTAATTGGTGGCACACATTTATGTCTGAGATGGTCATTCTGACAAAACCACCAGTGCTAAAAAGAGCCACCTGTGGGGGGGATGCCTAAAACTTTGTGAAGTATGCGTATCAAAAACTAAAAGAAACTGATGTTGAACTACAGAACATTATTAAAAGGTCTAGGGTCTGCAACTTGGGGTTTATTCCTGCTGCCCCACATTTCCCTGAAACAACAGAGACACAATGAACCCCAAACAGTGCTCGGAGTGTGACAAAGCAGACAGAGCAACTGCAGCACAAGTTAGCAACGGTCCTTAAAAATATTTTCAGCCACTATATGTGCCTTCAACCCGTGTTTAACGTACCGTGGAGAAAAACATGGTATAAACATAGACAGCGGCTTCCACAAAAAACAGATGGGAAAGAGCGACTGCGATGGTGGGCACAAACATGAGATTACTGAGGGTCAGCAGAAGAGTAGCCATTATCTGATGTCCAACAGATAGCGCGTTCGTATCATCTGTACAACTCCACCCAGTCCAGCCTGTGTAAATATAAACGAAGATACTGGCTGTAACCATACAGAAGATCTGTAGGGAGGGTTATTGTAGTACTGAGAATTCAGAGCATGGAGTGTGAGAAACAGGATGACAGGTGGGTCTCTGTAAATTCAAGGGTGCACATGATGACTTATTTGTTTTTCCTGGATGTTGGACCCCATCCAGTCAATCACCATTATCCCACATATACACAATAATCTGCTAACTCTAACTCTATACATGAGCTTTTATGCATCTCATGTCTTCCTCGGACATCAAAATCTGCAGTGACTTATTATCCAGCAATGATGCATATTAACTTCTTTCTCATATATACAAATCCTACTGTGACGGAAGACATCCTCACCGGGAGCTTACGAAGAACATTTTATGTAGGACCCCGGGTTATTCTTATGTCTAAGTCAGCCTGTGCCCATTATGGCTACTTTGGTCCCTGATTCCCGGGACAAGTTAAAAAGATCTAGTTTGTAAAGGCAGTAGTCACATGCGCAAAGGCAGAGTGGACGATACCTGCCTGCAAGGAGAAAGTTGTAGCCTGGTCCAGGGTGGACCCCAGTCAAGCTTCAGCAAAGAGCTCCAGTGTCCCCGATAGCAGCTAGGAAGCTGACCTGGTCAAGGAGCTCCGTCACACCTGCTACAACCCTCCTCTACTTATTTTTAATTAATCTCCCATTATATTGCTATATTTGCTCCTTTCCCTCCACCGCCCTCACTTCACTCATTTACAATTACACTAACTTTCCCTCCAAACCTCATTCACTAGAACAAAGTCTCTAATCACACGCCTGCCTTGACCTTGCCAATGCCGTTCATCATGAAATGTAAGCGGCAGTATTTGAAGCTGTCTTGTCTCTTCTATGAATTTCCCATAAATGAGTTGTTTTTGTCAAGCATTTGGTCACAATTGTTTTTTTTTTTTTCAGCCACAATATCCTCCCCATTTCTTCTATATCCAAATGACACAACCTTTTTGTTATTCCGATGTTGCACTCCCCTACAGCTCCCTTCTAGCAAACAACCACCCAATGTGTCACAATCACTTCTACTCGACAGCTCCTCTGCAGACAAAACTAAACTAGTTAGATTCCACCTAACTAAATATTCTTATTGCTCTCTTCAGTATAAATAAATTAATGTGCTAAACTTATACTGCACCCTTCCAAATCTCACCTGCCTTGCAGACGCAGGCAGCGAACATGTATCCGTTTCTTCGCAGCAGCCTGCACTCCCCATAGCTGCCACAATCATTCAGGCAGGGGTTCAGGGCGGCTGAAACCAACACTCTAGCTGTCAGTCCCTGGCATACACTGCAAAGGAACAATAAAACCAATTATAGATTTTCCATTTCCATCCGAGGCACAGAGATGGAGCATCAAGCCTATTTATACAATGCTACTAATTAAAATTGGGATATTTCTAGAATATTCACCTACTGCCTATTGTCTCTTATTAATAGATATGTATTGCCCCAATCCCTCTCACAGCTCACAACAATGGAACACCTGGAACAGAATTTCGACAGAAAGAGGTGTCTGACCACTGGGTTCTAAATCTTTTATCTGCTGGGGGGGAGGGGGGGATAAATAAATAAAGAATTGTTTTTGGTCTTCTCTCTACTTGGAATGCTACAACAAAAAAAGATACGTAACATAAAGACCAGTAACAGCTTGCCCAAGAAACTGAATAAACCTGTCCGTTCAGTCTTCCCTCCTAGATACAAAGCCTAGAGCTTGCTGTAAAGTGATTCACATGGTCAAAGGATAACATTTACCTGTCGTTCTCAGGACATACGAGCTGCATAGACAGATACCAGTTGTCTGTTTCTGGGTAGGGGATATTCCTTGTGCCTTCCCACACACTGCTGTTCATCACAAACGAGAAGCCCTGAAAAAAAGCTTTAGCAAAGAGAGAAAAAACAAATGAATTGGAAAATCCAGAAATTTCATTCAACACTACTCCTAGATTGTAAGCTCACTTGAACAGGACTTTCGTCTCCTTTTGATTTTTTTACTGTGTTAATCCTATAAGGTGAAAAACAAATGTCCGAGCAATCGGCGGTACGTCCATTGCCGACTTTTATAGGACACTGAAAGGCAACGTTTCGACTCCAATGAGTCTTTATCAAGCCATAATGGCATGAAAACGGCCCAGGTGGGGCATGAATCGGGATGTAAATCATTTACTTTTAACTTTATATAAAACATGCACATTTGTGAAAGAGAGTGCACCAAGTTATTGAATTTGGTGTGTATGTATACATATTTATTAGAAATGAATATTACAAAGCTTGCTACAAATACAGCTTTTGATATAATATTGCTGACTGTGATACACCTGTAATATATTATCTTATATATCAGCCTTTACCTAAAGCTAGCAATAGCTTTACAGGGTAAACAAATAAAGACATATAATATTATATATATATATATATATATATATATATATATATATATATATATATATATATATATATATATATATATATATATATATATATATATATAAACAAAAACCAAAAGGGTTATGGTGGGGAAAAAATTGTGATTGAAAACCCCTTCCACCTGAAGTCTGTGGATAGTTAATACAATGGACTTTGCATCTTTTCCTAAGTTGTGTTTCAAAGCCCTTGTATATAGCAAACACAGACTCAAAGAAATCCATGTTTAAAATGGAATGAGGAAAAAAATGGGATTCTTTGTTGAACTCATTTGCATATGTCCACCCAGAATCCTTTGCGGTTATAACATCACTGCAAATTTGTGATTTCGGTGGGAAAAGCAAGTCTTATGGCTTGACTGGTGTGCAGATTTTTAACATTGTATTAACTATATATACACACACACACACACACACACACAGACACTTTCTCTGTAAACGTTTAAGACCTGCATATTCTACACGGCTCAAAGAAAAAAATAAATGAAAATTTAAAAAAAAGAAACACACCCTGAAATGACCTACTACCTACTCCCTTGACAAACAGAACAATTATGTTACCCAGCTTGTCAAATATCTCACAGCTTTCCTTCCCATGTGACACATATTTTGGTCAATGCTGCAGGTGCAGCTTTATTAAGAAATAATGATTACGTTTATTAACCATCTCAATTATGTACCAATAACACACCTACCATAATAGCAATAAAACCCCCAATAATTACAAATCTGCTAAACACAACACCCAATGCCTCGGAGCAATCAGGAACAAACTATGCTGTACCTGTTGTACAATTCAGCGAGGTGTTCAACGTCAGCACAGGAGAGCCTGCACTCAAACACGCCATTACGGTGGCATTTCTATTCTTCAGGGTTGTCTGAACGAATATAAAAAAAAATAAATATATCATTTAAAAAAAAGAAAAACACAATGTAAAAATCATCTTTAAAAAACAGAGGTATATGTGAATGGTTTTAAAACAGATGGACGAGGAACTCAAGGTAAGTTTTATATTTGTTAACAATATTTCAAAGCTAAAAAAAGGGAGTGGGTATTAAGTATAATGCACGGGGCATTACAAACCATAATTAACATTCTAAGTAGCACATTGTAAATAGGTAAAACATTGTCCACAGTTACACTCCCTGCTGTAAAATGTAAAGTAAAGTCGAAAAAATGGGGAGGGGAAAAACAGTAATGATATTACAATTACTTTATTTGTACAGACACACAAACCTCTTCTAAAACAATAGTAAAAATATGAGATAATCTATGGAATTGCACAAGGACTGAGACACAACTTCCTGTTTTCTTTACGTTTTATGATGTAAGTGGCGAACTTGCTATTTAGTAAGGCAAGTGATCTTCCTTCCTGCCAGTGAAATTCAGCACAAGTCTGGGTATACACTGCTTTCTACAAGAATTCAGACTTAAGGAAAACATTTGAAAAAAATGAAAAATAAAAAACGATGACATCACGTAAGGAAGTATGCTGAATAAGAACAATTGTATAAAATGTATACAAAAACTCCACAATAATCTGTACCGTGTTCAACTGCACATTTACAATCAACATTCCTCCACTGTCCATTTCGGAGTTGAGATTAAAGAGCATCATTGATGGGAGAGACGCCACCACTGGAATAAAGGAACTGCTGACAGACTGGAACCGCACTGAGACCACATCCAGGTCTGCTCGAATCATGGTGTATTTATGGAGACATGAGTTGCTGCTCTCATCAGGGGAAGAAGTAGGGGCGTTGCTGGATGATGCTTGGTTGCCGGTTGCTAAACTGGCGTTATCTGTGGTATTTAGGGAGTTCAGGATTGTGAAGATTTGTCTAGGTCCTATAGCTCCTGGTTTGCAGACTGACAATAAAACAGAGGAAAGTCAAATATGAAAGAAGTAAAGGAAACAACAGATACAACTAGCGAGATCCTGTGTGTTGGCAAAGCATCGGTAAGACACACATATTTCAGCGTCACTGCCCTTTTAAAAACCATTTTCACTAGTTAAAGTGTCAGTAATAAAGCACAATAGAAAGTAGCCCACCTGGGAGACTGTAAACAATTTCAAAGGACACATTGGCATTAATCTTCAGAGACAATTCCACCATCACGACTATCCACCTATTCCATGGAGGGGCGTTTAAAAAGACACGGCAGCTTGAGCTTCCGGTGCACTTAATGGTGTATGGGAAGGACTGCGGTTTCGTGGAGTATCCTACTGTGACCTGCAGAGGACACAGGATTGGAATGCCACCTAAAGTGCAATTCAGCAGCTGAAGCAAAAGCTCTTGGGTGTATTCTGGGACAAAAATTCTATAGGCGGAGAAAGAAGAATGTAGAATGGATGTTAAGTATCATCGAGAACCACAGAGGTCAATCAGGACATTGTCACAAAACCAAGAAATGAATATTACAAAGCTTGCTACAAATACAGCTTTTGATATAATATTGCTGACTGTGATACACCTGTAATATATTATCTTATATATCAGCCTTTACCTAAAGCTAGCAATAGACCAGAATCGGTTACTTAAACCCTTAGTGACGAATGATGGACCTGGTCCGTCATGCTGGGGAAGCAGTTAACGCTGGATGACGGACCGGGTCCGTCATGCGCTAAAGTTAACCCCAGAGCAGTGATTGCTCTGACATGTGCTGCAGGGACTTCTGATCTTCCTCCCTGTGCTTCAGCGTTCTGTGTGAAGTGCAGGGAGACGGATCAGTGCTGATCTTCTTCCTGTGTATAATAAAAAAAAAAATTAGTTTAAACTCCCACCCTTCTTTACCCATTTTAAATAAAAAAATAACCCCTTCCCTGCCAATTGATCACGGACTACAGTGGTCAATTGGCAGGGACTACATTTTACTGTGATCTGATTTTTATTTATTTTGAACCCCTGAGGGTCAACTTTTATTTTTTGTACCTCTCAGGGGTTAAAATTTAAATATATTAAAATTATATATTTAGCTAGCTGGGGTGGGTGGAAGTTAGTGTGTAATTTGGTGTTAGGCTAGCTAGGGTTTAAAATTAAAAAAAAGTTTAAAAATGTTTTAATAACGTTAAAAAAAAAAAAAAACAAAGGTTAAAAAAAAATTCCACCCCCCCCCTTTACCCAGTCCTAATAAAAATTAACCCCTTCCCTGACAGTTAATCACTACCTACAGTGATCAAAATACAGATCAGATTACTGTGATCAGATTATTATTATTTTTTTAACCCTTTAGGCTTATTTTTATTTATTTATTTTTTTAACCCTCAGGGGTTCAATTTACTTCATTAATTAATTTAAATATTTAAAAATGATATATTTTGCTAGCTGGGGTGGGTGGGAGTTATGGGAAATTGGGGAATTACGGTTAGTGCTGCTTACTGCTAGTTAAATATACTGTGCAAACTCACTTTGTGTGTCAAAAAGGCAGAAGAAAATGCTTATTACCACTACACTTGGTACAAGCTAGCATAAAAATGATCCCATGCCAAGGTTCAAAATATGCCTTTTGAAATACACTGGGATATCTTCTTTAAGAAATGCTATGCCTTTATGGTGTAGTCGTAATATGTAGCCTGCTCAAGTGCTCCAAAGTGGGACACGAACGCATCAAAAGAAATTCACACTTAAAAACCTGAACTTGTCATGTCTCTTTTACAGCACTGTCAAACATTGGGCATATTATTTTACTCAGAAGAGGTAACTGAGCATAATTAGTTTTTTTTATGACAGTGGTACATACCAAGTGTAAGAAATACTCAGCAAAATGCAACATGTATGTAAAAATCCAATTTTTTTCCCCGTCACCACAAACATTGACATAAATTGTAAAAAAATGGTGACAAGTTAAGGCACCATATACGCCATATAAGATACCCTGAGGTGTCTGCCTTATCAAATAAAAAAGCCCTTTGTGGGGTTATTTGAACAGTCAAATTGCTATAATGCCCCAAAATGAGGCATAGGACCATCATATCCATCTATGAAAATTCTAACTATAGAAACTTAAATAGCTTTGTCTCTTATATGGCATTGTAGCGTCACAGAATAGTGCCAAAGGCACACAATGGGGGTATCGTTGTAGCAGATGTAGCTGAACACAATATGGGGTTCTGTGTAGGAATAGCACACACCAGCTTTTCTGAAATACACATTAAAAAACCTTGTTATATGTGTTTATGCAAAATTAAAGAAAAAACACAATTTTACTCCAATATTTAGCAGAGATTGGCGATGAAATGGCTACGTAAAAAGTGTCAAACTAACCTTAGGTAAATAGCCTGTGATGTCTACTTTATATAAATATATACTTTTGTGCAATTTTTTTTTTTTTTTATGTGATGGATACTAAACCTACAAGACAAACATACCAACTTCTAAAATTGTCGCAAATTGAAGTTGCATTTTAGTCCTTGTATTTTGTGACCTGTAACTTTCAAAATAAGCTGAAATGCTATACCTATGATGTACTCTATAAATCAAGACACATAAATTAATTTATTTTGAATTATTTTCTCTAAGCTGGACATATGCACACGCTATTATTGACAAAACTGTGGGGGAAAAAAATTTTTGTTTGTTTTTTTAAATTTTGGGCATTTTTTTTTTATAATTAATGAGAATATATCTATGTATATGTGTCATCAAATTAAAGCCCTGTTTGCCCTCTAAAAAAAACAATGTATAATATGTGTTAGAGCAATAAATGACAGAGATGGAAATTGCATTTGAACACAAAAAGCAAAAAATGCAAAAATGCCTTGTTCCCTTAAGGGTAAGACAAGCTTCTGAAGCTGTGCCCTTAAGGGGTTAAAGCCCCAGTAACATCAATTTGGACAATCTGTATTACTTGTAGTGAGCTTGGTTCCTCGGGGGGCCTACAGAGCACTGATTGGGCGCATTCACTTGTAAGGCTGGCATATCGATTTCTCGAAGTACAAATAATTCCGGCTGGAATATGTACATACATGATTCAGTGAAACCCTAAATGGAAAGAAAGAAAAGAGGAAGAAAGTATTCAGGAAATTCTGAGCTTACGCATTATATTTAATTATATTTAACAGATTAAAAGCAGAGTATAAATATCCATGTTTTCTGAGCTTTAACCCCTTAAGGACACATGAGATGTGTGACATGTCACGATTCCCTTTTATTCGAGACGTTTGGTCCTTAAGGGGTTAAACGAGTGTCTCAAACAAGGGCGCCATCATCACTATTCTGAAAATGTAATAATCTGATAATACAGGTTCATAAACTGAGAATAACACCCAGCAGTAAATGCAGTGATTTACAGCGATTATCAAACAACTGGCAAACCGTGAGCCCCACCCTTGTTTTTGTCCATTTTATTATTATCTATCACACTATGACCATATACTAACATACCTTTTTAAAAAGCGGTTTTCTGTTCTCACTTGGAATGGATGCTTACCTGGATTTCAATATTTTGTCTGTCTTTTGGCAAGTGTGCAGCGATAAACCACGGCCCGGGCATGGGGTTGGAGACATTTAAAAATGTGTTATTTTGCACAGAGTTTACAAAAGTCAGTGTTCTGTTGAAAGAAAAGGGGACACTTGTATTGGGGGCAAAGCTGTCCCCCAGAGGGCTGATAACGGGAGGGGCTCCATATCTAAAGTGTCTAAAAGAAAGAAAAAAGTAACAATTATTAAACATTTTAGCACACAATAAATATCTAAAACCAATTCACAACACTTTCTGGACATCGTTCTCCACAATCTTATACAACAAGCATTTAAAAACATTTTTCTGTAACCTGAAGCTGGAAAAATAAATCTTCAAGATTTTAGAATATCTGTCAAAAGAGCTTGTGCAAGGTTTAAGGGTATACTAAATAATAGAACAATAGTATTATATTTCCATGGAGATGTTCAAGTGTGTTTTTAAAATAAAAATGTACACACACACACACACGCGTCTCCTAGTTTCTGAAGGCAGCCCACATCCCCTCTCAGACGTGAATCAGTGTCAGGGGATCATAATTAATTGAGCAAATTAACATAATCTAATACTTTATATTTAATACTTGGTGGCAAATCCTTTGGCGGACGTATCCTACCCATCGTTATTTACAGATATCCGGTATCATTATGGCGGTCGAGCTCAATGAATGAAAATAAACAATCCAAACGCATTTACTATAATGAATGGCCATATGTCGGAAACGTTTAGAAAGTCCATTTCAGTACACAGCTACAAGGATATTATAAATACTTACACTGTAATTTCAATATTCTGGCATTGTGGCTTATTCTGACGAGATGCCTGCAGGATCCACCGGAGAAATACTGTATCAGTTGGCACTTGGAAGCGAAACAATCTGACGTTTCCATACCATTTATAAAAGGAGAGCTTCTGAGGAACTTGGGAGTAAACCTCCGAAACGAAGATGAGATCTGGAAAAGTTAAATACACTGCGTTATTTATGGCATGGAGAAATCCCTGATAGTACATTCACTGTTTCCATAATTATCTTGCCGGTTAATTGGACAAAATAGTTGGCAACTAAGTAACACAAGATTTTATAGTTCAATGTACACGCTTATTCCACGTAAACAAAAAAAAGCAAAAAAATGGAAGCTCAAGATTGTAGATGCAGTCTGAACTGCAAATTTATTGCAGTAAAACTTTTTAGTTGAAGTGGATATCCCCAATGCCGTCTCTCCATTTAATGTTAAACCATTTTTGAGTAGTATCAACACTGAATGAGGGTCCCTGACCAACCACAACCCAGCCCCCACTAAGGCCAGTGGTGTATCCTGGTTTTGTGCTGCCCTAGGCAGGACAAAAAAAACTCAGGCACCCCCCCACGCAACTGCCACCCAACCCTTCCCCGCTGCTCCGCCTTCTAAATACACACACACACACATTCACTGACAGATACGCATTCACTAGCTAACAGAAACACACACTCACTAACAGACACACTAACAGACAAACACACACTGACAGACACACACACACACTAACAGACAGACACACACACACTAACACACACACACACACACACACACACTAGTGTTTTTTTTTTTATTTAACCCCCCCCATCCTCCTTACCTTTGGGAATGCTGGGGGGGTTCTTACTCTCCCTGGGGTCCAGTGGCTGCTGGGCGGGTGGTGCTGGCGGGCGGGCGTCTGGCGAGGGAGCTCTTCCCCTGAGCACTCTGCTCAGCTCCCTCGCACGCCGGCCGGGAGCCGGAATATGACGTCATTTTCCGGCTCCCAGCCTCACTCTGCGGCCGGCGCGCGAGGGAGCTGAGCAGAGTGCTCAGGGGAAGAGCTCCCTCGCCAGACGCCCGCCCAGCATGTCAGTTAGCCGCGAGGCTAACAAGGCATTTGCCCTGGGCATTTGGGGGCGGCTTTTTTGCCGCCCCCTGAAAAATGCCGCCCAAGGCAAATGCCTTGTTTGCCTCGCAGCTAATATGTCCCTGGCTAAGGCACAGATTACACACTTCCAGCAATGGGCACTGATATAAGCTGAAAATAGTCAGCCAACATTCTCAGCCAATCACAGCCGACCCTTGCTGCTATGGCCATAGACATATATATTCATAGACGCCGCACTGACTTCTGGGGGGCGAGAAATGCGGGCACCATTTTGGGATGGTCGTAAATATATAGCTCTATGGCAGGGACAATGTTTATGGTGTGGGTAAGTGGAATAAATACTATATATATCCACTCATATAATACAAATTATTCAAGAGACTCTCTGAGATAGCAATTCCATCTTTGCCAGGAGAGCAACACCATCACCAAAGCCAATATTCCCTCCCCATTGTAGGATACTGGTGGTGTACTGTTTAGAAAGGACCCCATGTAGCTCACTATCAGAGGCATTCATATAATGCAGGGCGAGATACCTGCAACACCGACTTTTTATCCAACTCCTTAAACCCAATATATGAACTTGCTGGGTTATTAACCACACTCCAAATTATATCAAATAATTAAAACGGCCAAGCTGTTCCTACAGCCTTATTATAGATTATTTTTCCTACACAAAATATGTATTTTGCCACAACTGTTTAATTCAGATCTTATTTTGCCACAATTAATAGCTAATGAGTAGGAGCTTATAATGCATGGCAATACACACTATAGTGAAATAAGCTGTAGCTTTATATTAAAGTTTATCGTTCTATTATATGAATATTAATGTTTACAGTTATAATACGAGTAGTGTGTGTGAAGAGTAAAGCTTGTTTAATAACCGTGCATTACCCGCCCTGGCAGGCTCCTGGAAGCATAGACATATATATTGGATACAAACCTGTATATTTGGAAATTTCCCATTGCCCTTTCTCTGGAGTGTAGTAATCTACATTAAATACCCCCCTTTTTATAACATTGTTTTCTGGATTGGAATGATCGGCTTTACTTGTGAGCCAACAGGCTTGCTGTAGTTTTCAAGATCGTTATGAACTGAAATGTTGCTTGCTTATATACTTTTATTTTACAAAAAACACATTCTTTATACCTATTGCTCAAAATGAGCAACTACTGTAGTACAAGACATTGTGACCTTATTTTTATTTATTTTTTTAACAATGTGGCTCCATTGCCAAAATAAATAAATGGGAAAGTTAAAATACGCCAAACCTTGTGTCCTGTATTCTAGCGGGTGACCGATCCAAGATGGCGGCCCCACGGCTCATCAGCGTAGGCAGTAGCGGTCAATGCGGCGTCTATGAATATATATTTATATGTCTATGGCTAATGAGCTGCTGGGGAGTCTTGTTTAAACGCTGAATGGCAGGTACAAGGGACTCCAGACACTATACTCACTTCAATGAGATGACGCAATTACAGTAAATGGTTTAGAGAAAAAACAAAGTGCCAGGAACACCTCCCAATGTCTTTTTCTCTATATTGTAAGCACATTAGGGCCCTCCTCATTTAATTTGTTACAATTAAATATTTACCTGGTTTAACTATTGTACAGCACTGCAGAATATGTAGGCAATGCATAAAGAACTGTAATTGTGCCAGTATCCATCTGTGCAATCTTGCAGGTGTAGGAGGAGATAAAATGGGTACCCCATATGCTTTAAAGCAGTCACTACAGCCAGAGAGTAAGAAATATCAATGTAGAACGCACATTACTGAGATATTGCAGCCTTCCCTGGAGCAAGGGCGGGACACATGCCTTGCTTTATCAAAGTCCAACATATTTTACATGAAGGGGCAGCATGTCTGAGATACACGTATGTTCGCGACGGGCAGCATTTTGACTGCTCTGCACTCCCATTGTGTGCAGTGACCATTCACCCTAGCTCTGTTTGCTGGATAAAAACAGCATTTCCTTATCACATTGCATTGTGGCAAACAATGGAACAGGTGGGGCTTAATCCAACAGGAAAGAGCTTTTTAGAAATGATGGTTTGAGGGGTAAGGAATTTACACAACTAGGCTCTGCAGTGAAGCAATCAGCACACGGAGGATTGGTCTATGTGTATAATGGGATACTGTAAAAGGCAAGTCTCAGGTCATCTGATAAAGGTATTGCAATGTAACAATAGAACAATGTTCTTCAATGATTCACTGAAACGCTACTTTACAACAAGGGTTATTGATAGCTGGTTTAAAGGAACAACCCGGGTACCATGACCACTACAGCACACTGAATTTGAGTTTCACACAAATTTAAATGTCCCAATCTTTCTTAGAACTCTGTAATTCATCTTAAAATAACACTCTAGTCCCCTAATCACTTCAGGTGGCTCTCAATGACCACCAAAAAAACTGAAATTCTCTACAGGAAGGAAGCAAAATGGTATTAAAATACATTCTGAGTCCAAGCCACATTTCTGGGCAAGCAGCAATCAGGTTAAACAATCGTCAAGGCAGAGAAATGCAATCCGACTGCAAGCCAAGGTTCGATTGTGGAATAGAAGTACGAAAGGAAATTATTTCCATCGTCCATATGAAATTTGCTGTTTTCTGAGAATGTTAAGGTTTATTTTACAATACACTGGGTTGTAGCAGCAGAATTAATAGATTTATTTTTCTTTCTTTTTTTTTTTTTTTAAAATAATTACTCTGTATTTTCTCCTTTTTATTCCTTAAGAAAAGGAACATGACTTAGCAGAAACATTACCCGGGGGCTGATAGAGACTGATCTAATGGGGCCAAGGAACTCGTAGCATTGTAACCACTATAGCAAGCTGCAGTGGTTACAATCCTTAAAACGCATATCATTGTGAAGTCCTCTATTAACCAAACCAGACCTCAGAACAAGGAAGAAAAAATAAAAAAAAGTAATATGTGCAAACACACACACACACACACACACACACACAAACAACACAAAAAACTTAATACCAAACAAACATGTTGCCAATGTAAGTGTGACACACATAATAGACCTAGAATTACCGTACATATAAAAAATAGAGTTTCGGTATCACGGCAGTACGTGCCCTCTTCTGATCACCATCAGCAGCTCTTTGCTACATAATGTGAGCAAAACATCACGTCTCCACAATTTCCAAAAGGTTTTTGTTGCAGGGTTTATCTCGCAAAGCGACAACCAACAACAAAGATGCTAATTAGTGATCACTCTGACCCCTGACCGACTTCTGTAGCAACTGTTTGGGCAAACAAGGTCAAAGAGCACACTTATAGACGATATGGGCTACAACAAACGATCCTTCGTTAAAAAATGGGCATGTGTCCATATAACTCAGCCTGTAACAATAAGGATCAAACACTAAGCATGTAGCAATTAACAGCCTACGGCAAAACTTACTGCAGACACGTACACAAGCAAAAAGGGCATGGCACGGAGGAAACATGGGCTGAATTCAGTGAGCGACTGCAGAAACTAGACAAGGATAGCACCTGCTCCCACTATTACAATACCTTAAACACTATGATATTGATCCACACAAAACATTTATTTAGACTCCGACTCTAAAGGTGGCTACCTATAAGAACAGATAGTAAGTATATATGACTGAAATGTTTATGCATGTTGGAACCTACACCTGCACATCTACAAGATGTTCTTTCCCTGAATCTAAAAGCTGCCAATTTACGTAGAATTTATGACCAAATATATATCCCCTACAGACCGGACAGGTGCTGCATAGCAGGATGATGGAGCACATTTAACATTGTTACACTTTACAGTCTATTATGAGTAACAAACAGAGGATTTAACAATTCCAGGGGTAACTACAGCTAAATTTAGTATATGGTAGTTAAATCAAATGGGAAGCCGCTGGGAATATTGTAAGGAATTAATTTACATGAAGACATATTTTGACACAGTGCCAATTTAAACATTAAACAATATGCACATGCCATGCTTGCAATCTTGTAAATGTTCATTGAGATTAACAAAGTGTATCTGACTAAACAGTGTTTGAATCCTCTTTTCTTCTCCTCTACTGAAGCCATATCTTAACCATTCAGGAAATGATCACAAGTGCATGTACAAAAAGGAGAATGGCACAACGCTTATAAATAAATAAAAAATAATGATAAAAAAATAATTTGCATCCAAACTATGGAAATACAGAATTGCAAATACTGCAATATAAATCCTGGAATACGTTAAAATTCCATTCTGCCATTTTGGATATTAAATATTCTTTTTTTCCAGATTTCTTAAAGAAAGGGATTAGTCCGATGAGATGTCCCATAAATATCACAGTTACAGAGTTACACAGCTGAATAGAGACTTGCGTCCATCAAGTTCAGCCTTCCTCACATGTTTTTGCTGTTGATCAAAAAGAAGACAAAAAACCTGGTCTAAAGCGCTTCCAATTTTGCAACAAACTAGGAAACAATTCCTTCTTGACCCCAAAATAGCAGTCAGATGTCTCCTTGGATCAAGCAGCTATTACCCCACTAATTAGAAATTATTTCCCAGTATGTTATGTTTTGACTTTACAACAAAACTGTTCTAATGGATTCATTGACTAGATTGAGAGTATTTTAAGGGCACATTCCCTCTCCCCCAACCCCCCAGGAACAGCTTGGTATAAAATAAAGCATTTCGTGGCACCCATAGTCTGTCCCATCTCAGCTGCTGACCCATCCCAAGCACTCTTAGCAAATGGCATTGATTAATATATCAAACAATTTCTAAACGTTTTTACATTAAATAGGTTCTTTGGACGTCAATATTTTTACTTTAACCTTACCCTATGGGCTAACAAGTTTCTTTCGATGTTTATGAGAATAAAAGTCAAAACATTTGGGATAGGATGTCACTAGAAATGTACATTCACGTGGAGTTTTTGCGAACTACATCTCAGCTTTTGGGCCTAGCTGTAATTTTTTCTAAATAAGTCTCATTCTCAAGCCTGTGCAGTTTCGGAATAAGACCACAAAACAGAGAAAGGGAAAAAAAAATGCAAGTAAAATAAGAGAAGAAGGACATGAGAAACAGGGAAGGTGTGGTGAGCCATTAGTAATTTGTTAATCATGAGGTTATTACAGTACAGTGAGTAACATCCGTGATAATCACAATCCCAAACAACCAATTAACATAAAAAAAAAAAAAAATTAACCAAATGTTTACAGGGTTTAAAGGACCACTATAGGCACCCAGACCACTTCAGCTTAATGACAGCCGCTAGAGGCGCTTCCGCACTTCTCACTGTGATTTTCACAGTGAGAAGACGCCAGCGTCCATAGGAAAGCATTGAGACTGGCTGAATGTGCGCGTGGCTCTTGCAGCGCATGCGCATTCAGCCGATGACGGAGAAAGGAGGCGGAGAGTCCCCAGCGAGGGACCCAGGCAGTGGAGAAAAGGTATGCGTTTAACCCCTTCCTCACCCTACAGCCCAGCAGGGAGGGGGGGGGGGGACCTAGAGACCCTATAGTGCCAGGAGAACATACTATAGGGGTGCTTTAAGTAAAGAGCAATGACAGCTAAAGATGTCAGAATGACCACAACATACAGATCCATTCTAATTGTTACTACAGTATTCATAGTGAGACAAAGTGAAGAAAAAAAGCCACAGTCACACAGGAACAGACTTGTGAGACATCCTATAGGTAACTAAACACACTTGGATTTAATTCGCAAGAACTTGGTGAATAGCCATGTCCAGTGCTCTAGGCAAAGGGCCCCAAACAAAAATTATTTTGTGTATCATGACAAATACATTGTTGTGACGGGCTACTGCTTTAGTTCTTTGGACAAGCAGATTTAAAAAGAAATTAAAATAGAAAAATGTCCACACTCCTAAACTGAACTGGAAAAACCCTCCAAGTCAGCCGTGTCCGTGGTTCCGCTATTTTAATTATTTTATTTACATTATATATTTTTGTATTGTATAAATCAAACAGGCTTGCAGAAACATTTCACAAGAGAAGATATGTATCATTAAAGAAGAGTTGTCAAAGAGAGAGCTGCACTTTTTGTAACAGCAGTCTTAGCAGAATATAAATGAGACAGTAGGATAATATTTCCTTTAGAAGTAGCAGACATTGATTGGGACTGGTAATAGAAACCTACAGAAGTGTAGGTAGCTGCACGAGACAGTAACCATTGGGTGTTCAGTAACCATTGGGTGTTGAGTGGTTACAGCTAAGCAGTTAGAGCACTATAATAGAGGGTGGTTCAGCTAGTTTGATCTAAAAATTAAATTCACTTTGAATGACGGCAATTAACACCTTAGTGACCTTTTAAAATTAATTTAAGGTATAACATTATAATTTTTATATATATTTTTTTCCTGGTTTGCCATACTCCTCTTTGCTTGACATTTGTTACAGACCCCAGGCCCAGACACAAAGCGCTGACTGATCAGTTTACTGTGCGACAATGACTTCTTGTTCAAGGTAAAGCATTCACCCTCTATCTCTAGATAGACAGAGTGGACTCATCCGAGACACTGCTCTCATTGAACAATGCAGCACGGCAACAGAAGGATTCCTTGAGGAAAGGAAAAACGAGACTGGAATCGGCCAAGTAATAATCACAGCAAATAGCAATTATCTATCCTGCCATCAGCCATTTGAGCACACAGCCCTGCAGTTGGTTGGTCCCTTCACTGGCAGTCGCATAGCTGAATCCCATGTATGCCAGCAATAAGGAACCTCGGGTTTAATCTAAATGGAGCGATACCTGCAATCTACGTGGCTCAAACAAAGGATGTGTATAGTCTGCAGTTTATAGGGCTATGACTACTGTGGCATATTGAAATAAACACTGAAAATTATGCCCGGTGTGGTTTTCGTGTAATTTGGAGAATATATCTGCACACTCAGAGAATCAAGTGTTTTGTTCTTTCAAAATACCGCTTTCAGAAATGTCAAGCATTAATATGACAGAGATGTAGTGGCACCGCAGTCATAGGAGCGCAGTATTATTCCAGAGCCAAAGATTAGAGATACGTTTTAAACAATATTAGGAGGTTCGCAAGATTAACCCGTTAAGGACACATGACGGACATATTCCGTCATTATTCCCTTTTATTCCAGAAGTGTGTCCTTAAGGGGTTAAAACATGGCACACAAACGGCAGCTCCTAACTGCTATAGAACTCTGAATGTCATGCACTGCCAGCCTTAAAGCATCCTACCTCAGATGTGTTCTGAAGATTCGGGGGATAATGTAAATTATTGGGCGATACATGTTTACTAAGAATGTTTATGTATGTGTGCATGGGTTTATCAAAAAATTATCAATAATCAAAATCAATATCTGGAGTGTTTTTTTGTTTTTTTTTAATGTTGTGTAAACGTAGGGAATAAATGTAATATTTACTGTTTTGGGGGGCATCTCTGCCAAGGTGCAATATGCAATAAATATTTAGAAACTTGCTAGCTTCCACAGATATGTAACTTGATTGACTGCTGACGTCTGCCTCCATTAAGCCAACATTTAAGTTACAGTCAACATATTTTCACAATATACAATTACTTAAATGAACACTCTGGGCACCATAACAACTTCATCTAAATGCGCTAATAGCCTAACTCCTCCCCAGGAAACTATACCACCATATTATCCGTGTCGGCTACTCCAACTTTATGGCACTGTCAGACTGATAGATATAATCATTATATGATCCCAGCTACCAGCAATCAGAAGCTCACTGTCATTACACTGACATTACTACTTGTTACATCTAAATGTCAGTATGTTCCTTGGGATATAAAGTGCAAAACTCACAGACAACAAAGCACCCACATTCAAGGTACACAGTGACATAGCAAAATTCATTTTATTTCCTGCATTTCAACACATTTTATAAGTAAGATGGCTGAATACCAAGAGCAACGTTACTCAAGGCAAACTTCCTTTCCTGCTTTGGCACAAAACATATTAAAAAGGGAAGCTCTAGGCATGAGAAACACTACAGCCTAATGAAGTGGTTCTGGTGTAAATAAAATGCAATGTTTACATCGCTTCCGAAGGCCATCTCTAGTGGCTGTCACTTGGACAATCACTAGAGGGACGTTCTGGGTGGGTTCCTGCATGAAGACACTGAACACTCCTCTAAGAGAAGATGATTGGTGCTGAGTAGAGATTACTGAACATGCCACCTCCCCAAATGAGTCTCTAAGCGGATGCATTGGGTTAGATAATCTCAGCCAGGGTAGGAGTGGCGGCTGTGGCGAGACCGGTGCACTGTGGGATTAAAGGTAGTAATACTGTTTATTTTCTTACTTCAGGAATGGGGCGAATGGGCACCTCCGTCTTAACTCCCAGTCAATCAATCACTGTTATAAGCTCAGTTCTTTTCGGTTACTGAACGTAGTATGTGAAAGTGGAGAAACATAAACAATGATTCTTTATGTTGCTTTAAAATATTAATAATAATAATAATAATAACGGTCAAATCCAATACTCCTCATAAAGGGGCACTGGGGACCTGATCGCCCATAGGAAAGCACTGAATCAATGTTTACCCATAGGGGCTTCTGCATGACGAGGGAATACCTATAGTGGCTGTCTTCCTGACGTGAACTTAAAGGGAAAATATCGGCTAGAAATAAGAAATTGTTCCTGGCACCATAGTCCCTATAGTACTCCTCTCTCGCGCGTGTGCCCCACACCCCCTATTTCCTATAGGGTTTTAGCTGAAGCAGGATTTCTTCTTCCAAAGTGTGAGGGTGTCCAGCGTCAGTCGGGCGACCAAAAGTCGTCTAAAGACCTGGAAGAGCCTCTAGTGACTATCTGGTAGACAACCGCTAGAGGTGAAGTTAAGCATTCAAGGTAATTATTGCAGTTTTACCATTGCAGGGTTAAACTGACAGGTGCCCCTTACCAACTCCACTTCAATGAGCTGAAGTGGTCTAGGTGCCTAAAGTGTCCCTTTAACACAGCAATATCAACATCATGGTGTTTTTTTTTTGCAATATCTTACATTGCGGAGTTAAAAACAAAGGACCACTGCACTTAGACCACTTCATTGGGATGAAGTGGCTTTGGTGACTTTCATGGACCTTTAACACAAGTTATGGAAAATGTTAATGTTTTATTAGGTACTGTAGTTTTCAGAAAACTAATAGCACCCTTTTAAAGAAAACCCTGAAGAAAATGTTAAATTGGTCATAAAATGTTATAAAATGTGAGATCCTAGGGTAGTTTTTTAAATGTATTTTTTTATTAATTGATTTATGTTTGGCTTACAGTCAGATGAAAATGTGAACCCTAAGTAAACACGCGATATTAACGTTTGTTATGCCTACCTACTTTTCAAAGGTTAGAGTTTCCTGGCTGTACCCATATCCTTGTTTGCGTTTGCAAAGCTTTAACCCTTTAGAGGTTTATTAAATGGATTCTAAGATTTGAGACATAAACTAGAGTCCTAACACACAGGAAAGACCAGGTAAACTCTGATACAAGAGTACGTGTACCATGCGCAGGTTAAAAACCCGACACAAGATACTGGCAGTAACAGTCCCCTGGCTCCTTGGACTAGTTAGACTCACTGAGAGAAAGTTACCAGGTCTTACAGTACAACCTTCTAAAAAGGAAAAGAAAGGGGGGGCGGAGGGGCGCAGAGCCTCAATTATGTAAACAAAGCTTTATATGAATTCAATATGTAGACAATAATACCTATAACAAATAAAATACAGGTAAGAAGGCGTTTAATGTACATTGTCCTCCCTCATGTCTCACTTCCGCACTGACTTTTTGATATAAATGTATCGCCTTTTATTCTTCCAAAAACAGAGCAGAAATTCTGAGCATCGCTATGAGTATGCAAGAGGATTCTTTTAACTGGTTTAATGAATAAACCAATCAAAATAAAAAAATAACACGGTTTCCAAGCACAACAGGGAATGAATGACTTAGGAGTTTATTTTCTAAACTGTGAAAAGTAGTAGGGAATTGGCAAGGAATTGTTAATGTTAGCCAAAAAATAGCCGATCTGGGGGAGAAGAGAGCTAGCCCTGGCCCCTTGGTGACATAATCAGATTTGCTGATTTTTAGCCAATCCAATGCTTTCCCATGGGGACGCTGAACGGCAGGGCTGCTTACTGTGGCAGCCCTGAGCCAGGAAGCCCCTCCAGTGGCCATCTAATGAGTGGCCACTTGGAGGTGTCCCTAGGGGCAATGTAAACACTGCCTTTTCTCTGAAAAGGCAGTGTTTGCATGAAAATGCCTGAAGGGAGCTATTATACTCACCAGAACAACTACATTAAGCTGCATACTGTACAATAAACTGTATTATACATTAAGCTGTATACTGTACAATAAGCTGTATTATACATTAAGCTGTATACTGTACAATAAGCTGTATTATACATTAAGCTATAGTTGTTCTGGTGACTATAGTGTCCATTTAAATAATTTGAAGGAGATCGTTTTGTTTTGTTTTAAATCTGTGACACAAATGTGAAGCAAAATGCTTTTATAATAAACATAAATAAAACAAAAAGGCCCAAAACTATATAGTGATTACTAAATTGCTCATAATTTAAACATTAAAACAAAGGCTGTGTACTTCTTTCAACCACATGTAGCAACATGAACAATTGAATGCGTTGTACAATAACGCTGGGGGTGGACTCACCATTAGGAACCCCTGAAGCTGGTATGAGAAAGCTGAACAGTCCCAGGGAGAGCAAGGCTGTAGGAAGCCCCATTCTGTATTACGTGGGTGATAATCAGGAACTGCTGACACTAACTCACTCCGGGCATATCGTCGTCCTCCTTCCTGGCACCTCCTAGAAAGACATACAGTGACTGATATCACACAGCAGCTCAGAAAGTAAATACTGACTCCCTCACCAACTACCACGGTACACAGATACACAAGAGGTGCATCCTACCCTGTATGAGTTCATGTAAACACCATACTAGCATAGTATCTCACTACTAGCACTGGCAGAGTATATCCCCAGCAAAATCACATACAGCAGTTACAGAGTATCGCACCACCAGTGCCATTTCACACACACTAACAGAGTATCGCACCACCAGTGCCATTTCACACACACTAACAAGTATCGCACCACCAGTGCCATTTCACACACACTTACAAGTAACGCACCACCAGTGTCATTTCACACACACTAAGAGAGTATCGCACCACCAGTGCCATTTCACACACACTAACAAGTATCGCACCACCAGTGCCATTTCACACACACTAAGAGAGTATCGCACCACCAGTGCCATTTCACACACACTAAGAGTATCGCACCACCAGTGCCATTTCACACACACTAAGAGTATCGCACCACCAGTGCAATTTCACACACACTAAGAGTATCGCGCCACCAGTGCCATTTCACGCACACTAACAAGTAACGCACCACCAGTGTCATTTCACATACACACTAACAAGTAACGCACCACCAGTGTCATTTCACACACACACTAACAAGTAACGCACCACCAGTGTCATTTCACACACACACTAACAAGTAACGCACCACCAGTGTCATTTCACACACACACTAACAGACTATCACTACCATTTCACACACACTAACAGAGTATCGCACCACCATCACATACAGCAGTAACAGAAAATTGCACCAGTGTCGTCATATACAGCATATATACTAACAGAGTATCACAGAAACTTGATCTCATGCAGCGTCAACAAAGTACAATACAGTCAGTCTTTCACGTAGTGCACTTACAGTTACACACATTATCACAGACATACAATATATAGATTCCAACGTACAATAAATACACACTGCAGACACACACAGTATACATTGTTAATACACAGTACACACACACACACACAGTATACATTGTTAATACACAGTACACACACAGTATACATTGTTAATACACAGTACACACACAGTATACATTGTTAATACACAGTACACACACAGTATACATTGTTAATACACAGTACACACACAGTATACATTGTTAATACACAGTACACACACAGTATACATTGTTAATACACAGTACACACACAGTATACATTGTTAATACACAGTACACACACACAGTATATATAGATCCCACCATACAGTAAATACATAGTACACACATTATATATAGTAAATAGACAAGAAACACAGTCTATATAGTTAATACACGGTACAGACACACAGTATACATAGTTAATACACAGTATACATAGTTAATACACAGTATACACACACACACACACAATATAGTTAATACACAGTATATACAGGTAATACACAGTTTATTATATATAGTTAATACACAGTAAACACACACACAGTATATACAGGTAATACACAGTATACACACACACACAGTATATACAGGTAATACACAGTATATTATATATAGTTAATACACAGTAAACACACACACAGTATATACAGGTAATACACAGTATACACACACACACAGTATATACAGGTAATACACAGTATATTATATATAGTTAATACACAGTAAACACACACACAGTATATACAGGTAATACACAGTATACACACACACACACACACACACAGTATATACAGGTAATACACAGTATATTATATATAGTTAATACACAGTAAACACACACACAGTATATACAGGTAATACACAGTATACACACACACACAGTATATACAGGTAATACACAGTATATTATATATAGTTAATACACAGTAAACACACACACAGTATATACAGGTAATACACAGTATACACACACACACACACACACACAGTATATACAGGTAATACACAGTTTATTATATATAGTTAATACACAGTAAACACACACACAGTATATACAGGTAATACACAGTATACACACACACACACACACACACACACACACACACACAGTATATATACAGGTAATACACAGTTTATTATATAGTTAATACACAGTAAACACACACACAGTATATACAGGTAATACACAGTATACACACACACACACACACACACACACACACACAGTATATACAGGTAATACACAGTTTATTATATATAGTTAATACACAGTAAACACACACACAGTATATACAGGTAATACACAGTATATTATATATAGTTAATACACAGTAAACACACACACAGTATACAGGTAATACACAGTATACACACACACACACAGTATATACAGATAATACACAGTATACACACACACACAGTATATACAGGTAATACACAGTATATACACACACACACACACACACACACACAGTATATACAGGTAATACACAGTTTATTATATATAGTTAATACACAGTAAACACACACACAGTATATACAGGTAATACACAGTATATTATATATAGTTAATACACAGTAAACACACACACAGTATATACAGGTAATACACAGTATACACACACACACAGTATATACAGGTAATACACAGTATACACACACACACACAGTATATACAGGTAATACACAGTATACACACACACACAGTATATACAGGTAATACACAGTATACACACACACACAGTATATACAGGTAATACACAGTATACACACACACACACAGTATATACAGGTAATACACAGTATACACACACACACAGTATATACAGGTAATACACAGTATATTATATATAGTTAATACACAGTATATTATATATAGTTAATACACAGTATATTATATATAGTTAATACACAGTATATACAGGTAATAAATCATTAATAGCCATGATTATAGTAAGACTGGTACACACAGACCTGCTCGCTGTCAGCAGCTCACACACACTGTACCCGGCAGCACCTCCCCCTCTCCGGAGCAGCTCAGCAGGAAACCCCGAGGATGCACATGGAGCTCGGCCCCTCCCCATCCCAGCCTAGCCCTCCCCAACCAGCCACTCACTGAGTCTCACTCACAGCCTAACCCAGTCACTCACTGAGTCTCACTCACTGCCCAACCCAGCCACTCACTGAGACCCACTCACAGCACAACCAGGCCACTCACTGAGTCTCACTCACAGCCTAACCCAGTCACTCACTGAGTCTCACTCACAGCCTAACCCTCCCCAACCCAGCCACTCACTGAGTCTCACTCACAGCCTAACCCAGTCACTCACTGAGTCTCACTCACAGCACAACCAGGCCACTCACTGAGTCTCACTCACAGCCTAACCCAGCCACTCACTGAGTCCCACTCACTGCCCAACCCAGCCTAACCCAGTCACTCACTGAGTCTCACTCACAGCCTAACCCTCCCCAACCCAGCCACTCACTGAGTCTCACTCACAGCCTAACCCTCCCCAACCCAGCCACTCACTGAGTCTCACCCACAGCCTAACCCTCCCAACCCAGCCACCACTGAGTCCCCACCCACAGCCTAAACCCTCCCCAACCAGCCACCCACTGAGTCTCACCTCCACTGCCCAACCCAGCCACTCACTGAGACCCACTCACAAAGCACAACCAGGCCACCTCACTGAGTCTCACCTACAGCCTAACCCAGCACTCACTGCCTAACCCAGCCACCACTGAGTCCCACTCCACTGCCCAACCCAGCCACTCACTGAGTCCCACCTCACTGCCCAACCCCAGCCACCTCACTGAGTCCCACTCTCACAGCCTAGCCTCCTCCCCTACCCAGCCACCTCTCACTGAGTCTCACTCACACAGCCTGGAATCCCAGCCACCACTGAGTCCCACCTCACTGCCCAACCCAGCCACCTCACTGGAGTCCCACTCACAGCCTAACCCCAGCCACTCACTGAGTCTCACCTCACAGCCCCAGTCCCTCCCTACCCAGCCACTCACTGAGTCTCACTACAGCTTCCGCAATCCCAGCTACTCTGCCTGAGTCTCACTCACTGCCCAACCCAGCCACTCACTGAGTCTCACTCACAGCCTAGCCCTCCCCAACCAGCCACTTACTGAGTCTCACTCACAGCCTAGCCCTCCCCAACCAGCCACTCACTGAGTCTCACTCACAGCACAACCCAGCCACTCACTGAGTCTCACTCACAGCACAACCCAACCACTCACTGAGTCTCACTCACAGCCTAACCCTCCCCAACCCAGCCACTCACTGAGTCCCACTCACTGCCCAACCCAGCCACTCACTGAGTCTCACTCACTGCCCAACCCAGCCACTCACTGAGTCTCACTCACAGTCTAACCCTCCCCAACCCAGCCACTCACTGAGTCTCACTCACTGCCCAACCCAGCCACTCACTGAGTCCCACTCACAGTCTAACCCTCCCCAACCCAGCCATTCACTGAGTCCCACTCACTGCCCAACCCAGCCACTCACTGTGTTCCCACCACTCACTGCCCAACCCAGCCACTCACTGGAGTCCCACTCTCACTGCCCAATCCCAGCCTACCTCACTGAGTCCCCACTCACTGCCTCACCCTCCCCAACCCAGCCACTCACTGAGTCTCACTCACTGCCCAACCCAGCCACTCACTGAGTCCCACTCACAGTCTAACCCTCCCCAACCCAGCCATTCACTGAGTCCCACTCACTGCCCAACCCAGCCACTCACTGTGTCTCACTCACTGCCCAACCCAGCCACTCACTGAGTCCCACTCACTGCCCAACCCAGCCACTCACTGAGTCCCACTCACTGCCTAACCCTCCCCAACCCAGCCACTCACTGAGTCTCACTC
>OW240918.1:144511210-144543588 GCA_933207985.1 Pelobates cultripes
ACACAGTATATTATATATAGTTAATACACAGTAAACACACACACAGTATATACAGGTAATACACAGTATACACACACACACACAGTATATACAGGTAATACACAGTATACACACACACACAGTATATACAGGTAATACACAGTATACACACACACACAGTATATACAGGTAATACACAGTATACACACACACACACAGTATATACAGGTAATACACAGTATACACACACACACAGTATATACAGGTAATACACAGTATATTATATATAGTTAATACACAGTATATTATATATAGTTAATACACAGTATATTATATATAGTTAATACACAGTATATACAGGTAATAAATCATTAATAGCCATGATTATAGTAAGACTGGTACACACAGACCTGCTCGCTGTCAGCAGCTCACACACACTGTACCCAGCAGCACCTCCCCCTCTCCGGAGCAGCTCAGCAGGAAACCCCGAGGATGCACATGGAGCTCGGCCCCTCCCCATCCCAGCCTAGCCCTCCCCAACCAGCCACTCACTGAGTCTCACTCACAGCCTAACCCAGTCACTCACTGAGTCTCACTCACTGCCCAACCCAGCCACTCACTGAGACCCACTCACAGCACAACCAGGCCACTCACTGAGTCTCACTCACAGCCTAACCCAGTCACTCACTGAGTCTCACTCACAGCCTAACCCTCCCCAACCCAGCCACTCACTGAGTCTCACTCACAGCCTAACCCAGTCACTCACTGAGTCTCACTCACAGCACAACCAGGCCACTCACTGAGTCTCACTCACAGCCTAACCCAGCCACTCACTGAGTCCCACTCACTGCCCAACCCAGCCTAACCCAGTCACTCACTGAGTCTCACTCACAGCCTAACCCTCCCCAACCCAGCCACTCACTGAGTCTCACTCACAGCCTAACCCTCCCCAACCCAGCCACTCACTGAGTCTCACTCACAGCCCAACCCAGCCACTCACTGAGTCCCACTCACAGCCTAACCCAGCCACTCACTGAGTCTCACTCAGTCTAACCCAGCCACTCACTGACTCTCACTCACAGCCTAACCCAACCACTTACTGAGTCCCACTCACAGCCCAACCCAGCCACTCACTGAGTCCCACTCACAGCCCAACCCAGCCACTCACTGAGTCTCACTCAGTCTAACCCAGCCACTCACTGACTCTCACTCACAGCCTAACCAAGCCACTCACTGAGTCTCACTCACAGCCTAACCCAGCCACTCACTGAGTCTCACTCACAGCCTAACCCAACCACTCACTAACCCAGCCACTCACTGAGTCTCACTCACAGCCTATCCCAGCCACTCACTGAGTCTCACTCATAGCCTAACCCAGCCACTCACAGCCTAACCCTCCCCAACCCAGCCACTTACTGAGTCTCACTCAGTCTAACCCAGCCACTCACTGAGTCTCACTCACAGCCTAACCCAGCCACTCACTGAGTCTCACTCACAGCCTAACCCAGCCATTCACAGCCTAACCCTCCCCAACCCAGCCACTCACTGAGTCTCACTCACAGCCTAACCCAGCCACTCACTGAGTCTCACTCACAGCCTAACCCTCCCCAACCCAGCCACTTACTGAGTCTCACTCACAGCCTAACCAAGCCACTCACTGAGTCTCACTCACAGTCTAACCCAGCCACTCACTGAGTCTCACTCACAGCCTAACCCAGCCACTCACTGAGTCTCACTCACAGCCTAACCCAGCCACTCACAGCCTAACCCTCCCCAACCCAGCCACTCACTCACAGCCTAACCCAGCCACTCACTAAGTCTCACTCACAGCCTAACCCTCCCACTCACAGCCTAACCCAGCCACTCACTGATTCTCACTCACAGCCTAACCCAGCCATTCACTGACTAACAGGTCACTTCTCTCTCACTGAGCCTCACTCACAGCCTAACAGGTCACTCCTCTCTCACTGAGTCTCACTCACTGCCTAACCCAGCCCTCCAAACACTGAGTGTCCTCCTCCCTCACTCACAGGTAAACAGGTCCCCCCTCCAAACACTGAGTGTCCTTCTCCCTCACTGAGCATTCACTCATAGGTAAACAGTTCACCCCTCCAAACACTGAATGTCCTCCACCCTCACTCACAGGTAAACAGGTCGCCCCTCCAAACACTGAGTGTCCTTCTCCTTCACTGAGCATTCACTCACAGGTAAACAGGTCACTGAATGTCCTCCCTCCCTCACTGACAGGTAAACAGGTTACCCCTCCACTGAATATCCTCCTTTCTCACTGAGCATTCACTCACAGGTAAACAGGTTACCGTTCCAAACATGGAGTAAGCTCACTCACAAGTAAAAGATCACTCCTCCAAACATTAAGTGTCCTCTTCCCTCCCTCATCCACCAAACACTCAGAGCCTTCACATCACTATGTGTCCCCCCTTCCTCAAACACTAACAGGTTAAAAAGAGACTACTCCTCCAAAAATGGAGTGTCTCTCCTTCCTCCCCCACCAAACTCAGTGTTCTTCACTCACTTACAGGTAAACAAGCCACTCATCCTAACAGTGAGTGTACCTCCCTCACCAAACACTCCCTGAGTCTTCTTCACTTACTCTTAGGTGAACAGGTAACTCCAAACACTGAGTGTCCCTCTCTCACCAACTTTGGCCATCAGCTGAAGGTGGATAACAATTCCCGTAATCCTTAACTAGCCAGCTGGATAATGTGGAATGTTGTCCTGGGGTTACATAATCCCCACAAAACACTTAGGAAGCACCTCTCTCCAGAAAAATAACACTCATTGATCCCATCCTTTCCTTATCAATCCACATTTGCCATGCTTCTCTCCTTCACCTGGAAATCAATTACTTCCTAAATACTCAACTCTAGTCCTCTAACACTCACTCGGGATGCCCTGTCATCACTCCTTCTAAAGGTACTCTCCAACACTGAATCCCCCAACACTCATTGAGGAATAGAGGTCATACAACACTCACTGAACCCCCATCTGATCGGAAACAAGACCCTCCAAGTATAAACTGCTAGATACCTTGTGCTTAATTCCCAGATGTGTGGATGGTGTTGACACTGCACATGCAAACTCATATATCATTGCACCCTCCATCACTGTGACATGAGTGACCACTCATAGACACCAGCGTGTGTCATGGTCACTGGCTCATCTCACTAGGCAGACACCAGGAACACCGTACACACCTATCATAGTCTGGCAGATCTACAAACTCCAGACCACGCAATACGATGGCAGATATCTCTGTGGGCCAGTCAAGACCTGGAGAGCATTGAGTGCATGGGCCACCAGCCCACGCACAAACCCACACAAAATACATAGGGATGTGGAAAGAGCGCAGGTACCTTTTTTTTCTTTGGTTTATACTATATGTATTTTGGCTGATGTGTACTATGGTCATTGCTGCCGCCCAGGAGTAATGGGAGTTTGAGCACAGGACTAGTTTCTTTGTATTTAAACCCACACATGGCCAGGATGGCAAACGTCCTCTAAAATGTGTGCCTGCTCAATCACTGGTGCAGAAAAGACATCCCAAAAACATCTCTCGCTTCCATACCCCCCATTATTGGTATCCAGTGAATCTGGACGCCTGTTGGCGGAGTAAGAGGGGTTTCCTGAATTGCATCTCTGGCACTATTCAAATGGGGCAAACCTGCACAGAATGGGGGTGGGTGTGCCTGAAGAACTGGCATGTCAGCCTGCCATGAATGCACGCCAGTCTGCCTGCCAATCACACAGGTAACCCCAGCGGGACACCTGGTAAATAATCTGGGATGGCCCATTTCGCATTGATTGGGAGGCCTGTTCTTTTAATCAGCAGAAGAATGGTGCTATTTGGATAGAGCCCACAACATTTGTAAGCTGGTTCCCCAGCAGGACAATACCCACCCTTGCCAGTCCCCCACAGACCTGTCCTATTCACTTCCTGAGAACCTTTTTACCCAGCATAACACAAAGCAACCCTGACCTTGGAGACAAAACGGTCACCGTCCAAACATCTCTACCAAAAAGCTGCAGGAATCAGTTTCTCCAAAACTGCTTTCTTTTTTTTTTTTTTAAATCTCTCCCTCCCTATCTAAACATAGCTCTAGTCTACAGGGTCTCTGTTTCTCCAAAAGTGCCTGTCTCCCCCAAACATTCACCCCACCACACAGTGAGAAACCTATTCTCCTAGTTTGCAGAGAATCTCCCGTGGTTGTGTTTCTTTAACAGCAGGAATACAGTTGGGAGGCTGCAACTCATGTAAAATATTATTTCTACCTAAATTTATTGCATCAAAAGCGCACTTTCTGCGTGTTTCTTTTATTTAGCTCTTACGTGGGTTATTCACTCACCAGTGAATTTGCAAATAAATTGAAATGTTTAGACCTATTTGGCCTAACTGTTAAAAATCGTCAACTTTGCCAACATGTAGATTTTATTTTTATTCTTGACCGCTCACCACAACTCACCATTTAGTTTTAGTTGACACAACAATCTAAAAACAAATCGTGCTTTTATAGTACAAACATCATTGACGAGCAATCAAATCTACATAGAATAAATATTAAATATAAAATATATATAATGTGAACAGAAAAAAAGGAGGAAACCGCGCCCTAGACAGTGTGATACCAATTTTCTGTTCACATTGTCTTGTTACAAGGTTGGGAGTCCTTGTATTGGTCACTGCTGCCCGTTCTTATTGTTCATGCTATTATAGTGAGCGCCTAATCCTTTTGTTTTTTATAATATATATATATAAATTAGAATTAGACAGCAGCTACGTTTCTGGCACATCGTGATTGTTCACAGCTAGCTTTGGGATTTCTTTCTTTTCATTTTTTAACTTAGCTGTTTGATCTTAAATTTAGCAAGTTCTGTTTTAACTTGTCTCGATTTACTGTTTCGAGAATAAAATTTGCCGTTTTTCCTGCTTGACTTGTTTTGGCTTAAAATGTGCAATCACTGCTCACTTGCTGACACTATATCAAGGTTAATGAATTACCTTCTCAGTCACAAAAAACAAAACAAAAAAAACCCTTCTTTATTTATTTTTTTTAATTCAGGGCCAACTTTACAACTCAGTTGCCCTACCAACCACAAGAAGTTCAATTCTCTTTTCTCCAGAGCATTATGTCACTTGCTCCGTGATTTGGATGACACACAAGAAAAATAAAATTACTATTTACTCATTATAATATAAAAAGTAAGTTAAGATCAATCAAAAAAAAAAAATGCACGTTTATAATTATTGTTATATATATTTATAAAGTGCCACCATTACAATAGGTGGCCTAACAGACAAGTATTTAACAAGACTAGTTGGACGCACAGAAACAGATGGGGTTGAAGGCCCTACTCAAATGATCTTACATTCTCGAGTTTGTAATCATGGAATATACTCTCACTAGACAAGCACCAATAGGGAGATGCCTATTGGCTAATTCATTCCTGAGTTGCTGAACTGTGAATCATGGTTGTGGTGCGACAACTATGGAGGGAGCTCTGGGTCTTCAGAAGATACTGATTATCGAAATTGTACCTTGTGGGCCAGTTGGGGTATTTTTCAATCCATTCTGTCGGTAGGAATTCAGTGTTGCTTTTTGCATTGTAACCGTTAAGGGAACATTCAGTGACCTGAACAGACTATAGTTTGGCTTTGTGAACAAATAATGTCTACAGGAGGTTGGTCTTAAAGGACCACTCTAGGCACCCAGACCACTTCAGCTTAATGAAGTGGTCTGGGTGCCAGGTCAATCTAGGATTAACCCTTTCTGCTGTAAACATAGTAGTTTCTCTGAAACTGCTATGTTTACTTTAGGGTTAATCCAGCTGTAACAAATTGAAGAGCCTTTGTGGGGATTTTTGCTTCACAGCAGTTCGGGACTTTTAAAGCATTCATCATACGAATGCTAACTACCGAACACCGGACCACCCTGCTACCTAATTATGGGTAATTTACCTCCCTGACCCGCGAATACAGTCTTCATGGGAAACCCACGAACGCTTTGGGAAGTGCCTGGGTGGCCGCCATTTCGGGACTTTTACACGTGGTCGCAGCCATCTTAACTCCCGAACAGCGGTGTTTTGCCGTCGAGTGTCTGGAACTAAAATCGGACACTCGAGTAGCCGAACACCGCTGAGACCTCCATAGCACCAGAAATTCGTGCCAAAACTACCGAACACCCTGCTGTTCGGTAGAAAGACTTAGTAGTATATGGGGATTCTGGCGAACGTTGAGTTACGCGCAGATGGCAAGCCTTTCGGGACTTTTAACGCGCAAACACAGACCGACTGCAAGGCCAAAACTCATGGAACTATTTTCGGCTACTTTGCCTGTGCGGTCGGTCAAAACTTTAAAGTTCGATATCTCCCAAACCACTGAACCGAATGAGCTGATTTTTTAATATGTTGGTCCCCCAGAATAGGGCTATCTGGGGACACCAGGTATTTGGGGTACATCCAAAACTTGGGGAAAAATGCATCTTTGTTAATTGGGTTACAAGCTTATCTGAGGGGAGGAGATGTGTGGGATTTACCTTATGTTTTATTGGTTGTTGGGTTAATTATGTGGATGTCTCCCTTGCATGGGCAGAATCACATAAAAGGAGAGTACCTGCCATTAAAATTCAGTACTTCTTGACCCTTCAAAACTTAGCCTTGTCTCGTTATTGAAAGGGGATATGCAGCTTAATCATTTAGCTCTTTTAAGAGCTCTGCCTGATTCCTGCCTTGGATCCAATGGATGGGAATAAGCGACTCCACTACTATACAGCGACTTGCCTGGAAGAGAAGGACGTCTCCAACGGTTGATACCCTCTTACTACCTGGGTAGCCGTTACACCAGCCTCTAGTGTCTGTCTCATTGACAGCCGCTAGAGGTGCTTCCATGCTTCTCACTGTGATTTTCACAGTGAGAAGACGCCAGCGTCCATAGGAAAGCATTGAGAATGCTGTCCTGAGACTGGCTGAATGCGTGCGCGGCTCTTGCCGAGCATGCGCATTCAGCCGATGACAGGGAAAGGAGGAGAGTCCCTAGCGCCGGGTAAGGGATTAACCCCTTCCTCACCCTAGAGCCTGGTGGAAGGGGGGCCCCGAGGGTGAGAGGACCCAAGGACCCTATAGAGCCAGGAAAACGAGTATGTTTTCCTGGCACTATAGTGGTCCTTTAATAAATATTTTATTGAACGCTGCTGGCTCCAAGCTAATCTCGTAACCTGGCTTTGTAAAGAGCCCAGAGGGATCTGCAGTGCAGGAAACATACAGGCTTGTCTCCAGAATAGGTTCAATAAAGCCCAGTCCTCCAGCTATCGGTAGGATATTTCCTCTCCGGTAATAGATTAATGGGACAGCTCTTACAGTAAACTAATGCACGTCTTGTCTACACATCTTTACGGTCTGTACCCTGCAAATAAAAACAGGCAGGTTCTTTTTCTACCTAAAGGCCCCGTTTTAGTGGCTGTGTTTTTGCTCAGGACACCTTTGTGTCGTTCACAGCTTATCCTGAACATTATTAGTCTCTGCCACCTCTACTGGAAGGCATTTCCAAGCAACTACCAACCATTACAACTCTCTCTTTAAGTACCCTTTTTTACCTATAGGATACCTCTCAACAATGAGAGGTATGAACTCACGACAGGGAGCTGGTCCAAAGGGAGTAAGAAGGTTGTGACATGATTAAAATTACATTTATTTACATGGTGCCAACATATTCTGCAGTACTCTGCAATAGGAAACAAGACAAACCTTTAATTCTAACAAAGCATGTATGACATACGAGAACAGTGGCTGAAGAGGATACTGACCAAACAAGCTCACAATCTAATTAGAGATGGTAATTATTGCATGTCTGGCTGACTGTTCGCTCCCCTGGCTAGCGCCACTCAGGGCAATCTATGTGACAAGTACTATTGAGGTCATAAACAGGTTGGCGGGACAGGAGCTAAAATTTGTGAATATCCCACTGGATCCGACACCGTTGACCATGAACTATTAAAGGGACTGATCTCTCTTCCGCTGGTCCCTGTATATCTCAATATGGTGTTCTATTAATTAAATCACATATGAATCATTTCCCATTTTAACCCAACATTTAATGTTTGTCTATAATATAAAAGAGTAATTGACTAATACTGTGGGAATGCTCTTTTCACAATGATAATTTCCATGAGAAGGAGGAGAGGTTATACAAAGGAAGATAGAAAAAGAGAAATACATTCACAAATAGTGTACTTGTGCCCTCTAGTGGTGAATTCTAATATAAAGGTTACTATATGGAATGACAAGTTATTTAATAGTCTTTGGAATAGCTAGTATTCCTATATATACTATAGCATTGGTAACAATGGATGAGGCAGCATTTCCTTATGATGCACAAGTATCCCCTATTAGTGCAACACACACTGTTTGACTCTCTTTTTTCTCAGTACACATTTGGGACTTGTGTATTCGGGGATGAAGAAACCATGATGGAATAATGTATTTAGGTCACAGGTGCCACTATGAACTCTACACCACTGAGTCACTTCGGTGGCATTCCTTCTCAGACCATACCAAGTCAAGTTAAAATCCCACCACTTTTTTTTTTTTAATTACACGTATCACACCCATACATTCCCAACATATACACTATTAACACCAGAACTACCTTTTCAGAGAAAAGGCGGTGTTAACATTCAATGTTGGTTGTCGTGGGCCTGACAGTCGGGGTGGCCCAGACCCCACATTCTCACAGTGTGCATCTGTATATGTATATATATATGTATATATAGTGATTATCACTATATATGTGAGCCCATTCGGGCCCCCGGCAGCCTGTACAGTGAAGAGGGAGCCCAGCACACGCCATTTACAGCTTCCGGAAGCTCTCTAACTCTATCAGGTTACTATGGCAACTCTCCGCGCAACCCAGGCTTGCAAGAGTTGGAGACAGTTTCTGGAAGCTGAAGATGGTGTGTGCCTGGTCCCCTCTTCACTACAGAGCACCTGGCAGCCTGCACAAAAAAAAAAAAAACCTTTCCCCCAGAGAATATAGCCCCCCTACACACAGACTCTGCATCCACTCTACACACATACACTGTATCCATATGGGCAGACTGCGGGACGGGATTGAAACACTAAAACTGAAATGTTTTACATTGCAGTATTAAGGGAACAGGGACACTGCAGCCAGACAACTTCAATGAGATGAAGTGATCTGGATGCCTATAGTTTCCCTTTAAGAAAATATCTGAGACACATAGCTGATGCATGGATCCAATGCTATTCGTGTATGAACCAACTAATTTTTACAATAAGCAAAGGACAATAAAGTTTATTGGGTTTTTTTCTATATGTTTGTGTTGACCTAATTGTGAAATTATTTTCATAATGTTATTGATTTCCTTTATCCCATTATTGGGAATTATTAGGTAAGTACTCTCAAACTGATAGGATGTTAGCCTTACCCGGGCTGGCCCCATAAACAAAGTCAAAATGAAGCCTCTCCAGAAGCTCTTAAATTTTTTTATGGTGTTCCCAATTACAATATCTAAATTGTATTTTACAAGGGAAAGCTAGGTTGACCAAGATCCTGTTGCAGCGACGGATGTACTATAGAGCAGCACCAATCACACATGCGACTCATTTACATGCACCTTGATGATCCTCCGTATGGCTAAGTATGGAGCTTATGCAGATTCCTGATACCACTTTTACAGACTACGAGGACCTCTTCATCACTGCGGAAATCATATTCCTTGCTACTCCCCACTACACAGGCCTCGCTAACCATTTGGGATTCTTTCGTTGACAAGCTCGGTTGGCGAATCAAATTTAAACCCTTAGCAATGTTGTGTACACTGGAGCAGATCAGATTTTTTTTATTCATTTAGCTACAGACCTTTGGCTGGACTTCAAACCTTCCAATAGAAGGTCTCTGGCATTCCATGTCCTCCTTGCAGCCACGACCTAAATAGCTTGAAATTGGAAGAGTAACTGGTGTCCCACCACTCATTTATACTTATGAAATGATGTCTGCCCTCACATATGGTCATCGGATTTGTGGCTGATGGTGTTGATTGGCGCAAGAGCCCTCCCCTTCTTTTCCTCCATCATGTACTGTCCTGCCTAATGTCCTCTTATAAGTGTCTAACTTTCTTTTGACTGTGTTGCACCTAAAATTAACTACTCAGTTAATGTGGTAATTATGCTTTTTTTTATGTTTTATGTTGATTTCACTTTTTCTATTCATGAGTAAAAAGTGTCTGTGTATGTGACACATATCTAAAACAAATATAAAATATTACAATTAAAAAAATTTCCTGCATTGTCACTTAACATTTTAATTCCCAAAATAAGGAACACAGAATATCACTGTTTAATAATTACATTTTATATTAATTTATTTACATTTTTTGTGGTTCTATAAATACATATTCAACATTCATTTGCTTGTTATAAGTTAAAATACGTACAAGTAATGACAAAAACAAGAGTTACTGAAGGTCCTGCTCAAATTAGCTTACAAGCTAAAGGAAACCCCCACAACGCGTTTCTTGTCTCCTGAGCATTGAGACACCTATTCCCACTTATTTTTGAATTTTGGCTTGAGATATAAACTTGAACCATATAATCAGTACTACATTCTAATGCTTCAATACTCCTTTGTATAGGATCTTGAAGGAAAAGCACTTATTTGAATTCGTAAACAAAATGCACCTGAGTGATTGCTACATATTTGTTTGGGGAGACCGAATTCCAACCGTATTTGGCTTTAGTAAATATGAGAATTTTAGTAGATGTCTCAATGCATTGTTTTTGCTAATACTATGTTGCGTCATAATTTTGCTTCTTATTAGAAAGACTAGAGAAAAACAAATATAAATGGTTGTGTATGTATTCAATCATTTCTCTTTGGATTAACAACCTGTTCACATACATATTAATTATATCCATTATTCTGTTTTTCCAAAAATACCATACAGCCTATTTAAAAAATATCTACAGAATCTGATAAGATAATCTCTCTCTCTCTCTATATATATATATATATTCTATATCATCGTTGTTTTACTTTAAAGTCCTTTTCCTCTGCTATAAGCAAAACTGCATTGCTTGCAGTCTCTGTGGGTGACCTTTTATCTGTTGTACATAACTGCTAACAAACATGGACAATCTTATAATGAGAAACTGAAAAAAGTTAATGGGGTTAATTGACACTTCCTAAAGAAGTTGCTTTTTTAAGGCTTTCTTAACCTCTTAAGGACACATGACATGTGTGACATGTCATGATTCCCTTTTATTCCAGAAGTTTGGTCCTTAAGGGGTTAAAGGGAAACTCAAGTCCTCTAAAGCCTGAAGTGCTTTATGGGTTGGCTACTTCTCCCAGCAGGGATAATTTATAAAAATGATAATTTTAAGAGAAGCAGACTGTCAGGAACGTGTCCTGCTTCACTTACTTTGAACTATAGTTCAAAGTGAAAAGTGCTTGGGTTCAATGCTTCTCTATGAGAAGCATGGTTGGTGTGTCCCAACGGTTCTCTAAGAAGAAGCTGATTGGACACAAGTGCAAATAACTAAGGGATTTTCATATAAATGGTGCTGTTTTAGAAAAATCTTGAAAGCGGGAGCTGGTGATGTTGGCACACACAGTAGAAAAACATAGGTCTTTGGCGGAGAGTATGTGATGGGACAAATTGCAGATTTGGGGCACTGCTATGGAGAGCTTTATAGGTAAAGGCTAGGATTTGGAATTGAGCCTACAATTAAACATACAGGGGTCCCAGTGTAAGGACTGACACAGACATATGTTATCAGCATTCATATTTGCCTACAAAGAGATCAATGAGCAGTAACTTGCAGTGGTCAAGCCAAGAGATAGTAAGAAAATAAACAAGCTTTTGCTATTGACATTTCTTAAAAGAGGCCAATTTTAAAATTTAAATGTAACAAATTAACATCTCTGTCCAGTTCAATCCCGGCACAGACAGGCAACACATTGAAAACAAGGTGCAGAAACAAACATAGTTTAATTTCTCATGTTGTCTTTATGCACTCACTACACTGACAGCCACATGAAAGGACAGAGCTAAAAACAATAATTTGCAGGGAGTTAAGATGGCTGAGCCTAATTGTACATGTAACAGTATGTAATTCTTCATGTCATTTTATTTTTTACATCAGAAAAATATAGATTTGTTAAATAAATAAAATACTGTTAAAGGAACCCTACAGGCACTTTTACTGCTTCACATCAATAAAGTGTTTATAGTTTCTGGAGTCTCATGGTGCTGTCCTTCAATTCATTGTTTAACCATTTGTTAAGCGAGGGTCCTCAGCAGCACAGCCCTTCCATGCTGCTTAGGTTCACGAGGGAGCATTAGCATGAGCAACAGAGGAAGCTAAAACTGGCTGTGTCAGCTGACTGCTTTCGTCCTATCAGAGTGCCCATTCCAACCCAATAGGTTATAGTGCCTACAGTGTCCCTTTAAAACTCATAGAAAATGACACTACATTTTCAATTCTCTTTCTGCAGCACAAGGCAACACTGCTTACCATGTGCTGAACAGTGTTCCTGATATGATGACACAGGTAGGCTGAGATCAAACCTTTATATATCCCTTTCTAACCATCCAAGAGAAGGAAATCCTGTAAAACGCAGGGCAGTACAAGGGAAACATAAAAAAAAAAAAAAAAAAAATGAACAAATTAAGGGAAACATAAACAAGACTTGAGGATGGTTCTGTGCAAACATGCTTACATTCCAAGGAAGCAACCAGTACACAAGTTACAGTTACAGTATTGTTCTGTATAAGAGTTGCTCCTCCATAATTTAGAGTTCTTTCAATTCTTCTAAAAGCAACAGGTCTATGATTCCAAGTCTTTTTAATATTTCTTCAAAGACTTGATGTAGTCATGGTGCTTGGAGCCTGTATGTGTAGCTTTCAGTTTGAAACAACCTTGACAAGGTCAGAAAAAATGATAGTGCATGACCATAGTCTACTCATGCTTGTAGCCTTTACAGAGATTGCATGTATGAGTGCGACCTTGAGTCCTTGCGTGTTTGCAATCTTGGGTTTCGGTATCTTGAATAGGCACTCCTGTTTTTTTTCCAGCTGTGAAAACAAAAACATTAGTCTCTAACACCACAATATAAATATTAATATAAGTAATAGTATTGATTATTGGATGGCTCTGATTGGAATTATTAATCCAAGGATAATTTCCCCTCTTTCTCCACTTAAAAATGATTCACTTAGGTTGCATGAAACTTTGAACTTGATACACTTAACCCCTTAAGGACACATGACATGTGTGACATGTCATGATTCCCTTTTATTCCAGAAGTTTGGTCCTTAAGGGGTTAAAGCAACACTGGCACTAAAAGATTTGTTTGTGCGAATCAAACCATGCAACACTAGATTATTTTGATTTGTCTACGTTATAGTAGGCTTTACTGTATTTACCACGTGAAAACCTGTCTGTGCATCAGCATGGAGGTGTTCATCTTGGAATTGCATCACAGTTTTCAAAGCCTCAGTAACAGATATAAACAAGGCTGCTGACAGCATGTGATCAGAATCTGCAAATAGCAGCTCTCAGCCTTCCACTGTGTGGGAAACAGGAAACAGTTCTTTGAACTCTCTGAGAAGCATGAATGTATAGTGTGTCTAAGGAAAAGGAAAAGCTAGCTAGAATTGATATGTTGTTTTTTTTAATATTTATTGATAAGAAGCTGTTGCTAATACAATTTTAAAATGTTAACACAAAATACCCACAAGCTGAAAAACTGGTATGGTACCAACTGAAATTAAACACCGTGCTTCCTGGCAGAGAGTGATATACACAGTCAGTTAAGCTTTACATCAAATACTTACTTCTCTTCCGGATAAAACTGCATACACGATCTATGGAAAGAAAATACAATACATTTCAGCACACCCTACTGATGTACAAGGATCACTCAATATCATGTTTATATTGCTTACATTACATAATATGCAAACATAAAAAGCTGTCCTACTTAAAGGTACCCTCCAAGTGACATAACCACTATAGTCTGTTGTATGAGTTATGGTAACAGGGGCACCTGACACCAGGCACCATCCCACGTTAAGATTTCAAATCGTTTTAGCATGGTTGCGCTCTATATAGCAAAGAAAACCGATGTAGGAACGCTCTCAGACAAAGGCTACAATCACGATTTTCCAGTCTGATATTTTTGTCTTAATGATTCAAATCAGGTGCCAATTTATCAAGTTCCACTATCAAAAGCAATTTGAAAGAAGACAAGGTGACAACACACAACAAATCCTTGGCATCACAAATCACTACAGTAAGCTGTAGTAATTATGGTGCTTAAAATATTCCTTTAAAATCTGGTGGCCTATTTAGGATGCTGCATTCCCAACAAATGCCACCAGGTTCCTAATGAATATCATCAATTCACATAGTTGACTATTCTGGTATAATTGCTTTTCTGGAGTTACTATAGGACTCTAGCTAACAATCGATACATAAATTGAGGACTTTGGAACCTTATGGATTAACTATAGAATTTGATTTGTTCAATTTTGTACAGTAATTATATATGTATAACTATTTCTCTCTATTCCTTTGTTTAAGATTAGGTTTTAATAACTCATTAATGTTTTTTTAAATATAAGTAATTTGTGACAATTTTGTTTTGTATTGTATTAGTAATATATTTTGCGAATTGGTTTACATGCAATTTCAGTTGTAGATAGAATAGTCTATTATTTTGTCTAGTCATTAGGTGTATGATTATTTATGTCTGTATTTGATAGTGAGGTTTGGGAAAAATATGTTTTTCGGAATTATAATTTATGCATGCACCCGTAGGTGGACATAAATACGAAGCAATGGAAAAGACACAAAGCTATGATGAAATCATAGACTCAGCGAAACGCGTCGTTTGGTTGGTATTGTGTGTTAAAGTCACAGTGCACTATATTCATATATTTAAAAGCATTTCATAAGTATAGATGTTTGTGAATATTATATATTGTGTTGCACAAACACTGAATATTTTGGTTTAAAGGCACAGCGCACCTTATATGTACAATATTTGTTTTAAAGTGCTTTTGAGCTATTGCACTTATTAAGGTTAGCCATGCTATAGGGAATTCCACATCACTCCAGTTGCAAAAAAAATTATAGTAAAATTAAAAAAAAAAGTCTGCAGCTTACATGGACTCACCAGCCATGGAGAGTGTCTATGATTGTGTCATTATTTTCTGGGGCAAAACGTGTCATTTGTGGCTTCTTGACTAATCTTTAATAATGATTTTGCCACGCTGTGCCACCGTTTAGATGGCTGTCCCCTCTTGCCCCCCCCCACCCGAATGGGTTAAAACTTACCTTATTTTCAGTTCTCCGCCCCCTTGGTGACATCATCAAAATAGCACATTTTTAGCCATCCAATGCTTTGAAACCATTGGATTGGCTAAAAATCAGCAAGGGGGCATGGCCAAACGCTGTTTTGGCCAATCAGCACCTCCTCATAGAGCTGCATTGAATCAATGCATCTCTATAAAGGAAAATTCAGCATCCCCATGCAAAACGTGGGGACACTGAACGGTAGTGCTGCCATCTGAGGAGTGGCCACTTGGAGGTGTCACTAGGGGCAATGTAAACACTGCCTTGTCTTTGAAAAGGCAGTGTTTACATGAAAATGCCTGAAGGGAGCTATTATACTCACCAGAACAACTACATTAGGCTGTATACTGTACATTAAGCTCTAGTTGTTCTGGTGACTAAAGTGTCCCTTTAAGGTTGCTGCTAATAAGACTTAAAAGACAGTTGAAAATTTACTTTAGTGCCATTTTCCACTTTATTGGTATATTATTTATTACATTAATGCAAACTGGTTATTTTGTTTGCTGTTAGCCCTGCGATCTTGGCATGTTGTTCTTGAACTTCACATAGGCTTTTGTTCTGGGCTGACTAATGACACCACAATGACTCTGCCAGAGGTGGAGGGAAGTATATTAAAAAGTAGGTCTTAACGGCAAAATGCAATCAAATACTTACTTTGCAAAGAGACAATATTGCCCATTTTCTCTTTGGAGTATGATCTTCCCTGCAAAATAAAATGAAACAAAAAATCAGCATTTTCCTCTGATCTGTAAAAGTTTACACAGGACATACTTTTACTTAATTAGATGCTTCGAAGGGACACTCCAGATTATAGCTGACCATTATATTAATTGTATTGTATAGATATTGCAGTAAAAATATGTAAGTGAAAATCCTCATGATTTGTAGCTTTTGCAATATGCACTACCCAGACTAGGAATTAGCTGGCATCATTTAATCAGTCCAGGCTGTGCTATTATTTTCAGACAGGGTTGAAAGGTGAAGTCTTGATTACGGGAAAATAATTTGTGATTGGGTTAGTATTTAAAAGGGATACTCTAGGCACCACAACCACTGCAACTCACAGCCACCCCTAGTTTCATTGTGAAACCATTTACAAACCTTGTGTCATATGAAATAATACCAGTGATATCTGCTTCAGAGTATTGTAAGATACACCGCCTCCTTCTAGTTTTTCCTCCCTCAAGTACTGCTACTCCTGTGTCTGTCTCCATCCAAGTCAACGGCGCTACTATAACCTCTACCTCGCAGGCTCGCTGCCTAGGGCTTCTTTTTGATTCTGACCTCTCCTTTACTCCTCATGTCCAATCGATAGCCAAGTCCTGTCGCTTCCAATGCAAGAACATAGCGCGCATCCGCCCATACCGAACGCCGGACGTGGTTAACGTACTGGTTCATGCTGTTGTTCTCTCTCGCCTTGACTATTGCAATCCCCTTCTCACCGGTCTTACATGTTCCCAGGTTGCACCGCTGCAATCTATAATGAATGCGGCTGCGAGGCTTATTTTCCTCTCCGGTCGCACCTCCCACTCCTCCACGCTCTGTCAGTCCCTGCATTGGCTTCCAGTTAGACTTAGGGCCCAATTCAAAATTCTGGTGCTTGCTTACAAATCCCTACATAATGCTGCTCCAACATACCTATCCTCCCTCATACACAAGTATGTCCCGTCGAGACCCCTGCGCTCAGCCCAAGACCTACGCCTATCCTCTGCCTGGATCCCCACCTCTGATGCTCTCCTTCAAGACTTCTCCAGGGCTGCACCTATTCTGTGGAACTCCCTTCCCTCCTCATTCAGACTCTTACCCAGCCTCCACTCCTTCAAAAAATATTTGAAAACTCACTTCTTCATTAAAGCGTATCAATTAAACTGTCAGCAAGTTTCTCATCCCCCACCCCATGAAGCCTTCACTGCAACTGTCAAAAATGACCTACCAAGCACTCAATAAACCCTTCTCTAACAAACTATTTAATTCCCCTACTTTAACCCTTTGTGTCACTTTACCCCTCTCCCTCTAGCATGTAAGCTCATCGAGCAGGGCCCTCAACCCCCTCTGTTCCTGTACGTCCAGTGGTCTGATCTCAATTATGTGTCTGTTAGTCCACCCATTGTACAGCGCTATGGAATTTGTTGGCGCTATATAAATAATAAAATAATAATAATATCTGGCTGTGATTGTAGGTTGTGTCAGATGAGCACAGTTTAATAATGACATGGGCTGTAGTTCAAAATAATACTCAAAATACCTACCAGTACTTTTAAACACACACACACACACACACATATATATATATATATATATATTATATGAATATAAATCTAATGGGAAATTAAACAGTATTGTAAAATGGGAAAGGAAATTGGGGTTGAATTCCCAGAAGAAGAATGGGAAAGGGTATGTAAACTTCCAAAAAACACAATTCCCAATATAAATATATATGAGAATTGCATCAAGATATTATATAGATATTTAGTCCCTGCTTCAAAATAATACTCAAAATACCTACCAGTACTTTTAAACATATATGGTGGGACTGTATAAAACTATTACCACCGAAAGATAAGCTAGAAACTATAATAGGAAAAAAGATGTGTTCTTCTTACGATTTAACCCTGTAGAATTTCCTTTTTCATTTGGACATTCCCAGATTAAATAAACCCTTTCAAATGCTACTGATGCAGATCTTAACGGCCACGAAAACATGCATTGCTAGACGCTGGAAGACAACAGTTATTCTTTGTTGGACTGAAATCCAAATTCAGGTAGATTTCCAGCAACTAATGGATAAAGCAGTTTATACAAATTTAAAAAATCTAGAGTTGTTCTATAGGATTTGGAACTCCTGAGAGACTGAATTTCGTGTGTCGGTGGCCTAGAGACTATTACCCCCCTTGCCCCTGTTAGGTGTGTCCCCAATGGAAGTGCTCTATGGAGTATATGTTTGAATGAATGTTGTAGAAACCCTATGTACATTTAATATAATTTGAAATTTTCAAATGGTTTTAGAATGAGAGGAATGATGATGGGGGAAAAGTATCTAAATAATAATCGATATTATTTTGACAAAAACTTAAATCTTCCCCGGATGGACAGTAAGGTGTACTTTATAAATGAGTGGTTAATATTGATAGTACTGTAAGTTATAAAAGAATAGAAAATAACAAATGGTGGTTTTGGTACTCGATTTTATTCCTGGATGGATAAGCAAGTGCAAAACATTGAATACCAATCTCTGATTAATAATTTATTTTTATTGTTTTAAATAACTAAAGGTACCAAGGCCCCTGTCGGTTTATACATGCACATTTTTTGATTGCAGTTCTGAATGCACATCTAGTGGCTGTCTTCCAGTCATCAAATGTTAAATATATGTTCACTGTAGTTTTATTGCAGGACATACAATAAATAATAATTTTATATGTAGGATGCTGGACTGTGTATGTAGGAAGGGTATCTGGGATCATTGAAACTAATACATGTAGAGATTTCTCTTCCTCCCAATGATTTACCCAGGCTAGAACAATGGTGATACATGAATTTGTCCGGTGTGTTCCAACGGAACAGTCTGTTTATAGGAAGGATGGAGGAGAGATCGGTGAAGCACCACATTAACATCTCTTCATACCACTCTTTTCTTAGTTATTATGTGGTCATTCAATGGGCTAAGTAACAGTAACTTTCTCACATTGCTACCATCCCAAATATATAATAAACTAAATAATACATCCAAATACAGTCTCATGTTGTCTTTTTTTATTTTAAAAATAGTATATTTCTGCTCCACTTTTATTATTTTATGGAAAAGGCGATATGATCATTGTTAAAGATCTCTATTTAGACAAGCCCATTACCATAAAGAAACACCATGGTTATACGGTTTATACATATAACATTTTATTTATCTTGCTAGTAAGTGTAAATAAACAAAACATGATCTATAAATACAGTTATTTTTAATAATGTTTTTGTCACCTAAATGCTGGTAAATAAAGGCATGTTGACAACCAGACAACCATTTAAGGACATTTTAATGACTGTTTAGATCTAAAATGGCTGAATGGGAGTGGCTGCAATACTCATGCTCAGACATACAATGGCCGATGTTAGAAACTCTCATATATCTTCCACACATGCAGCAAAACAATGACCATTTGTTATAAGTACTGTACGGTCGCTCGTTAACTCATCATTATGCAAGAAAATCTACATTTACCACCGAAAGATAGACAGGCCAATCAATTACAGACAAATAGAAGACAGATAGACAGACACTTATTCTATATTTAGACAGATAGACCAATAACAGACAGACAGATAAGACATTTAATATAAACTAAACCATTTATAAGATGTGTGTCTGACTATAAAAACTGACCTCGTGGCAGGACCCACCCCCTTTAATTACAGACACAGCCTCTCTTTCTGCAAATCAGCGTAAGTAAAATATTGCTAGTGAACCTTATTATTCAGCCATATCAAATCATAATTAAATACTTTTCAAACGGTCAGGAGTAATCTAAATGATAGATCTCATTTCAGGTGGTGCAAAAGGGTTTTACGCAGGCACCTATTGTCCCCCCGATCTCTAAACCTTGTTAACACTCCCATTAATAGCCTTTTTACAGTACGCTGGAAACCTCCTGGTCCATTTACCTTGGTTTGTTGTGATGAGGGGCACATCTGGAAGACCCTTCTGGCATAGGTGATATACCCGTTTCCAAATCTGATAGCAATATAGGATGGAGTGTGGATTTACTAGGTACGGACCAATCTCTCCCAACTCCTTTTTCTAAGTAATAATAAATGAGCTGTATGAACTCCAGTCGGAAATAGACAACTATTATGACTCCTCCCCACATGTGTTTAAAACAGGAAACTAAATTTACAGCACGTCCTTTCATATTCAGGCCAACAACAAAAAATGGCAGCATGTTAACACTGCACAAGTGTTCTAGAACCTTAAAGAAGACACATAGACAGTTGAAACATTGCCTTTTCTGTTAGGTTGAAGTTAATGATTAGTGACGTTCTGTATAATATATTTAACAATCATTTGGGCTGCACTGCAAATATCTATAGTGTATGTGTCTGCTCAAATAAGAGAGTTCTTGGATTTCCCACTTTTATTTTAAAACGTCTCAGAGACAAAAAAGAAACACAAAACAAATATCAACATTTGTTGGAATGATTTAACATTGGTAACATGTATGTATACACTCTATATATTTTATAATCAGCACATAAATCCATAGTTTTGTAAATTTTTTGCTATTAGAGTCAAGTGGTCACATACTTATTAATTCATGGAGCCTTCCAAAAACAAATAAATGGAAAAGGCCAAATAAACAATATTAGACTTTTATTTGTGTACAAAGATTTCATTTTTAAACACAGCGATATCTTATTTATAAAAACGTATTTGTGTGTATATAGTGCATTTTATAAACTGAGCGAGAGAAATAATAAATAAATAAATAATTTACAAATATGTGACCACGCAGATGGATAGTTATGATATGGAGAGAGAGCTATAAGAGATAGTGGAAGAATAAAGAAAAGAGAGAGATAAAAGTTGGCGGAGAAAGAAGAGATATACGATAGATAGGACACAAATAAATGGACATATAGAACCGTGTCATAGTCTGGTAAGTAAAAATGAAGCAACATGAAGGGAGAAAGATTTTGTACATACATCACATCTTATAGATACAATGATTTTTACATATTCCATAGGTTGTACAATAGGTAAACAATTGAAACATTTAATACTAGCAAAACATGCTTGACATATAGGAACAGTAGGTGAAAATATTACAATCTAAAGAAAACTATTTATAAAGATATATATTAGATTGATAGACAGACAGACACATATATACATACTAGACAGTCGGATATTAGACAGACAGACAGATAGATAGGTACGATTAGACAGACAGATACATTTTAAATAGACAGGCCAATCAATTACAGACAAATAGAAGACAGATAGACAGACACATATTCTATATGTAGACAGATAGACCAATAACAGACCGACAGATAAGACAGAGGTTGCCTAATCTAGTAACACTGAATTTAACTAATAAAACACATGTAACTAAAATCTGTTAAAAATGTGTAGTTTACTCCTTAATAACTGTATTTTTATAGTTCAATGAAACCGTTGCCCAAATATTTACCGACTTCAATATGTTAGTAAATTATTGAGGACATTGAAGGAAGGGGCTATTTCATATTTCCTCTCTCTCAATCAAAGCTTACCAGCTGATATTGAATAAGAAAACACATTCCCTTCTGATAGAGGTTATGTATACGGACATAAAAATAAACATACTTATATCTGCTCTAACATAATTTACAGACCATATGTACATATATTTTTTACATAAAATCTGCTGCAAATAGATTGAAAATAAAAGAATGGATAACACCTTTTTAAACTGCTGTTCCGTCTGATCACCCTGCTTTTCCCCACTGACCAATACTAAATTACCCACCTCGATCAGCTGTAAATCAGCCGACTGAATAGAAATGTAAGCTAATTAGGCACCTTGTTCAAAGCTCCTTTTAATGACTACAAAAAGTTAAAGTGTATCTAGAAAAAACTTCCATGAGTCATAACCCTCCATATTAGAACATAAAATGCCTTCTTTCAAGGCACCTAAGTATGGACCTTCCAGAATAGCCTTGGCTCAGTATACCTTCTGATTCCATAAAGTTGCCACAGGTAGAATCGCACTCTTCATTCTATTTCCCTTAACTCTTAGTTTATCACCCATTCTATGGCTACCTTAAACTAACTCCCAGAAAGGATGAAAGAAAACAAATAGTGACAACAAAATAACAGAATTTAAGTAATTCTGGGTCAGAAAGAGTTCTTCTCGGTAATTTCTTCAGAGCTTGAACTCGGGGATTTTCACCTTCAGATTACGCATTTGATGAACACAAACGAGTCAAATCTATTCTTCATTCCAAAGGTCCTGTACCAGTGAGAATAACCTAGCTTTATATATATAGGCAGCGACTGCCCAAGAAAACAAAAATAATACCTGTCAATCAGGTATTTCTGCTGTATAACCTGTCAGTCTGAATGCCCTGTCAAAATACCTTTACCCACACCTCTATTTATTTTGAGGGCTTCCTGCATTTTTTAAACATTTGAATTAGATAACCACGTACACAAACCTGTTTTCTAAAATGTACATAGTTACCTCTCATATAGTTAGAATTCACTGCCTACAAGAGTCAATATGCGTGAGTACCTGTAATTTATTGTTGTCAACACAATCAACAGCCTCAAGCTCATGGAACAAAAAAACCCCATAATTCTAGCCCCATGGTGATGATTTGTGTCCCCAAACAGTTTATCTGCAACCTAACGACTGACGAAGTCTGATGAGGATTGTAGTCATCCAGTATTTGAGGAATTCAACACTCCCGTTCTAACCACGCAAACTAATCTCAACTATGTTGTACTTTTGCACTGAACAATATTAGGAAGGATCTACAGTTTGGTGCACAGCAAAGGATTTCACTCATATTAAAGATTTCTTTAAAATATATTACTTGATCACAGAAGTATACTGTGGAATACAAGGGGTAAGCTGAGTGATGTACGGTAGACATTATAACCAGCATATCCCCTACAGCTTGTTGTAGTATTTTAACAAAACCCCAAAGTCCAACTCTTCAGTGGTCATCGTGATATTGAGGGATTTTACTTTCTCGAGAAATTTGGACATCAATGATGAGCAGAAAGCTGGGGTAGTTATTAATGTTAACATCAATAATAAAGCAATTAGAGAATGTATGATTTCTGGATCAGTTCATTTCTATTTGTATTTCCTCTTGCTATTTCTTTAAAATTCAGTTTAGGAAATAACCCATAATCTACATGAGAAGAAAAAAAGAAAACAAAATTGTCTGTAACCAGTCAACAAAGCAACACATTAACCCCTTCACGCCGTTACGGCGTTCTATGCCGTCCCGATTTAATTGGGCTTTAAAGCCGTTGTGGCGGCACAGAACGCCGTAACGGCTGCAGCCCCCAGAGCGCCCAGGATACTTACCTTCCCAGCGCTCCGCTTCGGGAGGACTGCCTCACAGCCCAGACAGCCATCCCCCGGCACATGAGGCCCCCGGGGGCCATGTGATCGCTCTCAAAGAGCGATCACATGGCCCCCTATAGCTGGCTGTGGATCTGGCTGTGGAAATATCAGACAGTCCCCCTGCTGGTGGAAAGTGTAAAAAAAAAAAAAAAATTTAAACATGTTTAAAATAAAATAAATATATTTATAAATATATAATATATGTATATATTATATATATATAACGTCATACATAGTGTATTTTAATATTAATATAAGCACATATATTAGTATTAAAATACACTTAGAATGACGTTACATATATATAATATGTATAATTATTATATTATAGATATATACACATATTATATATATTTATATATATATATACACATATAATTACAATAATAGATAAAATAATAAAATAAATAAAATATTGAATTTATATTCATATGTAAATTTCATTCTAACTGTATTTTGTTATTAATATATATATATTGGTAACAAAATACACTTAGAATGACATTCTATATATATCTATCTATATATAAAATACAAATATCCGCAAATATATATAGATAAATACATATAATTATATAAAAGATTACATTAGTATACATGTAGAATTTAAATACCTATAAATGCATATATATTAAAATTCTACGTGTATATTTAAGTAATCTTTTAACATAATTATGTGATTTGATTAATTAAAATTTGATTGACATGCCTGACAACACAGGGAGAAAGTGCAGAGAATTTAATTTGCAAGCACTATATTTGACCCTGTAACTCTCCAAGACACCATAAAATCTGTACATAGGGGGTACTGTTTTACTCGGGAGACTTCGCTAAACTCAAATATTAGTGTTTCAAAATTGTATTACAATGATGATATTTTAAGTAAAAGTGACTTTTTTTGCATTTTTTACAAACGAAAGGCACTTTTATGGACTATATTATTGTTGTAATATGTTTTACTGTTTTAAAACACTAATATTTGTGTTTAGTGAAGTCTCCCGAGAATAACAGTACCCCCCATCTACAGGTTTTATGGTGTTTTAGAAAGTTAGAGAGTCACATATAAGGCTTGCATTTCATTTTTTTGACATTGAAATTTGCCAGATTGGTTATGTTGCCTTTGAGAGCGTATGGTAGCACAGGAATGAGAATTACCCCCATGATGGCATACCATTTGCAAAAGTAGACAACCCAAGGTATTGCAAGTGGGGTATGTCCAGTCTTGTGACTAAGTGGCTACTAAAAAAGACTAAACATACCCCACTTTCAATACCTTGGGTTGTCTACTTTTTCAAATGGTATGCCATTATGGGGGAAATTCTCATTCCTGGGCTACCACACCATCTCAAAGGTAACATTACTAATCTGGCAAATTTCAATTTGAAAATGGAACTTTCTATATTTGACCCTGTAAGTTTCCAAAACACCATAAAACCTGTTAATGGGGGCTACTGTTGTACTCGTGAGACATCGCTGATTACAAATTTATGCATTTATTTGCAGTAAAACCTAACAGTATTATGACATTCACAGCTAAAATGTCAGACGGAAATACAAATTTAAAAAAAGATCTTATTTTCTCACATTTTTTTAAATTTTATTCATAATAAATTATGTTCCATATATGAATAGTTAATGATAAATTAAAGCCCAGTTTCTCCTAAACAAAATGATATATAATAAGTGTGGGGGAACTTAATGTGACAGCGGTGACTTACGGTTGAACAGACATATAGGGCAAATTCCAGTTTTTCTTTACGTTTTGTTTTGATCAGAACGTGCACTATTGACTCCATCCTGAAGGGGTTAATGAGTCTTTCTCACATCTTATTTTCACAAGCTGTAGAGATATGACAAAATGCGAAAGTATGCGGAACATAATCCCCAAGGCCGAACACCAACGTCCAAGACAAGGAGTGCCAAATGCCACAGTTATTTATAAAAACATGGAATCAAAAAAATAACAATACAAAAAAAATAAAAAATCAGACAAATGTCATTTTCTAGACAGGTGCACACTAAAAAGAAGCTAAAGGTTGGTGCCATTTTTAAATTCATTATGGGAACTTCTCATGCACTCATTAAGGCGTCAGATTTTAAAATCTGACATTCTTAGCACAAGTCCCACCGACTGTTCTCATGAAACATCATGAATTTTGCATGTAGTTAGCAGATTTCCCACTTGTAGACTCTCTTAAAGGACCACTCTAGGCACCCAGACCACTTCAGCTTAATGAAGTGGTCTGGGTGCCTGGTCCAGCTAGGGTTAACCGATTTTTTTCATAAACATAGCAGTTTCAGAGTAACTGCTATGTTTATAAATAGGTTAATCCAGCCTCTGAAGCCTCTAGTGGTTGCCTCATTGACAGCCGCTAGAGGCGTTTGCATGCTTCTCACTGTGAAAATCACAGTGAGAAGACGCAAGCGTCCATAGGAAAGCATTATGAATGCTTTCCTATGAGACTGGCTGAATGCACGCGCAGCTCCTGCCGCGCATGCGCATTCAGCCGAAGAGGAGGAGAAGAGGCGGAGAGCTCCCCACCCGGCGCTGGAGAAAGGTAAGATTTTAACCCCTTCCTCTCCCCAGAGCCCGGCGGGAGGGGATCCCTGAGGGTGGGGGCACCCTCAGGGCACTATAGTGCCAGGTAAACAAGTGTGTTTTCCTGGCACTATAGTGGTCCTTTAACAGCATGGATCTGGGAGTAACTCACACGCTGTCCCCCCGTCCTTTGGTCCTCATTGACAGAGTCTATTTCAGCTTCCATTACAATGACCCTGAAAACCTTTATCAAACTACTTGCTAGACTGATGGTCTCTGGTAGCTGGAAAGTAATGAGACGTGTCCGAGTGTGTAACGACAGGTGTCCGAATGTGTAATTACAAGCAGATGCTTTCCTCCAAGCCCTGGGGATCCCTACAAGTTTGACAACGACTGCGACCCCCTCTACCTCACATATCTGGGACCTCTTCATCCCTAGAGGAGGCAAGAAGCTCTGACTTGAGCTTTTTTTCTATATTCTAAGTTCTTTTACTTTCATACATGCACCTGGCACACAGTAGGCAACCGGTACTACTATTTTCTTTTTGGTGGACTCAAACACCATATTGTGGGCTCTTTTCAGTGGCGAGAAGGTCATAAGCTCTGACGATGATACACACCCGTGTTCTCCATGGTTAGGGGACGTACTCATTATTTGAAACATCATACGCAGAACTCCTGGTAGGGTTTTATCTCACAACATCACTGTTGCCATCATTAATGGCATCAATCGACTTGGCAGTTGCCACCTTTAATGACCTACACACTCTTCCTGACAAGTGAGCAATATTGACGAATCAATACCACGCCTGACTAGCCTCTGACTAGAGTAGTCTTTACGCATCAACCACAACTCAACATGGTAGGGGACTTCACTGCTGCGCAACTTTTAGCATGTCTCTTCCTATGTTACACCTCTGACAAGACAGGGCCTTATCTCATACTCACCGAGCACTAAAACCTAATTCACCTAGGCATCCCAGATATGTCTTCATTAGCACACAGCTATGACCACAAGTTGCCAGACATCACACCTGTCTTACACAACGCATAAGCTTACTCCTGTATTACAAATAATAAAAAGTATGATCTACTTGAATGTTGTTTTTCATCTCTTTAATGCAATATTGTTTATCCGTTATTATTCATACATTACCCGACTTTCCTATATGCTGAATGCCTTACCTCAATAAAACAAAGAAAAAAAAGTACAGCTCTGCTCTTCCCACTAGACCACAATGATTATGCACTAAAATAAGAATTGTTAGGAATTCAAAGTAAATTTCAAATCTAAGGCCAAAATAGCAAAACTGTAAATATAGCTGGCCTGAAGAAACATTCCATTTTGGCTATTTAAGGCTTAAATTCAAAAATTCCCCTAGAATTCCTGAGAAAGCTCACTTCATTGAATAACCCTGGAGGTGTTGCACGGGCCTTGTCAGAACTAAATCCCAGCAGATCTCATATGTTAGCATCAGTACCAGCCTTTTGGGTGTACAACTTATACAGCAAGCAACCTCTATTGAACAAAGGGGCTCACTAGTAATTAGGGATGCACCGAAATGAAAATTCTGGGCCAAAAACAAAAATCCAGGATGCAGTTGGCCGAAAACCGAAACTGACTTTTCCCCCCTAATGATTTTAAAATAGTTTTTTTCAATAATTTTATTAATATTAGACTTTTTAATTAATTTAATGAATCTAATATGAAAAACTTTCATTCTCCCTTCTCTTTTAGTGGTCCCCCCTACCCAGTGTTCCTTTTCCCTTGCCTGTACCTTAGTCCCTCCCTTAATGTTCCTCTCCCCTCCCTCTTTTTTAAGTGTTTTTCTCCCCCCCTCCCCTGTCCCATAGTGTTCTTTTCTCCCCCTCCCTCCCCTGTCCCATAGTGTTCTCTCTCCCCTGCTGTCCCATAGTGTCTATTTCTCCCTCCTCCCCTGTCCCATAGTGTTCTTTTTCTCCCCCTCCTGTCCTATAGTGTTCTTTTCTCCCCCTCCCTGTCCCATAGTGCTCTTTCTCCCCCTCCCTGTCCCATAGTTCTTTTCCCCCACTCATCCCATAGTATTCTTTTTCTCCCCTGTCCCATAGTGTTCTTTTTTTCTCCCCCCCTCCCCTGTCCCATAGTGTTCTTTTCTCCTCCCCCCTGTCCCATAGTGTTCTTTCTTTCTTTCCTCCCTGTCCCATAGTGTTCTTTTCTCTTCCCCCTGGCCCCATAGTGTTCTTTTCTTCCCCTCCCCTGTCCCATAGTAAATTCTTTTCTTCCTGTCCCATAGTGTTTCCTTCCTGTCCCATAGTGTTCTTCCCCCGCCTCAAATGCAGTATTCTTGACTTTTCATGTTATCATTACTATCTTTCATTGTGATATATAATCATCTGAATTGTCAATCCAAGCATGTCTGTTAAACTATGCACTACAAAAATTAAAAATATATATAAAAAAATAAATAAATATTTGAATTTGGGATAGGCCCATTTTCGGTGCATCCCTACTAGTAATGACTTTAAAACATCTCGTAGCATGTTGTGGCATGCTCTCACAGATACACAACAAAAAGCAAACCTATAGCTGTTAGGAAGACAGCCACTGTCTGGAGGCACTCTCTATGCTATAACCGAGTCAAACTCTGTTATAGATCAAATATCACTCATAGAGCAGCATTTAATTTGCATAGCGTGGTGTTTTGGCTGTCAATCTTGATGACCTCAGCCAAGGAGATGAAATGGCGAGCACCATCTCGCGGGCTGAAAGGTAAGTACATCTTACATTGGAGACCCTCACACATCTAGATAGGAATAAAAAACTTATTCCTAATGCTATTTTGCTGCTACCTAATGCTATAGTGTTCCTTTAAGATTGCTCCCTGACTAGACTAGCCTCCTGTATGCTGGTGGTATACAAATACGCAGAAATACAAGTATGGAGTGCTTTAAGTAAAAAACAGGGTGGAGAGAGACAGTTAAGCGTTAGTCGTTCAGAATTCAAAACCAACACAAACTGTGTGGGAACAATGTTTAAAGGGGTACAGTCTCTAACATGACATGGTTTCATTTTGTAATGCTGCAAATGCATACATCGTTTTAGTAAAAAAATTATTTTGCTTGATGCACTTATCTGTACGGTTCTTGTGCCATGTGTATTAAGCTCTTTACCCCCCGAAAAAAATAAATACAGCTGAAAACAATCACTAGCATCCAGTTCTAGATGCCGTAAAGAGAAAGAAACAGTCAGATTAGCATTTATTTCAATAAATGTTTCCTAAATAATTCAATAACACAGTGTTAGATTAAACCTCTATCAATGTGAAAGTGAACTTGACAATTTGTCTCTTTTTGCTGGTGACTGTGTAGACATTTGACATCTTTGTGAAACTAAGTGGGGTTTCAATAAACTGAAATTATAGAGAAGTGACAAGTCATTCAGAATTGTAGGCCAAAAAATCCAGACTTGGGGGGATAAATCTGAGTTGGAATACTGCTACCAGTATGGCTATTTTGGCATAAAATGTTCCATTCTCTATCAGAGTTATTCAGTAAACAGTAAAGTGTTGAGAATTCACCAGAGAATTGCAATTTTAACGGAATACTTCCAACACCATTACTACTACGACCCACTTGAGTGGTTATGGTGCCAGGAGTGTCCTGCTACTGTGCCATGGTAAGTAGTCAAACTATTTTAGTTTGACCACTTACCTGGGTAGGCAGGTAAGCCCCTGCTTCTAGTAGCTCTACAGAGTTCAAAGTGAATTTAAATTTTTAAGCAAAAATCGCTGATCTCAATTCCACAACTCGGCTGTTTTGCCCAGATCAGCTATTTTACTGTAGATTTTAATTTCCTAAGCAAGAATTTGAGATTCCCTTTGAAATTCACACTTTAGTGCACCAACCTGTGAAAGACAATTCACAAAAATTTCCAGTTTAATGAATAACCTGCTTGAAGAAACTGACAGGCCGCTCCCTGGGCCTTGATGAAATCGGTTTACACCTGAAATAAGCTGATTCATGTTCATAGCCCCTGGGCCAGACCAGGCATAACTATGCTACTAGGAATGCAAAATACATCATGTTCTCCTGAAAACATATCACTTCTTCATTCAGCTGAGTGGCACATGATAAATGGCTCGTATTGTGTGGAGTTCACATACTGCAGGACAGTAATTAAGAATCAAGTCAAGGAAGACTGTAATAAAACAAAAATAGTACAGAGATTATTTCATTCATTTCTATCCTGCAGCATATGAATCAGGGGCGTTTTAGCCGCGAGGCAAACAAGGCATTTGCCTTGGGCGGCATTTTTCAGGGGGCGGCAAAAAAAGCCGCCCCCCAAATGCCCAAGGCAAATGTCATGTTAGCCTCGCGGCTAACAGACATGCTGGGCGCCGGGCGGCATTGGCGAGCGGGCGGGCGGGCGGCTGGCGAGGAGCTCTTCCTCTGAGCTGACTGCTCAGCTTCCTCGCGCGCCGCAGAGTGAGGCTGGGAGCCGGGATATGACGTCATATCCCGGCTCCCAGCCTCACTCTGCGGCGCGCGAGGGAGCTGAGCAGTCAGCTCACAGGAAAAGCTCCCTCGTCAGCCGCCCGCCCGCCAATGCCGCCCACCCAGCAGCCACTGGACCACCAGGGAGATAGAGAACCCCTTCCCTCCCCAGCACTCCCAAAGGTAAGGAGGCTGGAGGAGGGGGGGGTTAAAAAGTACATGTGTTAATGTGAGTGAGTGTGTGTTATTGTGTGTGTCTGTTAGTGAGTGTGTGTGTGTGTCTGTTAGTGTGTGTGTGTGTGTGTCTGTTAGTGTGTGTGTCTGTTAGTGAGTGTGTGTTATTGTGTGTGTCTGTTAGTGTGTGTGTGTCTGTTAGTGAGTGTGTGTGTCTGTTAGTGAGTGTGTGTTATTGTGTGTGTCTGTTAGTGAGTGTGTGTTATTGTGTGTGTCTGTTAGTGTGTGTGTGTCTGTTAGTGAGTGTGTGTGTGTCTGTTAGTGAGTGTGTGTTAGTGTGTGTGTGTGTCTGTTAGTGAGTGTCTCTGTCCTAGCACCGGCCCTGGCCGAGTGTCACGTGACTACCCGGCGCTCAGTCTGACACTGCGCCTGCCAGACGTCCCCCTGCTATGTCAGGTAAAAGGGGGGACAAAGGTAGAAAAATAATTGGAAGGGTTTAGGGGGCTACTAATATGGATGGGGGAGGGTTATGTAGAAAAATAATTGGAAAGGGTTAGGGGGGCTACTAATAAGGATAGGGGGAGAGGGGTAGGTAGAAAAATAATTGGAAGGGTTTAGGGGGGCTACTAATATGGATGGGGGAAGGGATAGGTAGAAAAATAATTGGAAAGGGTTAGGGGGCTACTAATAAGGATAGGGGGAGAGGGGTAGGTAGAAAAATAATTGGAAGGGTTTAGGGGGGCTACTAATATGGATGGGAGGAGGGGGGAGGTAGAAAAATTATTGGAAGGGGCTAGGGGTGTACTAATATGAATGGAAGGGGTAGGGTGGGTTCTAATATGCATGGAAGGGGTTAGTGGGTACTAATATGCATGGAAGGGGTTAGGGGGGTACTAATATGCATGGAAGGGGTAGGGAGGTTAATATGCGTGGAAGGGGTAGGTGGGGTTCTTTAGTGCATGGAAGGGGTAGGGGTGATTCTAATATTCATGGGGGGGGGCAAACTTTACTTTTGCCTAGGTCGGCAAGAATCCTAGCACCGGCCCTGGCCGAGTGTCACGTGACTACCCGGCGCTCAGTCTAACACTGCGCCTGCCAGACGTCCCCCTGCTATGTCAGGTAAAAGCGGGGACAAAGGTAGAAAAATAATTGGAAGGGTTTAGGGGGCTACTAATATGGATGGGGGGAGGGGGAGGTAGAAAAATAATTGGAAAGGGTTAGGGGGGCTACTAATAATGATAGTGGGAGAGGGGTAGGTAGAAAAATAATTGGAAGGGTTTAGGGGGCTACTAATATGGATGGAAGGAGGGGGGAGGTAGAAAAATAATTGGAAGGGGTTAGGGGAGTACTTCTATGAATGGAAGGGGTAGGTGGGTTCTAATATGCATGGAAGGGGTTAGAGGGTACTAAAATGCATGGAAGATGTTAGGGGGGTACTAATATGCATGGAAGGGGTAGCGGGGGTTAATATGCATGGAAGGGATCGGTGGGGTTCTTATGTGCATGGAAGGGGTACGGGTGGTTCTAATATTCATGGGAGGGGTAGGGGTGGTTCTAATATTCATGGAAGGGGTAGGTGGGGTTCTAATATAATGGAAGGGGTAGAGACGAGTAGTAAAATGTATGGAATGCACTTCTGAAAGTGTCACTGAATGGCAGTTAGGAAATGTGGTCACCCTAAGTCAGGGGCAGTAATACAAAATCTGTATATG
>OW240918.1:144543688-144577576 GCA_933207985.1 Pelobates cultripes
AGCTGTGTAAAGGGCCCCCAAAAAATGGAGCTGCTTCCCGTTCTCCCAGAACATTGATTTTTGTGACCACAGTTACAAACCGCCTCCAGAGAGCCCGTTCTACACCAGACCAGTGGAGCCAGACTGCAGCTAGAGCCCATCATCATCCTCATCTGGTTGTAAGTAGGCAATCTAGCATATTATTTGTGGCACTAATCTCTAATTTACATGGAAAGGGGTTCTAATATAAATGGAAGGGGTAGAGACGGGTAGTAAAATGTATGGAATGCATTTCTGAAAGTGTCACTGAATGGCAGTTAGGAAATGTGGTCACCATAAGTCATGGGCAGTATTACACAATCTGTATATGTATAAAAAAAATATAAAAAGTAATCTGCAAAGTACAAAATGTTTGTGTCATATGTCGTGCTAAAAATTAAGCTAGGAATGTGCATTTTTTTAAATTTTTTTAAAATAATTTTTAGAATAATGATATTTCTTACAGACATTTTATTTCTTACATTTGTGATGATTCTTTTTTCCTCTCTATATTCAAGGGACACTATAGTCACCAGAACCACAACAGCTAAACGTAGTAGTTCTGGTGTCTATAGCATGTCTTTGCAGGCTTTTTAATGTAAGCACAGCCATTTCGGAAAAGGCAGTATTTACATTACTGATGAGGAATACCACTAGAGGTGCTTCCTAGTCGAGACATGAATGCCGCCCTATGAAGTATCTGTGCATGTGTGGCAAAGCTGCGCATGCGCACCAGAGAGCAATGACGCTTCTGAATAGAAGCGTTTTATTGCTCCCTGCTCGCACCCTCCTATTAAGTCATTTTGACGAAATAGGGGGCGCGGCATCAGGAGGATCCCGGCGCTGTATCCAGGTAAGTAAAATCCCTTCCCTGTAGTGACTCTTTAAAGTTATTATTTAATCATTTATATAGCGACTGCAAATTCCGTAGCGCTGTACAATGGGATAAACAACTCCTAGTTTACGGAATAAGAATATACCCGGCGAGTAAAAATGCTATCCCCCCCCAGATTTTTTGGGGTTCCTACGCCCATGGGCCAGGCCCAGACTTAGGGAATCGGACATGTCTATATGCCATTCATGTTTAAAGGGACACTATAGTCACCCAGAACACTTCAGCTCAATAAAGTGGTATGGGTACCAGGTCCCCCAGGTTTTAACCCTTCAGATGTAAGCATAGCAGGTTTACATTGCTGTGTTAATCCAGCCTCTAGTGGCTGTCTTCCTGCGGTTGCGCATTCCGCTTCACTCTGGAGCTGACGTCAGCGGGGGAGGAGAGATCACCAGCGTCGAGGGAGCCTGGCGCTGGATTAAAGGGACACTCCAGTGGCAGGAAAACAACCACCCCATCCCCGGTTGCTAATGGGGTGAAAACCCCTTCAGTCACTTACCTGAGACCCCCGCCGATGTCCCTCAGTGGTGGTTTCGGGTCGCCGCCGCTCCTCCCCCTCCTTACGTCAGCCAGTGGGCAATGCCACGCCCACGCATTAGAGCTCTCCATAGGAAAGCACTGAAAATGCTTTTCAATGCTTTCCTATGGGGAATTGAGCGACGCTGGAGGTCCTCACAGAAAACCTGTGCTATAGACACGGAAGTGCCCTCTAGTGGCTGTCTAGTAGACAGCCACTAGAGGAGGAGTTAACCCTGCAAGGTAATTATTGCAGTTTATAAAACACCAAGGTCACTCAATACCTCCAAAAATGCTCCAGAACTGCTGAACGCTGTTGGAGAAAGTCTCACTGTGCATCTGACTTTCTCTACTATAAATTTATGCTGAGCTCATACAGCTTGGCTTTTTCCTCTGCAAAAGTTAATTACTTCAATAACCTCATAACCACACTCTCCCGCGAACCCAAACGACTATTTCACACATTTAACTCTCTTCTTCGTCCTGCTGTTCCTCCTCCACCTACTAATTTGACCGCCTCAGACTTTGCAACTCACTTCACTGACAAGATCTCTACAATCAGAGAAAAGACCTCTCATCTTTCTTCTTCCCCTTACAATACTTCCCCTAACTTCACTCCCTCTGCTGTTCTATGTTCATTCGCACCAGCTACATTGGAAGAGGTTTCTGCTCTGCTCCAGTCCTCCCGCCCCACCACCTGCTCCCTAGATCCAATTCCCTCGCATCTCATCCGTACTCTGTCTTCTTCTCTTTCTCCACCTCTCACTAAAATTCTCAATCTCTCTCTCTCTCCTCTGGTATATTTCCATCGCCCTTCAAACATGCAACTGTCACCCCAATTCTAAAGAAGCCCAATCTTGACCCTAACTCCCCATCCAACTATCATCCTATCTCGCTACTGCCTTTTGCATCCAAGATCCTTGAAAGCATTGTGCATGCGAGATTGACAGACTTCCTCGAGTCCAACTCTCTGCTAGACCCGCTTCAGTCTAGTTTCCGCGCTAAGCACTCTGTGGAAACGGCACTGACCAAAGTACCCAATGATCTACTTGCTGCAAAATCTCGTGGTCACTACTCTATCCAATTCTCCTTGACCTGTCTGCAGCTTTTGACACTGTTGATCATCAACAGCTTCTTCTCATCCTCCGCAATATTGGTCTACAAGATATTGCTCTCTCCTGGTGCTCCTCCTACCTCTCCCAGTGCTCTTTCAGTGTTTCTTTCTCTGGCTCAGCTTCTTCTCCCCAACTCCTCTCTGTTGGTGTCCCCCAAGGTTAAGTCCTTGGTCCCCTACTGTTCTCCATCTATACTGCCTCCCTTGGTAAACTCATTAGCTCCTTTGGTTTCCAATATCATTTCTATGCAGATGACACGCAAATCTACCTGTCCTCTACTAATCTCTCCCCGTCCCTCTTGACTAGTGTCTCTGACTGCCTCTCTGCTATTTCTAACTGGATGGCTGCCCACTTTCTTAAACTAAACTTGACCAAAACTGAAATTCTGGTCTTTCCTCCCTCAAGTGTTGATACTCCTGTGTCTGTCTCCCTCCAAGTCAACGGTGCTACCATCAGCTCCACCACGCAGGATCGCTGCCTAGGTGTTCTCTTTGACTCCGACCCCTCCTTCAAGCCTCATGTTCAATCTATCACCAAATCCTGTCATTTCCATCTCACAAACATTGTGCGCATCCGCCCTACTTAACACTAGATGCGACTAGGGTGTTGGTCCATTCCACTGTCCTTTCTCGCCGTGACTACTTTAATCCGCTTCTCAGTGGTCTTACATTCTCCCAACTTGCGCCGTTACAGTCCATAATGAATGCGTCAGCGAGGCTCATCTTCCTGTCCGCCCGCACCTCCCATGCCTCACCCTTCTGTCAGTCCCTACATTGGCTTCCTATAAAATATAGAGCTCAATTTAAAATTCTGGTTCTTGCTTTCAAATATCTACATAATGCTGCTCCTACCTATCTATCCTCCTTTATACACAAGTATGTCCTGTCTAGGCCCTTACGATCTGCTGAAGACTTACGTCTATCTTATGTCTGTACTCCCACCTCTGATTCTCGCCTTCAAGATTTCTCGAGGGCTGCACTGTTCCTGTGGAACTCGCTTCCCTCCTCTGTTAGATGCTCACCCAGTCTCCAGTCTCCAAAAAATCGTTAAAAACCCACTTCTTCATAAAAGCGTATCAATTAAACTGTTAATAGATCTCAACTGATTCCTCTTCTGCAACTGTCACTAGTCTAATACTATCCTTACCTTTTGTGTCATTTTACCCCACTCCCTCTAGCATGTAAGCTCATTGAGCAGGGCCCTCAACCAGTCTGTTCCTGTGTGTCCAAACCTGCTCTGGTTACAACTATATGTCTGTTCGTCCACCCATTGTAAAACGCTGTGGAATTTGATGGCGCTATATCAATACCATAATAATAATAATAATAATAATAATAATAATAATAAGTGGTCTGGGTGCCTGGAGTGTCCCTTTAAGGTAAGTAGTTGAAGGGGATTTAACCCCTTCAGCACCAAGGGACGGGGGGGCCCTAAGCAGTATATAGTGTCAGGAAAACGAGTTTGTTTTCCGGACACTATAGTGATCCTTTAAATCGGGCACCTAGGTTTTTATACAGATTTTTTCACAATTCGTAAGACAAGGTAATCACATTTACAATACTAAGACACAACTAAATTAACAAATACAACAATAAAAAGAGAAACTCTAAAATACAAACATAAATTATTTTTATTGAGACAAAGACCCTAATCCGGGGGTAGGCAACCTTCGGCACTCCAGAAGTGGTGGATTGCATCTTCCCTGATGCTTTGTCAGCATTCAGGGTCGACTTTCCCCATAGGCACGCTGGGAAGTTGCCCTCGGGGCCCAACCGCACTGCCCATAGGACAAGGCCGACAGGGGAGATCCTTTCATCTCCCCTGCCGGCCCATGTACAGCCGGCCTCCCTCGTCAGCCCACAGGCACTTTGTAAGGGCAGAAGGAAGGAAAGATTGTTCCTCCCACAAGCAGGTGAGTCAGAGCGTTGCCGCTCGTTACTATGGTAACGCCCCGACAGGAGAAGTAAAGGCAGCCTGCAGCTGGAGGAGCTGCAGGCCAAATTTCCCTCGCTACCAGAGGACAACCAGGACTTGTCCTACCTCTCCCTGGCAAAGGGGGGGGGCGGGACAGGACATAAAACCTTTATTTATCAATGTTCTTAAAATAATAAAATATTATTTTTCTCCCTTATCACCCCCCCACACACACTCACTGCACCCCTCACACACACTATGCACACCCCATTCCACCCCAACACAAACACACTTCATCCTTGGCAAACACTGCACCCCTCACACACTTTGCACCACTACACACATACACTGCACCCCTACTACGCCCCTCATAAGCACTGCCCTCCACACACATACTACACCCCTCACACACAAGGCACCCCTCGGCAGTCTGTGTGTGTGTATGCAGCAGTCTATCTGTGTATTCAGCAGTCTTTGTGTGGGTGTATTCAACAGTGTGTGTAATCAGCAGTCTGAGTTTATGTATTCAGTAGTCTATGTGTGTTTAATTTATTAATGTCTCATCTATTCAGTTGTGATGGTAGTGGTTTCATTTGGAGTAGGTAGAGTAGAGAGCTCTTCTCTGTGTAAGAAACACTGCTGTTTAATTACTTCCGGAGTTGTTTCATGCTGCCAGGAAGTGAAGGTCATTGATATTCGACTTGCCTTTTTCAACTTTCAGTTTTGTTTTTTATTTATGTGTCACAGTGCCACCTTGTGGCATTTTTCTTAAACTTCTTTTTAGAGGTCCTCCAACTTCCTCAATTGTTATTCTGTAATGTATTGGTAACACTACAGATAAAGTGGGGAAACACCCTTCCTCTGAAAATATACACCTGGGAAAAAGGGGTGCTGAAAGATGGGACATTTACAAAATAGGGAATTGTGCAGAATTTCAAACATAATTCTAAAATTTAAAGTGACACTAAAGAAAATGTACCAAAGCAACTTTATCTTAATAAGCCGTTTTAGTGTATAGATAGTGTCCCTGCAGTCCCACTGCTCAATTCTCTGCCATTTACGAATTAAATCACTTTGTTTCTGTAACCATAGTCAAATCCCTATGCAAGTGACTTACACAGCCTTCCTAAACACTTCCTGTAAATAGAGATCTAATGTTTCAACTTCCTTTATTGCACTGTCTGTTTAATTTAGACTCCCTTTTACTGCTCTGTAAACAGCCTTCAATACCCTGCAGCAGTGTCCTGTTTGTGATTATTGAAGTTTAATTTACAGAGGATCAGATTAAAACTGTTAAAGTAAGTTACATCTGATTGAAAGTGAAACCATTTTTCTTTCACGCAGGCTGTGAGAGTCATAGCCAGGGGAGGTGTGGCAAGGGCTGCATAAACAGAAATAAGAGTGATTTAACTCCTAAATGGCAGAGAATTGAGCAGTGAGACTGTAGGGGGATTATCGATACTTTAAAGGGACACAATGGGGAGAGGAGAGATGTAGTGGGGCACTATAAGTAGCTATAGTGCTAGAAAAAAAAATTGTTTTCCTAGTACTACAGTTTCTAAATTTAACCTAAAGATTTTGGATGCTTAGAGTATCCCTTTAAGTCAAAACAGAATATTATTGAACATAGTGGATTGGAGAGGTTTTCAGCATTACTATATGCAGTTTAAAATTTTGCAATGCTGCTCTCAATTCAACACAAGTCGCCCAACTGGAAAAGAAAATGCTGAAAAGGGAAGTGTCCCTGACTTCGGCTTGTTACGGACTATTCTTTCTATGTTAAATCTAAGGCCCAGTAATAAATGTATCTATTTTTGTAAAACAAAATTGATCATTTTGGGGAATTATTTTATCTTTTTAATGTATAAATCTATATTATCAGCTGTGGATTATACTCAGTCAGTGCTCTACCCTCCCCTGCAAAGAAACATGAAGAAAGCTAAGTTAGTAAGTGGTGTGGTGTTTGTTACATAGATTATCTCCAAACTGCCAGTAAAAAAGTCCATGGATCTACATGTTCTAGGCAGGATTTCATTGTACTGGATCCTTTCTGTGCTCCTCGTCATGCTGAAATCGATTTGGTCTGTATGGAAATTTTCACAGAAAATTGATGAGTAAAACCAGGGCTGGTGGAAGACCATTTTAGGCACTATACAAGACCACTTGCCTCTCCCCCACCCCAGCTCTTGGAGTTATATAACACTGTCTCTGACCAGGTAAAAGGTCACACGAACATGCGTGTGTCGTCACGTTGTTATGGGCAAATGCAAATATTACAAGTTTTAGAATGAAATGTTGTATTTCTTAAACTGTGTACTTTGTCTTTAAGAGATATTGCAAATTGACAAGGTGTTAGAAATGGAACATAATGTTTTTCATAGATGTTTCTTTAAAGGGACACTGTAGTCACTATAAGCATTTCATCTCTTTGAATTGGTTATAGTGCCTGGAGTGCCCTGGCACTGTCCCTCCATTCAGTGTTGCACCATGTTCGTGCAGTATGCCACAAAATAAGAGTCCCTGGCCACCCACAATCCGGCCCCTTCAGTATGTGTAGCTAAGGCAGAGATTACACACTTCCTTGTTGTCATACCCATTCATACCGTCAGTTGGAACTCTGACAGGCTAAAAGCAGTCAGCTGACACTCTCAGCCAATCACAGCTGCCTATTGCTGCTCAGGCTAATACTTCCTTATTAGCCAAAGCAGCACAGAGGGGATGGATTGCCGGGGACTCTTGTTTAGCATTAAAACCTTAAACGTTTAAAAACTGTTTAATGCTGAAAGAAATGATGGTACCAGAGGACTCCAGACACTATAACCAGTTTAATGAGATGAAGCAGATACAGTGCCTATGGTGTCCCTTTAAGCAATAACCTCAGTGCATATTATGTTTACGTCATCTTGTCCCAGACGAATTACAATAACAATAATGCATAAACAAGCTTCAAGGCTATCCTATGACTCTTTCAGTACACAATATACTGTGGTAACCCTAAGTAGATAAGGATGTTCAGACTTTAAGATGCCATCTTGAAGTCAGGAAAATTTCCATGACGTATACACCCTTTAGTTATGGACTTGTATTTTTGCCAAGTTAAGGGAGGTCCTAAAATGAATAAAGTAAAAGAAGTGTTACTTTTTCATATATGAACTATGGTAACCCTAAAATGGAGACACCTAAACATATAAATAGGTGTACTTTTAAATGTTAAAATGACAGAGAGGCTGACATGATGACATGTTCAGAAGGGTATGATATTTGCAAGCATTTAGTTTAATCTTATAAACTCTGCTATAAATTATTGTAATGGATTTTATATGTCTATATTTATATTTTTATATAATAAATAAAATAAGACAAAACTTAATTGCTTCCAAGACAATCCTTATTTTATATTGTATTCTCAATAATTTATATATGCTAAATAGAGGATCTCTTACACTAACTATATAAAATTATAGCTAGGATATCTGTATGGTTAGCCCTGCTAAGTTCTATGCTTTAATACGTTATAGTGGTAAATAAGGGAACCAGCCGCGGTTACAACGTCATTGACACGCAAGCACATTCTGGAATCACATGACCCATGTTAGCCAATTAACTTTAGAGCTACCTAAACCTTCTATTACTGTTTTACATTGCCCTGTCGTGGTTTCCAGTAGGTTATGAAAAAGCGCATTTATTGAGTATGTCTTCTGTAATTTGATCTTGGCTTGTTCCTGACTACCCATATTTCTGATATCTTTGACATTTTGGCTCTCTATTTGTTTATGATTCTGTCTGTGTCCCTGACTTTGGCTTGTTACTGACTATTCTTTCTATGTTAAATCCGGCCATTCCAAGGCCCAGTAATACATGCATCTATTTTTGTATTTTCTCAGTGTTTTATTTAATTTTGTGTGTTGGGCCACAATTTTGTCCTGACACACTCCCCCCTACCACAGTCCTCTGTGTGTCATTCTCCTCCACCCAAGCCCCTCCTTGTGGTCTCTCCCCTACCCACTGCTCACTTCCCTCCTCCTTGTATTGTGGCCTAGCCACAGACCAAGATAGAGGAGCTTGTTTTACTTTACCTGGTCTGACAGGAAGCAGTTCGGCGCTCTCTGAGAGCACTTCCTGTCAGGCCAGGTAGAGGATAGAGAAGCTCCTCTACCACGGTCCGTGGATCAGTCACGCTACATGAGATGACTGGCAAAAGGGGAGCACTATGCTGTGCGCTCCCATCATGCCAATTGCCAGGACATTGCGCCCTCGGGGCCAGTGCGACCAAGCAGCTGCCGAATCCGCCTAGAAGTCGCACCGGCCTAGAGTAAGACATGATGTATATGTATGAATATTTGAAAGAGACACTATAGGCACCAATTGAATTGTATTGCTTTTGGCCTATAGCATTAGCTTTGCAAGCACATACAGTTTTCCTCCAAGTAAGAATAGGCAGGAATTCAAAGTGAATTTCAAATTTGATATCAAATCAGCTGAACTGGAACCATAGCCAACTGGGAGAATGTCTCACTTTGAATTCACTTTCAGTTCCTAACAATTCACACTTTAGTGAGTAACGCTAATAATGTATAGCATATTGAAAAAATAAATAAAATATAAACGGTTTGAGACATTCTTACTGCTTCACCCTATCACCCTGCACCTAGACACCCCACACTAGTTCTAGATTCCTTCATTTGGATTCTGCTTTAGGTATGTCTGGGTCATTCCTTGGCGCATTTCCGACCAATAAATAATCCTAAAACTTGCACAAAACTGACATATCTGCCCGTAGTAATAATATTTATTTATAAAGTATTTTACCAGGAAGGATATATTGAGATTTCCCTTGTTTTCAAATATGTCCTGGGCCACAAACATAATAAAAATGAACTACATTGGTGCTGTAGCAGGCTTATGCAATATATGATCATACACTGTAACTAAACCCCCTTTATTTGTGTTAAAAGACCCCAAAATGACATTTTGTGACCTTTGAAGTTGGTGTTTATCGAGTATGTAGAATTTTACCTTAAGATACAGTCAGGGCCGGCCCAAGACATTGTGCTGCCTGGGTCGAAGGATGATATGTTGTGTTGTGAGCGCTCTGACCGTAGTTAAAAGATAATTTGCAAACTAACTTACTTTACAATAAACTAACTTAATTTACAGATAGGCTTATCATTTATACACAATTGAGGGGTATGGTTGCATATCCCAGCAGTCGTGTATACACAAGAACCAGTGTGAAGTGGTTATTAAAAACAAAAATTAAAAAAGAAAAAAACTTTTAAAAATAATTTACCAAATAATAAAGTTACATATATCAACTTCTAAATAGATGGTATTTGACCCCAGCATGAATGGTAAAAATGTTCTCTGAGGAGATCTTTTTCTGTTGGAGATGTGGTCGATTAGATATGAATGAAAGACATATTTAGTGGGATTGCCCATTGATACAAACATGTTGGGTATCAATCCTCTGAAATATTAATAGGCTTTTAGGAACAAGGCAAATATGGACAGCTGAGATGGTGTTACTACATCTCAATCTACTATCTTTGCCTTTAAATAAAAAATGTTTACTTATTCATATACTTCTGGCATTTAAAATGTCTATAGCCAGAAATTGGAAAACGGCACGGGTAGAATCTAGGCAAACTACAAAAGAGGTTTTTAAATATCAGTGTAAAATGGAAAGAGACATTGTGTCCACATTCTGTATTAAGTCTAAAAAATATAAAATGTGGGACAAGTGGATTGAAAGTTTCCGTTTTCTTTTGTTTTAGTGTGAGGTATGTGGGTTTTTATCCTTTTGCCTGCTCTCCTTTGTCTATCTGAAACATTGCCTGGTAGAATATATAACGTGCTTCGCCGCACATGCGCACATACTTCATAGGGCGGCATTCATGCCGCCCTCTGAAGTCCTGAGCGCACTACCGCGAGCTGAGCTGACTGACAGCTCAGCTCGCAGTCTTTGCCCGCCCCCTCTCCTCTGCCGACAGGCAGGAGAGAGAAGGCACGCACACAGTGCCTTCTCTCTTCTGCATACGTCAGACGTATTTTAATACGTCTGATGTGTACAAGGCCTTTTTAGGGCCCTACCTGATAGGAAGTCCCTCTGATGGCCGTCTGAGTGACGGCCACTGGAGGTATTCCTATCAATCAATGTAAACACTGTATTTTCTCTGAAAATACAGTGTTTACATTAGATTGCCTGCAGGGAGCTATAGAACTCACCTGAACAACTACATTAAGCTGTAGTTGTTCAGGTGACTATAGTGTCCCTTTAATTTTATCGAAAATTTTAATTTTTATTCCTGTGAGTGGTTGTGTAGGCAGGGCCCCAGTGCAGCGCTTTGCCCGGGGGCCTGTAATGCTGTTAAGATGGCCCAGTTAGCACTAGACCATAGGCGGTCGCCTAATTTGCCCAATTATAGAACGCCTCTGATCAGATATACATACAGTGACAAACATACATAGTCAGATATACATATATATACACACATTTAAACACACACAGATATAAACACACCAGATGCACACACAGTCAGATATACACATAGATACATGTATGCACACACACACACACACACAATCAGATATATATACACAAATATTTATACATGCACACAGATATATTGACAGTAACACACACAGTCGGATATACACAGATACATTTATACACACACAGTAAGATAATATATACACAGATATATTTATGCACACACACAGATATACATACAATGACACACACAAATACACAAACACACCGATAAATACACATAAATGATTTACAACATGCATATTCTTGGCCACGCTCCTCCTGTTCCCATACTTTTTTGGTGCATGAGGAAGTTGGCTACTCTAGGGTCAAGTCTGGACTGGAGCTGACTTAGTGCTTTGCTATGGCATTATTATTTTTTTTCCCATTGAAAATAAATTCAATGCAAATTAAAAGCTGCCTTTATGAACACTTCATAAAGATTTTATCATTTTGAAATACTCAACTTTTTTTTTTGGCCTACATGTTGCGAAGTCATGTGTTTATTCATCCCATTTCTTTAATTTCTATAAAATCGCACTTCTTATAACAGTGAAAAAGTAACTCAACTTGTACTGCATTTTATAACATAACTGTAATCATTAGAGTAAGAAAAATGAACCTGTATTGCTTTGTATTAATATCCTCCTCTCAGACAACATGTAATATCAATTAGTCAGTGTCACTTTATCATTTGATTTAACATCAGCAAAGACTCAAACATTACATAGTTGTGACACAGCAGAAGGTAATGGAAGACACATGCTATAGTGAACATGCACACACAACACGATTTGTGAAACAGCAGCATTTCAATAAGTAAGCGAACACAATTACTAGCTAATCACACAGCTTTCAAACATGCCATTAATAATGTCTCACCAGTGATACCAAAAATACACACACAAAAATCACTCAGACTCATGCTGACATCCAACTATGAAGATAATCGTCAAAGCAGACAGTTGGCCAAATTAATCTTACATAGCATCATGTGACATTACACTGAAAGATAAAAAAACATTTTTTAATATTCCATGCCAAGTCATCCGATGTCACAGTACGATGCATTCATTTCAAGTACTCAAGAAGATGAACAATGTTTGGACAGTTTAGTATACAGACCAATGTGGGAACCAACCGGTGTTTTACTTTTAGATTTCTAGTGATAAAACAGTATTTGTTGCAAGGTTGCCAGGTCTTGATGCCGTTGGACTCTACCTGGAATGTCCTGCCAGGAGTGATCATATACACAGAGATTCCAAATAAAATCTAGAATAAAAGGTTTGTCTTCAAACTACAGGGCAGCACTGTTTACACACAGACCATTATCATAACAAGTAGTATGTGCCCATAGGATTCTGGAATTTATATACCCCTCATGTCTGAGACAGGCAGTTCTGGTCACCGGAAAGGAAGTTTAAAAAAAAATTATTTTAGCCCTGCCACTGGATTGGTGCCCCACAGGGGGTGTATCTCGGCAGGTGTAGAAACATTCTGGCGGACTGTTTGTTCATTATTGATTACGTGGAGGCTGTAGACAGATGCTCTTTGCATTGCACAGGGCTGGAAGCCATCAAGATACAGCGTGGTGTCATATCCCGGCGGCGGACACACTATGCATGGCAGAGAGAGATGAAACATCTATGCAACTGCTGGTAATTGAAATAACTTAATGGAATGTGCGGTGTGTTAGTGTGAGAGAATGTGTAGTTTGTGTGTGCGCATGTTAGTGTCATGTTGTGTGTCATTGTGCAGCATGTTTGTGTATGTATCAGAAAGTGTATCACAATCACATATTGCCAGCACAAACCACAAATAAACACAGTCAACATTCACCTGTAAATGATAGGAAGAGTGGTGTTACAGTATTTTTTTTACTTTTTCACAGTAAACAACCATGCTAACATAAAATTATCAATAACTGAAAGTATATAAAAATAGAAAAAAAAAAAAGATATATATAAACAAAAACAATAAATAAAATACACCCATATACACAATAAAGGAACTATGCCCAAAATATAAAAAAAATAAACATAAGAAATTAAAACAATTTCACGAGTAGTCTATACAACACCCAAGTTTTCAAAATAAATAAATAAAAAGTTTTGATGAATGGGCTAAAGTCCCTTAATAATTATAATGTCCATAAAATCTTTCTCTCTGCATGATTGGGCTTTCACTAGCGTTCTATACACTGAACAATTGTATTCACCACCACCTTCTTCCCCTACAGCTTGTGAGTACACTACATAGGGGGGCTTTAAAGGACTGCTTTTACAGTCTTGCAGTCACAGACTTGCACTTTCTTATGTTGTTGTTAGTTGGTTTTTTTTTAATGCATGCTGGCACTTTACCTTACTCTTTTATATACTCGAGTAGCATAGGAAATAGTGGAGGAATATATATATATATATATCTCCTTTCCAAGCTTCATGAAATGATTATTTTATAAAACAAATTAGTTTTGAGGTGGCGGTTTTCCCTTAAGACCAGAAAAGAGAGTTGTTATGCTCTCTAAGCTTTTAAATACTGCAGACAAAAAAACGATGTTTGTTCTTAATCAATAAGCAATAACATGAGTTATAAACATGTGTTGTCTTGTGTGGTATGCCCCCTACCCCCTTTTAACCTTTATATCGTTCATTTTTCAGTGGAGGTTAGTAGTAGTAGGTTAGTAGTAGTATAACTTGTCAGGGCATACCTAAAAATCAAATGTGATACTACAAACTCATGCTCTTACAGAGATGGTGGCAATTGACTCGAACTCTCACAGGACGGCAGGGAGAGGCATCCAAATATGTTCACTTCATGGACAATTTCTAGACAAGGGATTGAGAACACAGTTAAAACCAATACACTGCAATAAAAGAAAGAAATAATAATATAAACAATGCACGAGCAAATATAACATGGTTACAGGTTTTTTTTTGTTTTTTTTAAAATGTTATAAATGGTGATATGGTGTAGGTTTGTATAAATTTATTCACTGAATTGCAAATTGTCAAGAATTTCACATTTTAGGATAAAAAGACAAACTGGATAAAATCCTCTAATGTGTTCTGTTTCAGGATTTTACCACACATGTTTATGTTATAAATTATATAGATCAGTTTTGTTTTAACTTTTTTGTATGGAAGTCTGACAAAATCTCTATATCATCAGCTTGTAAATCTACTACTGGTAGAAGGAACAGACCTAAAAAAAAAAAAAACAAAAAAAAAAAAAAACAACTGTCACCTCAAAAGTATGCAATACAATCCTTTCATCAAGTTTTTTCTGACAGTTGAGATCCTGACATTTATTCTGTACAAGTCTTACTGTTATTCAACCGCATGCTGGAAATTCAAGCATGTTAGTGTACTATAACCTCAATAAAAATATAAATAAATAACAAAAACCACACATCTCATCCTTACCATATGTCAAGATCCTTCAACCATATGCATGCACCTTGGGTCTGACAGTGTTTAAAAAACAAATATTAGTCTCAATGGTCTTCCCACAAAGATTAACAAAGACCATACTGCATTTAAGGGTTACTGCCAAAGAACACCCCAATATGTGTTCAGCAACATCTCCTGAGTACAGTGATATCCCCCATGTATAGGTGTGTTGGGTTCTCTGGGGGCTAAAAGACCTTATTTGGAGGGTGCACATTCCAGTTTTCCAAATTATTAGGAATTTTCACAGCTGGTCATCAGACACCCATGTCCCACTTGGGACATTTTTGAAGCCAGCCAATGTAATTTGCCCCCATCAAACCATATGTTTTTGAAAAGTAGATACCCTAGGGTATTTCAAATGGTGGTATTTTAACACTTTCCATGCACTAATTCTACCACCAGTCTCTGTCAAACGTTTGGGTAGTCATTGTGTTATTTTTCACACACATTCTATTTTAAGCATGGATTCTCAGTTCCTGATATGTGTTACTGCCACAGAACACCCCAATATGTGTTCAGCAACATTTTCTGTGTACCATGATACCACCTATGCATAGGTTTGTTGGGTTGTTTGGGCGGGTGCAATGCCAAACTTCTGACATGTGTTTTTCAAATTTGATATATATTCTTTGCCTATCTTCTTTTTGGGGGCCTTTTTGATATCCCAATTTATATTCTTGCAATGCGCGTGCATATATTTGAAATGTTGACACCCCACGGTATTGTATATGGAGTGTTTTGATGCCTTTGATGCAATCGTTTTTGTCAGTTTTCATTTTTACAAACACATTTGTGTGTGATTTAGGAGCCTGTCATTGGTTATTGCACAAAAACACTCCAGGTTGTTTTCTGCAAGGCCTCCTGAGTACACCTATGCCCCCCCATGCATAGGTTTGCCAGGATTTTGTGAATGTTCAGTTACAATTGTATGACTTGTAATTTGAGTTGAAATTGAGAGTATTTCTTATGATAGGCCTATCTTTGGGGCTTATCACGTACCCCAGTTTTATTTATTGCCATGAAAGTGTATATATTTGAAATGTAGAAACCCAGAGGTATTGTATATGCAGTGCTTTGATGCCTTTGATGCAACCGTTTTAGCCAAAAAAAATGGAGAAAGTGTGTAGTGGTAATTTTTCAGTTTTCATTTTACACACACATTGCTTTTTGACTTTAGGAGAGCCTGTTGCTGGTTATTGCAAGAAAACACTCCAGGTTGTTTTCTGCAAGGCCTCTTGAGTATACCCATGCCCCCCATACATAGGTTAAATGTAACAAAAAACAATGTCAAATGTTGAAAAAAAATGGACCAGTGTGTGGTATCGTTTGAAGCAGTCCCCAATGCAGAGTCCAGGCCAATCAGGACAGTAATATACGGTATATTTTCTCTGCCCCCTCTTAAAACAGACTTTGCATCTTTTTGGAGGATTCTGCTTTGCTGCAGTGGGGGGGGAGGGGGGGGGTTTAAAAATAAATGTGTAGCCCCCAACTCTGCTCTCTCCCATCACCGCCCGGGGAGCAGGTGCATCACAGTACAAAATCCCCGAAATGATCTGGCGCTGAAACTGTAAAAAAGTCAGTTGCATTCTGGGGTTTCCTTTTGTGTGTGGGTTGCAATCTGCATTAAGTAGATTGCAACCTCTTTGTACCAAGCCCTTGTCTTGCATAAAATTAGGTAGGACTGCAGCAGATGATCTGCCAGATGAAGCCCACCCATAAGCCGGTTATAGGCCTTGATGCACACTGGCTTCCTTGTGCTCTCATCTCTGCCAGGTACAGAGACCTCCACAGTCCTCTCAGTGTGGATGGTGGTAAGAAGGTACACATCCTTCTTGTCGCTGTACTTAACTGCCAACAGCTCCTCTTGGTGCGGAGCTGAGGTCTCCCCCCTTTGTAGCCGGGTGCGTGCAAGTTGTCCTGGGAAACCTGCGCAGTTCTTTTTTATTGTTCCGCAAGCTAATGTATTAAAACAGTACAGTAGCTTAAACAAAGGGACACTTGGTTAAAAATTGTCTGTATACAAGTAGTACCCTTTGTTCATCAGGGGCAATATCAGGTCCCAGACAATCTTGCCACTGGTTCCCATATGTTCTGGGACACCTGGAGGGTCAAGGTGGGCATCCTTTCCCTCGTATACCTAGGTCTTAGTATACCCAGCCTCGCTATCACAGAGCTTATACACCTTTACACCATACCTGGAGCGCTTGGAAGGAATATACTGCTTGAATCCCAGCCTTCCATTATACTTCATCATGGATTCATCCCTGCATATATTCCTTCCCGGAGTATAAGCCTCTGCAAACCTGGCAGCAAAGTGGGTAATCAGGGGGTGGATTTTATACAGCCCTGTCAAACTGGGGATGCTCCCTAGGGGGGCACAGGCTGTTGTCGTTGAAGTGTATGAAATGTAGAATCATTTCATACCTCTTCCTCGACATACATTGGGAGTAAATGGGGGTAGAGACGATGGGGCTACTGCTCCAGTAGGAGCAGCTGGAGGGCTTCTTTATGATGCCCATCAGCACAGTCAATGCCCAGAATTTTTTAAATTAAGGCCAAAAAAGTCAGGCTTTGCAGCACGGAACTGATGGGCATATAAATTAGTTTGGGTGACAATGTTCCCCAATACATCAACGCCCAGAAACACCTCCATAAACTGCTGAGGGCTCAATCCTGCGAAACCCACATTGATGCCAGGATTTGCAGTGATATCTTGCCTCTGGCGATGAGGCACTACCCACTGTCAGCTGGAGCAGCACGTCTCCTTTTGGCAGGGGGACTAGCAGCCACAGATACATCATAACTAGATACATTACGAGCAGCAGACACTGTATCTAGTGATGTATCTGAGCACCTGGCAGGGTCAAAATCAGGGTCGGAGTCAGACATAGACGCGCCAGACTCTAGCGCAAGGATATACGCCTCCTCAGCGCTATACATCCTCTGTGACATGATCACAATCACTTTACTTAAAGGGACACTATAGTCACCCAGACCACTTCAGCTCAATGAAGTGGTCTGGGCGCCAGGTCCCTCAGGTTAAATTTAACCCTTCACATGCAAACATAGCAGGGTTAATCCAACCTCTAGTGGCTGTCTTCCTGACAGCTGCTAGAGGCACTTCTGCGAAGCTGAATGAGAAATTTTAACCCCTTCAGCACCACTGGAGGGGGACCCTGAGGGTGAGGGTCCCCCAAGGATGACATAGTGTCAGGAAAACAAGTTTGTTTTCCTGACAATATAGTGATCCTTTGATGAACTGTCACAAAAAAAAACATTTTAAAAAATGACCCACTAAAAATGCACATATAGCAAAAAGGTGTTGATTGCAAGAGCCAGTGATTATATATATATATATATATATATATATATATATATATATATATATATCACTGGCAAGATAGGGGTTAATGGCTCTGAAAAGAGCCTTTGGGTCTCACAATTTTACAAATACCGTATTTTTCGCTCCATAAGACGCACCTCACCATAAGACGCACCTAGTTTTTAGAGGAGGAAACCCAGAAAAAAAAATATTCTGAACAAACTGTTCCATAGTGTTTCTTACCATGGGACAGTTTGTTCAGAATATTTTTTTTTCTCCCCTGTCCCATAATGATCTTTAACCCCCCTTTCCTCTGTCCCATAGTGATTGTTAACCCCTCCTACCCTGTCCCATAATGTTCTTTAACCCATCCTCCCCTTGTCCATTAGTGTTCTGATCCCATAGTGTCCCCCCCTCCCATTGTCCCATAGTGCACTTTCCCTCCCATAGTGTCCCCCCCTGCCCTTGTCCCATAGTGTCTCCCCCTCCCCTTGTCCCATAGTGTGTCCCCTCCCCTTGTCCCATAGTGTCCCCCCTCCCCTTGTCCCATAGTGTCCCCCCCTCCCCTTTGTCTCATAGTGTCCCCCCCTCCCCTTGTCCCATAGTGCCCCCCCTGTCCCATAGTGTCTCCCCTCCCTTTCTCCCATAGTGTCTCCCCCTCCCCTTGTCCCATAGTGTCTCCCCTCCCTTTCTCCCATAGTGTCCCCCTCCCTTTGTCCCATAGTGTCTCCCCCTCCCCTTGTCCCATAGTGTCTCCTCCCCTCCCTTTCTCCCATAGTGTCCCCCTCTCCTTGTCCCATAGTGTCTCCTCCCCTCCCCTTGTCCCATAGTGTCTCCCCCTCCCCTTGTCCCATAATTACTTACCTGTCTTGGAGCGTGGGCTGGCTTCACAGCGCGCTCCGCGGTCCAGGAACTAATATTTCAGGTTCCGGTTTCCGGCGGGACTGAAAGGAAGTGTGCACACTCAGTGTGTACACTTCCTTTCAGTCCCGCCGGAAACCGGAACCTGAAATAGAAGTTCCTGGACCGCGGAGCGCGCTGTGAAGCCGGCCCACGCTCCAAGACAGGTAAGTAAATCTTCACATTCGCTCCATAAGACGCACAGACATTTCCCCTCACTTTTGAGGGGAAAAAAAGTGCGTCTTATGGAGCGAAAAATACGGTACCTACCTAAATCTCTCTACCTAAAACACAGATCTCTCTCCCTCTCTCACTAAAACACAAGTGAAGAGAGGGAGGGATATCCACACTGATCAGAGTCAATATTTACCAATACTGTCATGATCAGACAAATGGGGATCATAGTTAGAATAAACATTGTTATAGGAGCAAGCTCTGATTGGATGTCCCTAGCCTGCCTCTATGATGAAAGGCATCGCCATCTTGGGAGCCACATGTCAAGGGGGCGAGGGGTTAATAGGTTTAATTAATTTAATTTTTTTTCTTCCTTCTTTCTTCACTGAGTGCCTCGACCCCTTGAGGCACTCAGCACACAGGCAGAGCATCGGAAGACTGCTGGGCATCACATGGAGCAACCCGGACGTAATCGCTCCAAGGGGAGCGATCACCCGGCAGTAAGGAGAGGTACTGCACGATGCCTTGACATCGAGGCATTGCTGCAATACCATTAGAGCTGCTGGAAGCGATCATGACCGCTTCCAGCGCTCTAATTAGCTGCGGACGTATCAACTATGTCCGTGGTCCTTAAGGACCGTTTGTCGGACGTACCTAATACGTCCACGGTTGGGAAGGGGTTAAAAGAAAATATATTTCCTTTCAAAATTTGATGGAAGCATTTTTATATTGAATAGCTTTGAGGTGAGAGTCGACCATTAACATTTTAAGGCCAGAAACAAAAGCAAGTTATTTTGCTCTCTAAGACTTTGACTGCGGGAAAGTTAGTCTTTTGCCAGATTAGTGGTGCATGAAAATGTTTAAACCTTTTTTTTTTTTTTTCAGTTTCACAACTAGACCGCAATGCAGGTTTCAATAGTGATAGCATTTCTTAGAGCAACCCTAGAAATGAAATTCAGATAAATTACCAACCCACGCACCTGCTGAGATGGCAGCAATGGACTAGATCTGACATGCATATACTGTATCCAAACAAGGGTGTTTCTGAGAAACAAAAATGAAACAAAAACAAAAAACAAATACAATGTAACATTGCAACATGGCGAGATATACTTGTGTCACAGGCAGTGATAGTGACTGTGGTCACTGCCAGACTCTTACTCGGTAATTCATTTAAACAGGAATTGTGGGGAAATTAAAATTTTAGGCTAAAATAGACACACTTCACAGAATCTCCAAGTCAGCCATTTTTCCAGTTTACGTTAATTTCCCCAGACATTCGTGTATTATCTATATCAGTGTTGTCCACCTTCTTTGTAGAGGTTTGGACTTTATTGAACCGGCATGCTTGGAGACATGCAGTGCAGACCTGGTGCACTGAAAGGAAGGAAAGAGAATTGACAGGTCTGGGTGTGCAGACGTATTACTACCAACAGCGGAAAAGATTATTTTCTGCGTCTCTTCGATTGTGTAGCTGGCAGACAAGGAGGACTGCCTGTCAAACACAGGCACATGTAACCCTGATCTAACCAACGAACACCAACAATGCCACTGGCACTCCTGTACAAGTTCTGGGTGGAGTGACCTGCTACTATCAATTCTTTAAGTAGTAATTTTAATTGTGTATTTTTTGTAACTTAAAAGTGATACTGCTGATTTAAGAGACTAAATACTGTATAAATATATTTATAACAATCTAGTCTTTAAAAGGGACAGTCTTAAGACTATAACTACTGCAGCCCATTGTAAAAGTTATAATGCTACACTGAGGACGTTATCCTCCAGTGGGTAAAGCCATTTTCAAGCTGTTTGAGCAAAATAAGTGTCACACCAAGCTCCCACAGCCCAACCCCCACTTGCTATACTGCAAATATGCACTTTCCACCAGCACGATTTGTAGAAAGGAAGCTACAGTTTAATATAAAAGTAAACACAATTACTCACTAATCAAACACCCGTTACTCATGCAAATACCATAAAAATAAATATAGTAAAAGACTCCCATCATGCCAGCATTCCCCTCACCAATAAAATTAACTTTTAAAGTACATACAGCTATTATCTTTCTCACAAATCCCTTTTAAAATTTGCAAGTATCACAATTTTTTTTTTGTATTTACCGTATTTTTCGCTCCATAAGACGCACCTCACCATAAGACGCACCTAGTTTTTAGAGGAGGAAACCCAGAAAAAAAAAATATTCTGAACAAACTGTTCCATAGTGTTTCTTACTATGGGACAGTTTGTTCAGAATATTTTTTTTTCTCCCCTGTCCCATAATGATCTTTAACCCCCCTTTCCTCTGTCCCATAGTGATTGTTAACCCCTCCTCCCTGTCCCATAGTGTTCTTTAACCCCTCCTACCCTTGTCCATTAGTGTTCTGATCCCATAGTGTTTCCCTCCCATAGTGTCCCCCTCCCCTTCTCCCATAGTGTCTCCCCCTCCCCTTCTCCCATAGTGTCTCCCCTCCCATTGTCCCATAATTACTTACCTGTCTTGGAGCGTGGGCCGGCTTCACAGCGCGCTCCGCGGTCCAGGAACTTCTATTTCAGGTTCCGGTTTCCGGCGGGACTGAAAGGAAGTGTGCTGACACTTCCTTTCAGTCCCGCCGGAAACCGGAACCTGAAATAGAAGTTCCTGGACGGCGGAGCGCGCTGTGAAGCCGGCCCACGCTCCAAGACAGGTAAGTAAATCTTCACATTCGCTACATAAGACGCACAGACATTTCCCCTCACTTTTGAGGGGAAAAAAAGTGCGTCTTATGGAGCGAAAAATACGGTAACTCTATTAAAATGATATGATCTCCGCTCTCTTACAGCATGCTTTCATTTCCCTCAGTCAGATGTGTTAAAAGTTTAACCATGAAGACTATCATACAGCACACCAATAACCACTGATGTAATTGACAAAGCGACAATAAACTAGCCTTTAAAATATATCAGATGGTTTTTTATGACATGCGTAATTCTTGCAAGTCAATAGGAGAATAAGTCAATAGATAGTTGTTGTGCTGTCTAGAATTCTGCAACACAGATCGAATGAAAGTCTTGTTCCAAATCAATGGCGCAACAAAATTTTAAACCTGTTTTAGTTCAGTTTGTTTTCAGTTTCACACAGCTAGACCGCAACGCAGCTTACACGGTTTACATATTATGTTTAGAATGTGTCATAACATTTCTAAATAGATACCTTAGATAAGAAAATTACAAACCCACGTGTGTTTTTCCTGCAGTCACGAAAGGCATGGATGTAATGTGTCATGGGAACGGAAGGAAATCACATCTATGATCACTTCCTGGACACGTGGTGAGGAAGATTGTATAAAAAAATAATATGAGGATACAGAAGAAGAAAAAATAAACACCACACAATATTATATTATAGCATAGGGAGAAAGTTTTATCATAGAGTCTACCTCAGTCTTACTACTACATCATAGGGATTTATTCACTAAACAGTTAGTTGAGTTAACTTAAACTAGTTTGGTTAACATAGCCCTGTACTACTCTTCTGTACCTCCACTCAATAAATAAAAATGATTTGTTCTTCTATATAAGAAACTATAAGCTATTTACTAGACAATGTTTTGTTGGAAATGCAAAAAAAGTTAAAATATTAAAGGGATACAAACTGTATTTCTGGCACTATTGCCCCCCCCACTATTGAATGGGAAGTTAAGGAATGGCTGCATTCCTGCCTGGCGGCTCTACATGCTTCTTGAAACTAACATTTCACAAGCCAGATGCTTGAGGGGGGAGTCGAGAACAGCGCTGGAGGCAACTTTGGGTTTCAATCGCTCAAAGTAAGAGTGTGCCTGGGGGCCTTCTGACACCATAACAACTTAATGCAGATGGTGCTAAAACTGTTTATTAAATTAAAATAATATTATATAGCATAAATATAGAAACAATCTATATACTGGTATCTGCTTAAACATCACTGTTTGTTAACTGAAGTGGTTAAACTAAATTTTTTTTAAATGAAAAACAAAATCTGTAGAGATTAACTGGGTCGCCGCCAGGCGCCAAGCCTTCTCTAATGCTAGGTGATCCTCCTGGTCATTGATAGTCAGCTGAGTGCTCTCAGCCAATAAATGTGCAAAGAATATGTGCAGAATGGACAGCAGCCAGCCGAAAACTCCTTCTCGGGCTGGCTCTTGACGTACTTAATTTTTTTTTTTCAATTTATAATTTTTTAAATTTAATTATTTGTTAAAGCATAGTGGTTACAGAAAAGCAAGGTACATGTTAATATCACATGTGCTAGGCATCGTACACATTTAGTACCAGCAAGTACAATAACTACTGACGTACTTATGACCTTGCTGAAAGTGGAATTACAGCAGCTAGCAAAGTTTAATTTACCACAAAAAATATTCAATTATTGTTGTGGAAATAAGGTCCTCATATATTTCCTAGTTAGTAAAATGTCTATTTACTCATCTCACAAAAATCAGTATATAAGCTATACACATATATTTAGTCAAAATGGCTGCTAGAAGCTTCTAACCCCTCCTCCCCCAATAACATCGACTAACTACCTAGTGCAGCAAGATGGCGCCGGGAGACCGTGGGAGACCCTCATGGTCCCGGTGACATCACCCTCAGTAGGCAGAGCATTAGGGAGACCACGTAACACCTAACCAATTATTGATGTATTATTCCATGTTATCTCTGACAGTACCTATGATGTAATTTTGCATTAAAAGGGACTTGCCGTCCCCTCTGAATAAACATTCCTCAAGTTATTCAACAACCTGGAACCTGTGTCTGGTGTGAATTACTTCAGGGAGCGTGCACGCATTGTTTCACCAATTTGGCCAGGGGCAGATACACAAATAAATAATCAATTTATTGATTGATTTTTCCATTTCAATTATTAAAGGGACACTATAGTCGCCAGAACCACTACAAAATGTAGCTGTTCTTGTGCCTATAGCCTGTCCCTTGGCCTTCTCCATGTTAACGCTGCATTTTCAGAAAAAAGGCAGTGCTTACATTGCTGCCTAGTAAGACCTCTAGTGACATTCACTCAGACAGCCACTAGAGAGTCCTGTGTCATTGCTGCACAGTTTGCAGCACCTATATTCAGCATCTCCATGCTCTGCATGCAGGCGCTGAATGTTACCCATAGAGAATATGCACATTTCCTACAGGAAAACATTGGCAGAGCTGAGATAATAAAGACTGATGATCTCAGCTATGGAGGTGGACAAGCCGCGGTGAAACTGGCACGGTGTGGGAAAAAAGTGAGTAAAAACACCTCTCGTGATCAGAGGGGGGCTGGTACCTAAACACACACACAGACAGACTCTGACAGAGACATACACAAACACACTGACAGGGGTGAAATTTCTAGTCGCTATGACAACCTGGGATTTGTCGTGCCCTGAATTACAGCAATATACAACAATATCTGACAGCAATAGAAAATATATCACAATGTGCAGGGTTTTATATTGAAAAGCTACACATACAGACTCCAAGCACCATGAAGACTTCAAATTGCTGTGAAAAAAAAGCTGGTTTCTTTGCTTTTTACAAGCAATCGCTGTCCGGCAGCCATATAATCAACCCTCAAACTACTGAGGGTTATTTAACTATTTGTCAACTAGATGCTAGCTGGAAAATAGTTCCGATTTATTTATTTTTAATCCAGGCTCGGATTAGAAGCATTTGAGTCCTGATTTGAGCCGTTAGTGTTCGGTCCAACTGAAATTTGGACCAAATTCAGGCCCTTTTCGGTGTCTGAAATGCAAAATCAATGTATTGATTTATAGAGTACATAATATGTATAGGATTTCAACTTATTTTGAAAGTTCCAGGTCACAAAATACAAGGACTAAAATAAGATTTGTGAAAAATGTGAAACAATTTTAGAAGTTGGTATGTTTGTCTTGTAAGTTTAGAAGCCATTTCAAAAAACAAAAATGCCACACAAAAGTATCACTGAGGGAGGGAACATCTACCTCTTTGGAAAGGAACAGTAAGAGCATACTAAAAAGAGGAGTCTCTTGTTTAGGCCTTCCAAATATGGAAGACAATGCAGCCTACCATACACGGACTCGCTCAAGACAACCACAAACAAACTGACGGAGGAGATATTAGGTAACAATATGAATCAAATCATAAACCTCTCCTCACATACACTCAGAGAACCCGAAATCCAGGTCCTGCGGAAAGGTATGTCCTTCGTCCCTATACCAAAATTTGATAAATTCAGCTGGAAGAAGGACATACACCTCATTGCAAGGAAACTTGCACTTCATAAATTTCACCAACTTAAGAAAGAAAAAGAAAGCTCAGAATTTGGGATTACAGCTATCTGACATAGCTCTACTGGATACTTTGGTAGAACTCCTAATCAGTAACGATTCTTCTGCCATCCCAAAACCTCCATTTACACAACTTTAAAAAAAAAAAAAAAAAAAAGAGTGAATTCACCCCTCCCCCCCCCATCTCGCCGAGTTTAAATATAGAGACCTGTTCATAGAATTAACCTGCAGCGAGATTGAAAAATCAATAAGAATGACCTCACATTTGAATCCTGTAACAACATGGCCCCCAGTGAACAAATATCTCTTAAACTTAAAGAGGCAGAGGACATCAAAACCTCAGACAAAGGGGGGAATGGGGTCATCATGGATAGAGCTAACTATATTGTAATGGCTCAGCAGATCATTCAGGATGGAAACACATATGAAATACTCATTGGGGACCCTACCAAAAAATATCTAGTTGAGTTATAATCTCTCCTACATAATGCCCTAACTGCCTCCTTGATTTGAAAAGATGAATTTAATTTCATGTATGTCAAAAATCCGAAAATCGACACCCTTTATGCGCTACCGAAAGTGCACAAAAAAACACCCGCATTAACTGGGAGACCCATTGTTTCAGGTAGACTCAATCTGACTCAAAATATCAGTATCTATGTCGATCAGATGCTGAGAGAACTAGTCATGAAACTCCCCTCATGCCCAAGGGATACAAAACAGACATTCAATGTCCTTGACAGTCTACATCTGCCCAAAAATGCAATTATATGCAGCCTCTATGTTGAGGGACTATACAGTTCTATCCCCATTCGGTGGGCCTAGACCAACCTAAAGCCTCTCTAGATACACGTCCAGCAGCACACTTTGAGCATAATAAATTTGTACAACAACTGATGCGTTTTATTCTTACACATACTTTTTGCTTCAAGGGAAGTACTATCACCAGGTGAGAGGGACAGGTATGGGGACAGCTTGCACACCCTCATATGCTAAACTCCATCTGGGGGGTGGGAGAAAACTACAGTGTTTGGTACCAATTTAGCAGGATATATGAAACACATCAAATTATGGAAAATATAGATTGACGATATCCTTCTAGTATGGCCACACTGTCCCCGTTAAAATGAATTTGTCATAAGGTTTTTATATGTGTATTTCGTAAAGCTGGTGTGTGCTATTCCTGCACAGAACCCCATATTGTGTTCAACTACATCTGCTGAGTACAACAATACCCCCATTGTATGCCTTTGGCACTATTCTGTGATGCTACAATGCCATATAAGAGACAAAGCTATTTAAGTTTCTATAGTTAGAATTTTCATAGATGGATATGATGGGCCTATGCCTCATTTTGGGGCATTATAGCAATTTGACTGTTCAAATAACCCCACAAAGGGCTTTCATTTGAGAAAGCAGACACTCCAGGGTATCTTATATGGCGTATATGGTGCCTTAACTTGTCACCATCTTTTCACCAATTTATGTCAATGTTTGTTGTGAGGGAAAAAAATTTAATTTTTTTTTATATACATGTTGCATTTTTGCTGGGTATTTCTTACCCTTGATATGTGCCACTGTCATAAAATCCATCCCTCAAATTATGCTCAGTTAAACATTCTGAGTAAAACAATATGCCGAATGTATGACCTAGACACTATTTTGTTAAGTTACAGTGTTGTAAAAGAGACGTGACAAGTTCAGGTTTTTAAGTGTGAATTTTCATAGATGTTTTTGATGGGTCAGTTTTCCATTTTTGAACACTTTAGCAGGCTAGATATTTCAACTACACCATAAAGGCATACTATTTCTTAAAGAAGACATCCCAGGGTATTTTAAAAGGCATATTTTGAACCATGGCATGGATAAATTTTCCGCTAGCTTGTACCAAGTGTAGTGGTAATAAGCGTTTTTTCTGCCTTTTTGACACACGAGTTTACACGGTATTTTGCAAACCTGATGTGTGCTACGGCTGTATAGCATTAGAATTTAAACTGTTGGTAGGACGTGTTATCTTTCAGAATAAATTCCATGATCGATGTAGTTTGCTAAGTTTCTTGAAGGCTGTAAAACTATAAAGAAAGTCTAAGGGCTGGATCCTATATTAATTAATTTATAATACTTCATATGTTGCTCAGCTATGTCGTCTGAGTACAGGAATACCCCCGTATGTACCTTTGCCAGGTATATGTGAATGTTGAAGGGACACATTTGAGACACGGCAATTTAGTTTTTTCAAACTTTTCATTTTTACGCTGGGTCCATGTCTCATTTTGGAGTAGTTTAGCTGGTTGGTTATTCAGACTACCCCACAAATGCATACCATTTTTTAAAGAATACACCCTGGGGTATTTCAAAAGGTATATTTTGAACCTTAGCGAGTGATCATTTTTTCGCTAGTTTGTTTCAGGTGTAGTGGTAATGAGCATTTTTAATGTATTTTTATAAACTTTTTTTTTTTATTATTGTTAACCCCTAACCGTAAACCTCCCACTAACTCCCACCGCACCAAGCTAAATATATAATTTTAAAATATTTAAATTAATTAAATAAATTGAACGCCTGAGGATTACAAAAAAATAAAAGTTATGGGGTTTAAAACAAAACAAAAAAAATCAGATCACAGTAAAATTTGGCTTATTTATTCATAAAATATTTTACTAGTAAGCATACATTGAAATTTCTCCCATTTTCAAGGGTCCACAAAAAAATACTGTGATTTGTATTTTGATCACTGCAGTCAGTGATCAATTGGCAGGGATGGGGCTACTTGTAATACAGCAGGGTAAAGGGGTGGGATTTAACTTTTACCTTTCTATACAGGGAGAAGATCAGCAGCACTGATCCGTCTCCCTGCACGTCACACTGAACTCGGAAGCGCAGGGAGGCAGATCAGGAGTCCCTGCAGCAAATGTGCTCGTCAGAGTGATAAAAGCTTCAGGGACAGCGTGATCGTGTGCTCCTCGTCAGCCTCAGATACAGAGGCAGACTGGAGCAGCGCTAACCTTGCGATCTGGGGTTAACTTTAGTAAATGATGGAAAATGTCCATCATGCATCGCAAAGGGGTTAACTTTTCACCTATATTTAAAGGAACATTATACACTGATCAGCCACAACATTAAAACCATTGACAGTTGAAGTTAATAACATTGATTATATCATTACAATTGCACCTGTCAAGTGGTGGGATATATTATGCATCAAGTTAACATTCTATTGAAGAAACGCGTTAAAGGACCACTATAGTGCCAGGAAAACAAACTCATTTTCCTGGCACTATAGTGCCCTGAGGGTGCCCCCACCCTCAGGGACCCCCTACCGCCGGGCTGGATGGAGAGGAAGGGGTTAAACTTACCTCTTTCTCCAGCGCCAGGCGGGGAACTCTCCTCCTCCTCGGCTGAATGCGCATCAGGAGCTGCGCGCGCATTCAGCCAGTCCACAGGAAAGCATTCACAATACTTTCCTATGGACGCTGGCGTCTTCTCACTGTGATTTTCACAGTGAGAAACGCGGAAACCCTCTAGCGGCTGTCAATGAGACAGCCACTAGAGGCTGGATTAACCCTAATGTAAACATAGCAGTTTCTCTGAAACTGCTATGTTTATAGAAAAAAGGGTTAAACCTAGCTGGACCTGGCACCCAGACCACTTCATTAAGCTGAAGTGGTCTGGGTAGCCTATAGTAGTCCTTTAAGTGTATGGTAATATTGTTTTATCATTTGTTCACTCCTACTTTATTCACAAAGTACTTTTAATTGGACCTGAACACCCTGCTGCTTGATTCCTGATCTACATATCCTTGGTGGGGATATCTACCACCTACACCTTCTGGATTGAGCAAACCATGTTTTGCTCTATTATGTATGTATGTTTTTAAACTTGTTCTTACACTCCTTATTTTACCGTGTACACTATTTTGTGTTTTAATTTCTCTTCCTCCACATATACGGAGAGGACCTGCACTGCCCATATACATCCTAGTGGGGATTATACCACTTCACGCTATATTCCAGGAGCCGATACAAGAGGCTCCTTAATATGTGAGTGTACAATCCTACACTTACTTACTCTGAGCATCTTATGTGTGAAATATTTCACTATATTATTTTATCTGTTATACTTTAACACACCATTGAGAACATCCATCGCCGGAGTTACACTATATCCGGAGCCGGGGGTTCATCCCGCCAAAATGCTAAAGTCGGAGCGGAGTTGAAGCTCCAGAAAAGTGTACATGTTACTTACCTCACCCTTGTCTAGTGATATAGTACATACCACATTATCGGTGCACGTATTGTTTCCTTCCTGTCGTTGCATATATCTTCTAAGGACGACTCAGCAGCCGCCGCACCTGCCATTTTGCTATAATTCCTATACTGCCCGGCGTATATCTTTTAATTGCATTGTTATGCCAGTCGTATTATTGTGAGTTTTTTAGAAGAGGAATTCTCAATACACAGAGCTGCGTGAATTTTGTTTACTATAATACCTTTAAAAAAAAAATAATAATAATAATTCCCCTCCCCCCCAGACTTTAATCAAACCCCCATATAGCTCCTGTGAATCCCTCTAAAGTACAAAAATAAATAATAATTTAACAGGCGGGATTTCCAATGATTAGACAACTTACCGGGTAAATAACCTGCACTCATTATTAATATTATATTTTATAATTAAGTGCCAGCACATCTCTCAGCAGACTTTATTATTTTCACATACACCTAATAATACCTCAGTGCTGTACTTCTAACTCCCATACTGCTCAGCCAGACACTGACAAAGCACCCAGGACACATTAAACTAAATTAAAAAAGTATTTTAATTAAAATTTCTTCCACTTTATAGACTGGGCCAGCCAAGCCTGTGGCCTGCAACTCTCACCATGCTCAGCCAGCCAGCCAGGGGTTATAACATGCTCACACTGAGGGCACTCACCTGAGGGACATACTAAAAGGAATGACAGATTGGAATGCCCATAGAGTTTAACAAGGCAGTGGAATGCCCATAGAGAATAATGGAAGTGAAAGGAATGCCCATAGAGAATAATGGAAACAAAATATTTCAATTAGAGACAAAACTATTACACATATGAAATCCATATTTTGCCACAATATTCTCCAGATTCAGTGTCAATTTTTGAAATTGAAATTAAGTGGGATTATCATTGTTTTCTATAGAATGACAATGGTGAATGACTAAAGAGAATGCCCATAGACTATAATGGGAGGCAACACAAAAACTCATTTGCAGGTAAATCTGTTTTGTGTAGCAAATTCATCTTTTCCACAGGTGTTCCCCAAGTACAGCAGTAGATTGTAAAAGTAAATTTATCTGGGATTATAGCTCTTTTCTATGGAATGACAGGTAAATGATGCAATGGAATGCCCTTAGAGTATAATGGGAAGCAATATGTGACTTGGTATCTGAACCGTAAAACATATCAAGTAAATCTTTTGCAGGCATACTCTGCGCGTTCAGTGGCAATTTTTTTAAATTGAGATTAAGTGGGATTATCATTGTTTTCTATAGAATGACAATGGTGAATGACTAAAGAGAATGCCCATAGACTATAATGGGAGGCAACACATAAACTCATTTGCAGGTAAATCTCTGTTATGTAGCAAATTTATCTTTACCACATGTGTTCCCCAAGTACAGCAGTAGATTGTAAAATTAAATTTATCTGGGATTATAGCTCTTTTCTATGGAATGACAGGTAAATGATACAATGGAATGCCCATAGAGTATAATGGGAAGCAATATGTGACTTGGAATCTGAACCGTGAAACATATCAAGTAAATCTTTTGCAGGCATACTCTACGAGTTCAGTGGCAATTTTTTGAAATTGAGATTAAGTGGGATTATCATTGTTTTCTATAGAATGACAATGGTGAATGACTAAAGAGAATGCCCATAGACTATAATGGGAGGCAACACATAAACTCATTTGCAGGTAAATCTCTGTTATGTAGCAAATTTATCTTTACCACATGTGTTCCCCAAGTACAGCAGTAGATTCTAAAATTAAAAATAACTGGGATTATAGCTCTTTTCTATGGAATGACAGGTAAATGATACAATGGAATGCCCATAGAGTATAATGGGAAGCAATATGTGACTTGGAATCTGAACCGTGAAACATATCAAGTAAATCTTTTGCAGGCATACTCTACGAGTTCAGTGGCAATTTTTGAAATTGAGATTAAGTGGGATTATCATTGTTTTCTATAGAATGACAATGGTGAATGACTAAAGAGAATGCCCATAGACTATAATGGGAGGCAACACATAAACTAATTTGCAGGTAAATCTCTGTTGTGTAGCAAATTCATCTTTTCCACAGGTGTTCCCCAAGTACAGCAGTAGATTCTAAACCTAAAAATAACTGGGATTATAGCTCTTTTCTATGGAATGACAGGTGTGACGAGACCAATCTCGCCACATTGCATATGGATAGGCCTGGTTGCTCGCCTCTGCCTTTGGACTATGGCCCCCTTTTAAAAGACTCTCCAGGTTCAGTAAATTTTTGAAATTGCCCGAGACCCATGTGCAGCGACGGAACTGCCGCCAGTGCAGTTGCACTTGGGGCCGCACGCTAATGGGGCCCATCGGGTGGCCCACACACTTAGGGCCACCCGATGGGCCCTATATCTTCAGGGGCACTGTCAGCGCTGTGACCGTGTTATAGCGCAACAGGGCCCCTTGCATAAAAAAAAAATGCAGCCGTAACGCAAGTGCTGCTTGGAGGAAATGACGGCCGGTCACTTCCTCCCAGCTCACTATGCGCAGGAGGAGAGCCAGCGTGGAGGCCTTGAAGAGGGAGAGCCATGCTGACTCCCATCAGCCCCAGTCACCCTCCTGCAAAGAAACAGTAAGAAACAGGAGGGTGGCTGACAAATGAGCTGTCTGTGTCAGTGTGTATGTCTGTCATTATGTATATATGTATGTCTGTCAGTATGTGTATATATGTAGGTCTGTCAGTATGTATATATGTATGTATGAATGTATATCTGTGTGTATGTATGGATGTCAGTGTCTGTATGCATGCATGTCAGTATGTATATATGTATGTATACCAGTACCAATGTATGTCTGTATGTCAATATGAATGTATGTCTGTGTGTATGTATGTATGTGTGTGTGTATGGATATCAGTGTCTGTATGCATGTATATATGTCTATCAGTATGTATGTATGCCAGTGTCAGTGTATGCCAGTATGAATGTATGTCTGTGTGAATGTATGTCAGTGTTTGTATGTCCTTATGCGTGTGTGTGTCTAAATATAGGGCTTAGAAGAGCGACCTCAAGACATGTCTCCAAGCCTTCTGGGTATGAGAGCCAGGAATCTTACTTCCCAATTCTCATACTGTAACATACCTTGACGTTACGCATGCATGCACAGTGCTGTCATGGTTGGCAATAGAGAATCATTGCATGTGCCTCAGGCACACAATACTCCTCTCTGATGTGCATTGGATAGACCCATCATCCGGGTGGCGCTAAAGCAGGAGGGGGCATCAAGTCTGGAAGGGTGAGTGTGGCAAACCTAGCCACTTGGACAATATAAAGAGACTGTACCTTTAAGGGTTGCCTGTATGGTTGTGGGGTATGTGTGTGCATTAGTATAATGTATGCTGGCTGTAATACCTTGTATTTCCTGTATTGGCTATCTGCCGAACACAGATAGCTGTATTCCATTTCGTTTCACGAACGGCACCTTTGCGGGCCGTTCGTGAACCGAAATAACCACCATGTAATAGCCCACACACTTAGAGGTGCTGAACTTCCAGGCTGTTCGGGAGTTCCGGGCCGTTTGGTATTATATTCCCTATAGTTCAATCGGTCTTTTGAATGTGTGTTTTAATGAATATGTTTTTCGTGCGGCGTTCGGTTGTTTTAGCTGGGATCTGAGCGGTAATCTCACGAATGATGCGCTCAGACCCCAGCTATCTACCGAACGTCCATTCGTGCAAATAGTCCAAATAGTCGAAGAACTGTACATTTTAAAGTAAATCCACTTAACGGTATATTCCAGTGGGAGGATCCCTCTCGTGCAGCAGTGCCTGATGGGGGAAAGGCTCTGTACATTAAGTTCCCCACGTAGTCCACTCTGGGAATGCCCCTGGGATGTGACTCAGGAAACCCCTTGCATGGGGAATTGTATAAATTGCAGAGCCTGTGAATAAAGCCTTCAGTTGACTCTCAGAACTGTGTTTCGTCTGGTTACTGGGAGATTTGGGATATTGCCTTGCTTTTCAGCGCTTGACTGTGGATTACTTTCTGAACCAGCGGAATTCATGGATTTAATACTGCCGATCCGCTACAGTGAGTAATTATTTTGATTTTTTTTTTTTTTTACTCTTTAGAGGGGGAGACTATAGCGGATCGGCAATATTAAATCCCACGAATTCCGCTGGTACAGAAAGTAATCCACAGTCAAGCGCTGAAAAGTAAGGCAATATCCCAAATCCCCCAGTAACCGGACGAAACACAGTTCTGGGAGTCAACTGAGGTCTTTAATCACATGCTCCAGTATTTATACAATTCCCCATGCAAGGGGTTTCCTGAGTCACATCACAGGGGCATTACAGGAGTGGACTACATGGGAAACTTAATGTACAGGGCATTTCTCCCATCAGGCACTGCTGCACGAGAGGGACACTCCCACTGGAATGTACCGTTAAGTGGATTATCCCTCTGTTCAGCAGAACCGACAAGTTACATTAAAATCTATAACTTCAATAAAATTTGGCAGATTTAAATGAATGGACGTTCGGTAGA
>OW240918.1:144591308-144689142 GCA_933207985.1 Pelobates cultripes
CACTACTAAGCTCTTGTAAGAGCTTGTTCCTGTCCTGCTCTCTGAAGGAGTCCACGGTGGTTATGGTGTCGGCTGCAGTGCTTGGAGTCCTCAGGAAGCGCTAGGAGCATCCATCAACGGAGGTACCCAGTCGGGGTGCCAGGTGATCCTTTACACATATATTTCTTTTTATACATAAAGGAGCCTTTTCACCTAAGCTATTTTTATCAGTGTCAATGTAGGACAAAGCACAGTTAATTTAGAACAAAATAGACAAGGTGGAAAAATGTTGCAGATTTTTGATTCATAATTTGCAATTTGACGGTCAGTTTCTCCAGAATACAATAACAGGGTTATTTACTAAAGCCCGAATATCCCCGTACGGTCGTACCGAATGCAGAAAAAGCATCTGGTTGTGCACAGACTGTATAACTGTATAACGATGGCTGGATTTTGCCATTCAGGTCCTGACCAGTACATTATTTGGTCTGGATTTAAACTGGATTAAATGTCACTGAAAGGCTGAAATCCAGACCGAATGCTTGAAATCTGGGCTGGAGTCTGGGGGGTTTTATTTTAACGAGTTGCATTGCAAGATAATGACTTTTTTGGGGCTTTTTTGGTGACTGAACATAAGAATTAGAAGAAAGAAGAATGTTGATGGTAAGTATAATTTTTACTTTATGGTTATTAGTTTAATTGCCCCCTCATTATTATTAGGGTGAGAGGGGTAGATAGGGATATTTATTTTTAATAGGGGTAGCAAGGGGATTGGGGCATAACACTATTTGAAGTGGTGGACAATGGCATATCCACACCCCGTGTTGTTTAATTTGGGCCCTCACCTGCTGCCAATGGGTGAAGGCTATAGGGGGAGACATTGCTTTCTTTCAATCCCTGGCGGTTCTAGTGGGGGAGGGAACTCTAACCTGCAGCTCAGACTAGAGTTCACTCTCGCGAGAACAAATCATTGCCATGGTAACCGTGGCAATGCTCCGTGTTCGTGAGAGGAGAACCCGGCGGAGCTGCAGGTAAGAGCGCCCCTGGTTTCTCTCTCTCTCCTGCCGGCTGCCAGCAGAGATCACTGATCTCCCCTCCAGTCCGTGAAGGCAAACAGCAGGGCTGGTGCTTGGATAGCACCAGCCCTGCATGGGCCGGCAGGGTAGAGCCTCGGGCAGCACTATTTTCTCGGGGGAAGAGGGGGCAATTGCCCCATTGCCCCCCCCGGATCCGCCACTGGGTTCGGGCCCCTCTGTGTGGTTCGGGCTCATTGTGACAGCCATCTTTTAGCCTGGAAAGTGCTCCTTTGTGCTCCAATGTTTAGAGCATTGCTGTGGTTTACCATGGCAAAGTTCCAAACACCTGCATTTGCAACAGCATATACACTGGAGCCCTAGGGAAGTCTTTATGTGAATGTATCTCCCACTAGGCATAAGGATTACTCCCTGTCCCAAGGTAAATTACAGAGGGTTTTTAAAGGAACACTATAGTCACCTAAATTACTTTAGCTAAATAAAGCAGTTTTAGTGTATAGATCATTCCTGTGCAATTTCACTGCTCAATTTCACTGTCATTTAGGAGTTAAATCACTTTGTTTCTGTTTATGCAGCCCTAGCCACACCTCCCCTGGCTATGATTGACAGAGCCTGCATGAAAAAAAAAAACTGGTTTCACTTTCAAACAGATGTAATTTACCTTAAATAATTGTATCTCAATCTCTAAATTGAACTTTAATCACATACAGCAGGCTCTTGCAGGGTCTAGCAAGCTATTAACATAGCAGGGGATAAGAAAATCTTAATTAAACAGAACTTGCAATAGAGAAAGCCTGAATAGGGCTCTCTTTACAGGAAGTGTTTATGGAAGGCTGTGCAAGTCACATGCAGGGAGGTGTGACTAGGGTTCATAAACAAAGGGATTTAACTCCGAAATGGCAGAGGATTGAGCAGTGAGGCTGCAGGGGCATGTTCTATACACCAAAACTGCTTCATTAAGCTAAAGTTGTTCAGGTGACTATAGTGTCCCTTTAACTATGATCACTAGCAGCTATCACTGCATTCGGTGGGCATAACTTTAAAAAAAATAAAATAAAAATACTTTCCCCTTAGCTCCTCTCTCCCCACTTCAGCCCTTGTCCACCTACTACAGCCCCAAACCCCGATCAAAGCCCTTATCCTCCAGTACAGCCCATAACTCCCAACTACAGCTTCTGTTTTCCCACTACAGCCCCATCATACACCCCATTACAGCCCTATTTCCCCATAATTATTTAATATGAAGAAAACAAACTAAATAATTCACACAAGCCCCTCTGCTAGAAACGGTTAAAGGATTACTACTAGCCACAAGAGCATGTCACTGTTTTAAAGTGGTCATGGTGTATGGAGACCCTGTGTGTGCTACATTTCATTATGAAATACTGCTCATATTTAGATATTTGATATTGCTGCTGGTGTAAAGTCCAGCTCCATTTGTTTGCCCGGGAACAGATAAACAGACAAATTAATATAAGCAGCCTAAGGATTGTCAGTACTGATACCTAATCCTGCAACAGACCTGACCCAACAGGAACAGACCAAATGAAGACCCCTGCCTTGACATTGTATTTTTTTAATTGGTACTCTGTTTATGGATACGCAGTAGTCCTCAAATCGTATGCATTGTCGGTGCGCCAATAAACGTGTTTGTAGCTGATTTAGGATAAATGTCTGCATGTGAAATCACTAACACAGTTCTCTGCCAGCAGGCAAACTGTTAGGATAGCTCTAAAGGCTCGGTGCCAACCAGCAGGTATGTGTGAGGTCTTCATGTAAACTGTACATAACCAGTGATGCAATGGCAAGCACTGGCACACTCTAGCTTTAGTTGCAACACCTCCTCCCATCAGAGGTGTAACTAGAAATCACTGGGCCCAGTGCAAAAATTACCCTGCCCCCCCAACTCATTCCCTCCCCCCAAAGCCCCTCTACGCATTTCATTTCTCCCTAGCCCTTCCATGGGTCTCATTCCTCCCTAGCCCTTCCATGGGTCTCATTTCCCCCTCAGCCCCTCCATGCGTCTCATTTTCCCCCCAACCCCTCCATGCTTTTAATTTTCCCCCGCCCCTCCATGCATCTCATTTCTCCCCCAAACCCTCCATGCATCTCATTTCCCCTCCAGCCCCTCCATGAGTCTTATTTCCCCTCCAGTTCCTTCATGTGACTCATTCCCTCCCCCATAGCCCCTCCATGTGTCTCATTTCCCCCCCAACCCCTCCATGCCTCTCATTTCCCCTCAAGCCCCTCCATAAGTTTTATTTTCCCTCCAGCCCTGTCATGCGTTTAATTTCCCCTCCAGCCCCTCCATGAGTTTTATTTCCCCTCCAGCCCCTTCATGCGACTCATTCCCTCCCCCATAGCCCCTCCATGTGCCTCATTCCTCCTAGCACCCCTTTGTGTGTAATTTCCAACCCCTTTCTTGTACCTGCTCACCGCCCGCCTCTCATTGAGCACTTCTTGTCCAATTGCTCGGTCACGCTACACACAGGGCCGGAGGGGAACAGCACAGCTCTCCCCTCCTGCCGACAACCGTGGGCCCTCAACCAGTGCGGCTGTGCACCAGCCCAAAAGGTATGCAGGCGGTCCACGGTCGCAGGGGTCGCGGCTGCGGCAGTGCTCCCTGGAGTGATGGGTCCAGTCGCAGCGGTGACTCCTGCGACCATGGTAGTTACTCCACTGCTTCCCATCCAGTTTTTATACCTTCCAATGTTGAGAGACACTTTGATATCCGATGCAAATTAGGACTGTGTTTAATGTGCAAAAATTGCTTATTGTCATTTTGTTTGTAGAGAATATTTATTTTAATTGTGTTATTATTACATCCAAAAACACCCACTCTGTATCAATAGCTACAATGCATCTTATGTCTTTTTCCTATGTGAGAGCTCTTCAGCAGGGTGAGAATTCAAATTGAATATTCCCTAACGCATGATTAGTGCCGAGATGATTAAAATAATTGCTGTTTAATGTATTAATAATTCATTTTAAAGATGTGAATCTTAAAGAGTGCAAAAACCTCAAAGTTCAAACATTCATTGAACCATGCGCCATCTATGAATCTCTCATAAAGGGCTGTGATTGGTCAGTCATACTACAGCAGGAAATGGTACAATGGCATGTGTTTATTTCCTTTACTGCTTACATTAATAATTATTATCATGTGAGCAGATTTCCACCAAAAGTGTTTTCCTCATGTGTGACACAGACCTTTCTACGCCTTTTCTTTTTAATGTTAACCTTAACGTTATTCCTTTCCCAAATCAAATAATTATATTGTTAATGATTGCCGTGGCAACCTATCCACAAAAAGATTGATGTGATGTCTAATTGCTGGGGAATAGGGTCAAAAGTTTCAGTAAACTCTGGCCTTATCCTCTCTCCGAGCAGTGTTACTGAAAGGTGAGTGATAAGACCACTCGCTAGCCGGATCTGAAAAAGAAAAGAGGATTTGTAACTTGGATGAAAAATGTGTGAATTAAACAAAATCCCAAAAAAGTTACTGGCACTTTATGCCGAATCCCTGGATTCACTTGAGTGACAGAGACTTTTGGTATCACTGCAATGGTTATTAGAATGTAAGCTCAGATGTCAACGTCAAGGCAAACTGTGTTCCATTAGACAGTCCTGGGTCCTGGTTTGCTCTCTGGTGGGGGCTTGAGAGATTTCATAACGTACAGTAACAGTTATTTACTGAAGTTAGAACTGCTTGGAAGTCGCAGTGAATTTCAAATGTAAAGTCAAAATAGTTCAACTGTAAGCAGAATTAACTTGGCCGTAGGGTTGAAATTTACTTTAAACCCACTTATTGAACTCCCAGCATTTCTCATTTTAGTGAATAACTCTGTAGGAGTGTGTCCTTGCTGGTTGTTGCGTCTGTGAGGGTGCAGAGTGTTTTAACGGCACTATACACAGCCAGGCACAGAATGACCATTGGACAAACTGGGCAAATGTCCAACAAGCTGCAATGGCCAGAGGTCGAGGCTGGCTGCAGAGATCAAAAGATCTTGTAAAGAACTCACCCAAAAGACTGCGATTCACTACATTCAGTGGCGTACTAGGGGGGGGGGCGGTCCGCCCAGGGTGTCACGCAGTAGGGGGTGCCTGAGGCGCATTTTCATGCCGCTTGCAAGAGTCTCCACATCCAGCAGCAGCATGCCTTCTGTTCTCGTGATCCGGGAGAGCGTTGCCGCGCATTGCTATGAACAGAGGACATGCTGCTGCGGAATGTCGAGACTCCTGGGCCCCTCTTCACTGGGCAACCATACTGTGCCACCGGACCACCAGGGAATGTAGTGTGTCCCCCCTCATGAATATATGCATACACAACAAACACACAGCATGCACACTATACACACACACTGCATACACTACAAACAAATAGCATGCACACTATACACACACACACTGCATACACACTATACACACACACTGCATACACACTATACACACACACACTGCATACACTACAAACACACGGCATACTCACTATACACACTATGACGTGCCCCTCACTGACCAAGCTTCCTTGCATTGGGCCTGCTCTGCCTTTAAAATGCCCGGACTGAATTCTTAGCCCGGTCCGATCCTGTGCACAATGCTCAGAAACTTCCATCCCTTCTAGAGGTTCCCAGCGATGCAATCTATGTCACTGCAATACCCCCTATATAAAGCGGCCTGTCCTGGCACCAGACGTCCCTATGTTAGAAGGTATCCTACTGATACAGAATCCCTGTAAAAGGCACATTTGTGCTAAGTACTTCAAAGAGATTCATAAGAATACCCCCCCCCCCCCACACACACACACACCCTTTTGCCTCATTAGGCATTAGTAGATTAGGAGACTTTTCCTTTTAACTGAATGCAGAATGAGATTATTTACATTGGGCTCCCCTGGGATGTGTGCCCTGATATTGGCAGAAGAGTTGTAATTTAACAATAATTGTACTGCCTTCCAGTGGAGGTGGTAATTACTAACCAAGAAAATAATGGAATGCTTGTGACACACAAGACTGAAATATAAAAATATAAGAAAAAAAAGCCAAACAATTGCATTTTCTACAGTAAATTTATCCAACACTTTATATCCAAGCTGGTGTTTCAATTTTTTTACAAGACAGCTAGATTAGGGTTATTTACTAAACTTCAAAGTGAATTTCTAATTTAAGGCCAGAGTAGCCAAACTGAAAGCATAGCTGATTTGGAGAATTGTTCCAGTTGGGCAATTTTCCCCTTAAATAATCACTATAGTGTTAGGAATATATGTATTCCTAACACTATAGTCCTGGTGGGGCTGTTTAGGAGCAGACCCCCCTCAGAATGCAGTTAGAAGGTATTCAGCTCACCTTTTCTCCCTCTCTGTGTCAGTCTTGCTGTAGCTGGCCCCGCCTCCATGGCTGAGATCATCAATCGTGATGATCTCAGCCAATCCAGTACTTTGCCAGAGGAAATAATTGGGAGGCCATCGCGCATGCGTGGCAAATCAGCGTCTGCTCCAATGGGCGTCTTCTCATAGAAATGCATTAAATCTGTGCATCTCTATGGGGAGCGGTCAGAGTCTCCATGCAGAGTGATTTCTCCTTAGAAAAAGTCCTCAGGGAGCAGTGACAGAACTCTGCCTGTACATACACAAACCTCACACCTCGTTCAGTAGTATGGAGTACCTTCAGCCTTATAATCTGCCATTAAATGTATTTTAATTTATATCGAAAAGGGTCTGCTAGAATATTTTATCACAGAACCCATGGCAGCAGTAGGTACTCAGTACCAGGTAGTGTCTGCAGAGGAATATTGCCCTTCCTTTTGCATATGGCACACTGAGCGTAGGTTTTCTGTAAGCCCTGGCCGACATTCAGTGTTCTGACAAAGTGAAATAAATGATGTAGCCTGGAGTAGAAATTGATAAACTGCAGCTAATTAGTGTGTCTATTAAATTCTTCACGGCTATTATTTGGCACAGCGTCATAACGAGCTGGCACGTAATCCTGCTGAGATACTGCCTTAAAGACTAACGCAGACATCAAACAAATTCACACGAACACTATAAATAATAAAAATCAGAACTACAAGACAAAATAAACCATCAATTTCCCCTTAGAATTAAAAAAAAAAAGGAAGAAGGTGTTAACTTGTGTTATCTTAAGCAAACGGTATTACATTTTCTCTAATGCCCATCTAATGGTAAAAGCAAAGCAACTGTACTTGTGTGCTTAATGGCTTGTATAATTCATTAGAGGTCCCCTTAAGTGCTAACATATTGGACATATTGATTTTTACACAGTAAAATCAATAAGGGGGGAATTGGGAGGAGTGGGAGAGAGGCGTGTTAATAACTAAGGTTTGGGATTTTTTTTAAAGTTTCTGGGCAACCAACACCAACATAAACAGGCCTTCTGTGACCTCCAGTACCATTGGGCTGATAAGACACTGAGCTGATGTCCTTTAAGCTGAAATGTCAGATATAAACCTGCAGAAGGCCAGATGCTGTAACATATGCCATGCTGTGTAATATTGTCCTTTGTATACGAGATGAAGTCGGAAAACCAATCCGAGAGACAACAATTTATTATTTCAGAAAGTCACGTCAAACAAACTGTGTCTGGAACGGGCTTTAACGAGTTCCCATCATACGTTTTTTGTTTTGTTTTTCCAACAAGTAAATGTGCTCTTATGTCGTGTAGTTTAGTATTGATGAAATTGGTTGTATAGGCCTGTACGGGTACATTTTGTCTTTTTTCGCGGTTTAATGGTTACAATGGCACACTGTCAAAGCGTTCGCTGGAGATCTCAGACCATCGATAATGTGTCGACTTGGTATAAATTGGTACAAACTCCCACATTTCCATATCGGCACCTGACACAGTCCGTTAAATGTTAAATTGTTCAGATAGTTTACCGTCATAAGGCTCCAGGGAGCACCATAACCACTACAGCCTATTTATGATGCTTAGACTATGATTACAAGTACAGATATTACAATACAGTACAACATTTTCCATTGATAACATATCAATGATACAGTTTTTTTTAGGTACAATTGCTTAAAAAAAGCCTATTTAAGCCTATGTAGCAGTATGTGACAAGTCGTGTGAATCTAATTAAGGTAGGTACATCTATGGTACTACCCCATATGCCTTAGGTAACAAAAAGAAGATATTAGAACATTGAAGTGAAGGTAAGTTATCACAAATGTGGCATCAAGATTGTTACCAAGTTATCAATCAGAAAAATGACTGTTGAATCTGTCAATAGATTAGAAAGTTGTTGTGACTTCACGACTCGCTAAACATGGAAATGGCAAAGTAAAAAAAAAAGGTAATTCAGATTTCACTTTGTAGTCAGTGAGATCCTCGTCAATTTACAACTGCAGTCGGTTCACAGATGTGGATGATAACTAGCTCTGAATCACAGAAACTCAGTGGCGAGATGGTGCCGTCCAGCACAGAGAGCTACGATGTGATCATTTCATCTTTTTTTTACAAATCACTGACATATTCTGGAGCACTGTACAAAGGGTAAACACAGCAAATTAGTAAATGTGGTTAATCAAGTATTGTACAAAGGAAGAGCTATAGTGGGGACATGAAATAAAAGTGCAGTAAATCCAGAGGGGAAGATTGAATGCTACTTGTGTTGACACTGTACAATATCCTTCTGTCTGTCATTCTATCTGTCACAATACCCCTGGGTCTAACATGCAGGACGTAGATCACACTGAACTGAGGTCGGAATATAGAATGGTCAGTAACTAGCTGAGGTCAAAATAACAGCGATCGATAAAGAATAAAGATGAACATTCTAAACACCAAATGGGAAGACCACAACGGGGCAAAGCAGAGAGGGTTTAAATAGGGTTAGAATGCAGATGATTGGCAGGTGTAATTTCTGCAATACCAAATAATGTGAGGGTGCTATTGCAAGTAACTGTGCGTTGGAACTGAGTCACAGAGGTCAAGTGCCAAATAAGGGCGCTGATTCACAGAATCCCTGTGATTCACCCCCCCCAAGTATATATATTTTAGTTTCCTAAAGGACAGGTGACAGGAAAGTCTAGTAGACCCATAAAGCACATGCTATTAGAATCGGACGTCTTTATAAAAGTTCTGTAGGTGGGTGTTGGGGGGCAGAGAGCAAAGAGAGAACTGACCAAGGTTTATAATAGACGAAAAGTGCCAAGATTTATTGAATACTGATTTAAAACATTATGATTTACTGGGAAATTCTTGGGGGGTGAGAGAAGGGGTAGAGGCTGCGTGGGTAAGGGAACATGTTAGTAAAATTTGAGCTGTGCAGGTTAGAGGAACTCTCCAAACACCATAACCACTACATCACACACCTGTGTTCTGTTGGCATTAGTCGCCTCCTTTTCTGCTACCAGATACTGCAGCCCCAGTGCAGAGAAGCGCTCATCATCGTAGGTTTTTAACAGTGTTTTATTGACATTCATAAGGATGAACAAATTATGTTTACAATGCAGCCCTACTAAATAAGACCTTTAAAATTCAGCTTTTAATAAAAAAAAAAATATGTTTCCAGTTGCAGAATGGAGGATAAAGAGGTCCTTCCTTATACAAGACCTCTAGACTTTGAAGCATGGCAAATGTTGGAGATTTGGTTTTGGGTTTTTTTTTTGGGGGGGGGGAGTTGAACTCCCAACAGACTCTCTAGGCTATTTCAGTTGGTCCCCATCAGGTGGAACCAGTGTTTCTTATTTGACAAGCCTCACGTTAGATCAGACGTATCTTATAATGATCTTAGGCTGAGTTTTATTTAGTTTATGCTATGTTACAACTGAAGAATTCTTCTCACATTATTATTATTATTATTATTATGATATTTATAGAGCGCCGTCAAATTCCGCAGCGCTTTACAATGGGATCTAATGCAATGTACAAAACTTTCTATGTGTCAGAAAAGTTTTCAAAAATTTACTCTGTATTCAATATATACCTCTACAATAATTAAATTTTTCTGTTGAGAAAACAATTACAAAACGATTCCTTGTCGTATGATGTTGAACAATTTGACCTTCTAATGGATGACTACATCAGGCATGGATTATGTAGGACAAATTGATAACGTTAGCACAAGCAGAAAGAGCCGATGTCAAAGTTAATACAAAGATGGCCACCGCATCAAAAATGTATATTGTTGCAAATTCCAAAATACTCAGATATTCAAATCAGAAAAACACCGCTATACATATTTATGTATGATCCATCTAGTGCTGATTGGGGTGACCTTTCTTCCCCTATGTGTCAGAATCTCAGTCACATTAATTGTGCTTTGTAGTGAAATGCATCGGGTACAGTAAGTTACTATAACTATAGAAAAAGTTGTTTATTTTGAACAACATTCCATTCTAGAATGCTCGTAACTGAGTGAATATTTACTTACTGGCATATTAATTTATCTTCCACGCCATTATTAAATAAGATTTTTAAAGAGTTAATAATTATTATTAATATTATTCTTATTTATATTTTCTATAGCAATCCATGTATTTCTGCTACTTTTAAACAGATTTGGCTCATAGCATCGTTTATGCCTTTCCACCTCCCTAGCTAGGTGTCCGTATCAATATTGACTGTTTGTCAAGCATGATATACTTTAAAAGATCCCTACTCCAGAAGTCAAAATAGCATGAAATGTAATTTTCCATCTATTTGTTGAAGCCAGGTTAAGCTTAGATCACTAACATTGATTGGAGACATGGGAAGTAAGTGCAGGAGCAAGGCACGCATCTGTGGTCAGAGACTTAATAGCAGAATTCAGAGGAACACCACTTGAGAAATCCCTAGCAAATGGACCATTAAGTTAAAATTCACCATCCGCTCTAATTTGCTCTCTTTCTCCCCTGTCCTTTGGTTGCTGGGCGCTAAAACAAATCCTGCCTCTGTTTGCCCAGTCTTCTATTACAATACTCCAATCAAATATTTGTCAACCTGTGAGCTGCGACCTTCTCTATAAATACGTTACCTGAGGCTTCAGGTAGACAGCACAGGAGACCAGTGACGGACATGTTTCTATCAGACAAGGTAATTATGAGAGTCTTCTTTCATCTTCCTTAAATTCTTATTTTTTCAGATCTCACCAGCATTACAAAATATTAACCATACGTAGGGAGTAATAGAAGTAATTAGACAAAAAATATTGCTGTGTTTAGAAAGGCAGACACAATTGTTTCAACTAGAATCTTCTAACATCAGTTCCATGTCTTCTTGATTGATTGAGTGTAGATTAAAAAATGTTTTTAATACATTTTAGTAGACAATCAAAACAGCCGTTTTATTTTGATTAAAAATGTTTTTTTTTTTTGTTTGTTTTTTAAATCAAATGCTTGGTTTTAACCATCCCATCCTCGTGTTGGAATTTTTTTATATACAAAATATACAAGCAAAATAGGCCAAAAATAAAACTGTTTCACTTTTTATTTTACATTTTATTTATTATTTCAATCTAAAAAATATTTTCATATATAAATAATATCAAAAATGCACATAATAAATATCATTATTTTCAGTTATCACACCCTTGTTACTTTCTTGCAAATCTTTTTCCCAGAAAAGAGCAAGTGGATTAATTTCTTCCAAATTATCTGTTGTGGAAGAAAATTAGTTTATCAGTAGATATCAAAATTGCATAAAAAAATGTTTTGCAATTAAAAAAAAAAAAGTACTATAACCATTCAAAAGGAGAAAGTTTAACACAAAATTTTACTTTTTATTATCATTTTATTTTTTTAATTCTTTGTTGAACAACTTGACTTAAAGGAGGCTGTTTTTTGGAACTTTTAAACTTTCCATAGCAATAGAACAACGGTTTATTTACTAAATAACGAATTACAGTGAAAGCAATGCTTACTTGCAAAATTCAGGCAAATATAACTTATTTGGGAAAAAAAATCTCCTGTCTAATTTAGCCTAAATTTAGCAATTTGGTTTTTAATTGACTACAATTTGTGTTTATAGAATAAATCCTACAATGCACTATTTTAATTAATCATTTATCTGAAATGCCTGAACTAGATGTGTACATAATAATAAGAAAAAAAACAATAAGTACAATAATGTCCGACCTATTTAATATAATAATATCCCTTTATAATATTACATGAACAGCTTTCAGATAACAAAGTCTGACCTGATTAACTAGATTTCTGACTTACAAGATGCACGCCGTAACGAATTGATTAAACAAGCAAACCTTCTGTATTCCATCTTCTTACAAATACTACAGTTTGAAGATATAAATTGAATAAAACGAATCACAAAAAACAGATTTGGGTTAATTTACTAATTCTTAAATTGTAGCGAATTGCTAACTAAATTGTAAGATATATCCAAAGCAGCCAAGCAGTGACTATAGGTGACTTGGATATTCTTTTTAAATTGCTTGTTCATGCCCAAATTTGAAGAAGATGGAATAAAGATTTGCTTTTTTAACGGATTTATTTTGATGAACATTCTCTGTGTTAGAAATCGAGTTCCCCCAGCACGGCTGCAGTTTGTTCATCTAAAAGCTGGTATCTGGGAAGATGAATTCACTTTATCTAGATAAGATATCGGGCTCTTTTTCTAACATGGTATTTATCTGGTTATTTTGTGTATGAAAATATTTGATGCCAAATCTTTGTTTCCCCTTTCAGACGCATTGATTTCATAGACCTATACGTAATGTGTGGATTGAATTAGTGTTTATATGTATGGGTTTAATACATGTGAATGGATGTGCATGCTAAAATAGTCACATATTATATTTAATATATAATCTCCCATTTTCTAGATCGGGGAGTGGCAACCTTCGGTACTCCAAATGTAGTGGAGATGTAGCCCACAACCTCTGCAGTGTTAAAAATGGCCTCCCCCTGTCCTAAATTATAAACTTGTGTGAGAAGTTTTACCTCCTATATCTGTCAAAATTATTTTGTCTGTCAATGACTTGCCCGTACATATCTCTACTGTATAAAAATGCTAATTATATACCTCATTAGCCACTCCTTCACACTCGCATATACAAACTCACTTTACCAGGCGCTCACCTAACAAGCCACACTCCCCAATGGTCAAACACTCATCTAGCCAGCCACCCTGCCACTCACATTGAAAAATACATTCATAACTAGCCACGGATACATAGTTAGCCATCTATTTCCTCTGACTAGGGGTGTTGCCAATTGGCACAAAGAGCGATTGAAAAAGAGATCTTCTTCATTTTAAATCGTTTGTTTATGCCTAAATTTTACAAGAAGATGGGAAAAAATATGAATTTTATAGCCCCTCCTAAAACCAGGCCTATACCATTGCAATTATTTATTTAGTGGCACTATATACCATACCATAAGTCCCCTAATGTGTTCTATAAATCACATTGTCACACTACATTTTACATTGAATTCCATAAATCTACATTTAGAAATCCCCTTTTTCTGCATTGACCATTCACCCCACTGTATATGGTGCATTAACATCGCACTGTCACAAATGATGCAATTTGGGGTGTTATTTCTCTCTCAGTATTACAGGGGTAACTGGGCTAACAATGCCAAAATTAGACCCAGGGCTTTTTAGGACCTCATTAGGGCATACAGCCCGTCTGCCCCCTTGCTCTCATTAGGGCATAATACATCCCCCGTCTGCCCCCTCCACCTCAGGGCATACAGCCCCCATCTGCCCCCTCCATCTCAGGGCATACAGCCCCATCTGCCCCCTCCCTATCAGGGCATACAGCCCCTGCCTGCCCCCTGCCTATCAGGGCATACAGTCCCCGTCTGCCCCCTCCCTATCAGGGCATACAGCCCCTGCCTGCCCCCTCCATCTCTAGTTTATTTTGAAAGGAGCATGGGTTACACAGAGGTTTATTCGGTATTGTGGGATCAGTGAGAGAAAATACAGCTATGTAAATAGATTTTTCTTGTCAGTGGGTAAAGTCACCACTCACGGTTTGTGCTGTTTAATGAGACAATAGTATCAGCCTTTCCATTAACGATAACGATTTGCTTTCGTTGTTGACTTGGAAGTTCTTTGTCTTTTAATATGTTACCTGTAAAAAGGACGTCTGTAAATCAGTCTGTGCGATTCTACTCGTGGTAACAAGGAATATCTGGAGTAATATCACTTTATTTTAGTTAAGATTGGCCGTCCTGAAAGTAATTTCTCATATAATCTCATTTAGTCAAATTCATATAATCATACGTCATAAGATTCTGGGCCTTGCGTGGGATTTACAATGCTTAAAGAAACAACTCAATTTAAAAATAAATTGTTTTTATTTATTTATTTTAATATTTATCTTTCGGGGACCCCCATTTCCACAATAACAAGGTTAACACGAGGTAGCCTCATCGTCAGCCAGCATCAGGAGTGTATCCTCACTGCAGCGCAGACCCCCCCCCATTTTGAAGTCATCATTACTGTCGACTTCTCGCGACCATACAGCGCATGCGTGGTAATTGCCATAATCTGCCTAAAATACTCAGTTGTCTTTTGAAGTACAGTTCAAACCATCTGGGACAGAAAACCCTCCCCACTATCTGATGGACATGTTACTAAGAGGTTTTTATAAATGTAAGTTCTCTTATTTATAAAATAAGCCATAAGGGACATGTAGTTAAACCTTAAAACACTTAAACAGAAGTGCTTTAGGGGTTTGTAATGTTCTTATAACGGCTGTTTGTTACTGACACACATGGTAACTAGCCCATTGATTGGTGTTCATTATTTCATGGAATGAAGAATGTGGAACCTTGGCTTTCTTAAATCACTTAGGAACTAAAACTGTAGTGTAGCACCTATAACCTAATGGTATCATAACCATAATTTTCTTAGAACACTTGAAATCTCCCTTTATTGTCAGAATTCCCAATACACTCAGATGGCTAAAGGTGATAGAAAATTGCTTAGTTTTAGCAGGCTTGCCGACTGATGCTACATGAAGCAACATTGAGTCTACTTTATTCGGTTATAGGACAACTTCTAAACTTTACATTAGTTGATAAACAAAAGGTTTTATATTTGCAGACAGATTTATACAGACTAATGCAGAACTCCACAGGCGAGATCTTGTTTCTTCCCATAATATTTTTTTAAAGCTCATATTTTAATTTATGTTTATTACCGCTCTACTGCAGAGAGCATCAATCATCTTTCAGTGGGTGTTATACTTGCTCTAAGACACACCTCTCCTGCACACCCATGTTTAGGAAGCACAGACTTGCTTTCCATGTTAGTTTAAAAGTACCCAACACAAGTTTGGCTTTGTGTGAATAAAACTTATCTGTTCTCTCCCTCCATTCTCAGATGGTACAAAACTGCTGTAATAAATCATACTGGTGGTTTCTCTCCTCTTTTTGTGCTGCTGCTCTCACACAGAGCCTGTCCCTTCTCCCTACTTCCCTGTGCATGCATTGCTTTCCCTTATGCTGAATTCAATCAGGAGAGACATCCTGATAGCAGGCATGCAGAGCACAGCCTTCTAATCACTGTGCACAGACTAAATTGACTGACAGGAGGGAGGAAAAGGCTACCTTTTAATCTCTGATTTTAGAGAAAACCAGTCCTGTTAGCACAAATTATAGACAAACATTTGATTCTTTATCATTTAAGATTGTTTCATTTGTCATGACAGATACCTTTTAAGCTGCTATAACACAAAACAATGGCCTATATCCTATATGGAATGATTTGCAATGTGACTAACCGTGTGTGTTTTAATTTTTTTAGTGAGTCGCGTTGACAAGATGGCCACTGGAGTGATCAGAAACCTCTCTGAATTCAAACTTCCCTCGACCTTCCAACTCCCCTTTCTACATTCTACTTTACACCATAACATTGACTTCCAGGATACCTCAGAGGAAGAAGATGAATTGCTGGAAGAGGAGGAAATTGAGGAGCTAGCAGAAGACAGTCCAGAATCGTTCACGGAAAGCGATGACCATCATGCTTTGCCTGAAGAACACGATACTGAAATGACATTACAGCTGCTAAAGTTTTCTGAGTTAATTAGCTCTGACATTCAAAGATATTTTGGTCAGAAAACTAAGGAAGAAGATCCAGACTCATGTAATATTTACGAGGATTATTATATGCCTCGTCTCTCAGGACAAGAGATGTACTATCAAGATCTGGTAAAGATGGCACAAAGCAGAAACCATGATAAAGACGACGCCTTCAATCCTCTCACACCTCCGATAGAACTGGACCATAAGATTCTGAGAACCATCAGCAGCAAGGAAGACCCTAAGAAACTGGGGCCTTTGACAGAGCTGTTTGATTTTGGACTCCGTAAATACATGAGGCAGAAGGTGGCAGCAAGCAAAGATTGCAGAGCGCAGAGACTAGATAAGAAATACGCTCACATCGTCCCTATGCATCGGCGGATGTTACCCACATCTTTCTGGAGGGAACCTTCCCCAGCCCCCATGTGCATCCTCAACACAAACACACCAGACTTCAGTGATCTCCTTGAAAACTGGACCTCCGACACCAGTCATGAACTGCAGAATGCCAGCAGAGACATTATGGGGGAATTTAGCAGATAGGTCAGCGGAAGGAGCAGAACTTTTACAAAATGTCAATAAAATGCAGAAATTCTATAGAGCATGGACTCTTTCTAAAGCTTAACTATCCATCTCCTTTATTCACTAATAGAATCACCTTCTACAGTCATCACTCGAACTGTAAGAAAATCCAAAAATTAAGAATTCTGGAGTAGAGCATACAAATAATATATGGACATATTGACTCAAGTCATACACCCTGTATATGTAATTAGATAGTCTGCATAGATCAATAAGGTTCCTTTACGAGCACATTCCTATTAAAAAATGCTCACTGTCCTGTAATTTATGAAACCATATGAAGATTTCATAAAACGAACATTGAATGCTACCAGAATACATTTGTTCGAATAGGTTATTAAAACGTTCATTCATTTAAATTGCATAAATTAAAATCTGCTTAATCCAGAATAAACTATCATATTATCCGATTAATAGATTTATAGCAGTGAACTAGATTTATAAATTATGACTCGGGGCATTCGGCTAGAATGGTGGATTTTACGATCTGTTATATGGTGGTGCAATTTTGAAATTGAAGCAAGTTGAGCTAGTCCTTCAAACATGGAAAATGTATATAAAATCATCACTGTAAAACTATATTTTTTGTTAAATATATGCACCACTAAGTGAACATTGTATTTGAATTTTTTTATTGCAGTTATACTTGTCTGAAATAACAAACCCACAAAAAGGATACAAAATGTGTTGTATGCCAAAGGGGTTTATTAGCTAAACTTTGCATTGCAGTTAATTGAAAATAAAAAATATTTACCGGTAGGTCAAAAAGAGCAGATTTGGAACAAAAAATTATTTAAAATCCCAGTCATATTATACATACACACAAGTAAATTACACAATATTTGGTTTCTTGTCTAGAAATTTGACACTACAGGCTTAAAAATAATTTTAGCTTAATTTAGTGTACAGATCATGCCCCTGCAGTCTCACTTCTCAGTTCTCTGCCATTTAGGAGTTAAATCACATTTGTTTCTGTTTATGTAGCCCTAACCACACAGTCTGCATGGAAAAAAATAATAATTAAATTTTCAATCAGATGTGAACTTATGTTACAAGTTTTTACCATCGGCTCTGTAAATTAAATTTAAATCACACACAGGAGGCTCCTGCAGGGTGTACAATGCTATTATCAAAGCAGGATATAAGAATGTCTAAATTAAACAGTCTGTGCAATAAAGGAAGTTTAAACCTTAAATCTCTCTTTTCAGGAAGTGTTTAGGAAGGCTGTGCATGTTACATGCAAAGGAGATGTAAACTGAACTGTATAAACAATGTGGTGTAACTCCTAAATGGCAGAGAATTGAGCAGTGACACTGCAAGAGCACGATCTAAACACCAAAACTGCTCCATTAAGCTAAAGTTGTTATGGTGCCTGTAATTCATTCTTAAGAATTTCTGTTTTCCACAATCACTGGAAGGAAGTGGGGAAATATATATATATATATATATATTTTTGTGAATAGAAAGGCACATTTGAAAATTAAGGGTAAAATAGCAAAAGCATAGCTACAGATAAGGGGAAACATTTGTCTAACGTTTTTGACAATAGTGTAATTCTGTTTTAAAATTCCCAGATTCGTGTGTACACCTCGGTTAAGATCCTAGGTGTTACTGTTAGCAGTGAGATATCTGAACACATCAATCTCTCAAATAAACGATAGTACAGAATAATAATATACACGCTGTGAAAGACAAATAAGTAGCTCTAAAACACCTAAAAGAGTGGTATCCCTTACACCGCTAAAAACATAATATAATACATACAGAGTTATAGGTGGAGCTGTGGAGTACCTTGAACAATCTGGAAAATAGAATATATGCAAATAGCGTAGTATGTCTATACTATATATAGCATATAAAAATGAGAATAAAAGCACTCACAAGGATGGAGTCATACCGTCATATGACTCTTAAAGTATGTTCTCTTGGACCATTAGGGGGTTGTCCAAACCCTTCTTTTGTTGATTGCTTGTTATTTCTCCTGATGGTCTTCAATAAAGATACTCAGTATGCCAGGGATCTTGGAAAATAATTCTTGTTTATTTGTAGATAAAATAATAAAATGGCAATATACTAAACCAATATATATTGGGTGTAGATATAGTCCAATAAAAAGTCTATCAAAGTTGAAAATGAGTGTCCAAAACGCGTTTCGCCTGATTAACAGGCTTCCTCAGTTGGCTCTAATGTTTCTTCCAAAGTTTTCTTTGTTTGAAAATGCCGCCGGCCGGCTGTGTCTTCTTTTATATGGCACTTCCTGATTCCGTCTGGTGGAACGCAACGTGCGCTCCACCTACGGCACCAACTTCCGGGACGCACCGCAAGTGGAACGCACGTGCGCCCCAACCCCGTGCGCACACCGGAACTTCAGCACCAACTTCCGGGTGGAGCGTCCGTGCGCTCCAACCCGGCGCCAACCTCCGCAATGCACCACAAGTGGAACGCACGTGCGTTCCAACTTCAAGCAGCAAATTCACTTCCGGGTCTCTCTCTACTTCCGGGTCACACTCAGGTGGAACGCACGTGCGCTCCACTCCCAGCCTCACATCAGGTGGCCAAATGCAAACATAAAAAATGGCGTTCTGCCTATATTTACACCAATAGAGTGTGACATATAGAATTATAAGTGCTATGTTTTAAATAAAAATAATATAAAAAGTCAGATAATATGGAAAAGAGTAAAAATCAAATTTAATGAGAAGGAATAAAAACTAATTCTATTAGTTTTAGAAGATTGCTATCACAATCTTAAAGGGGCAGAATGTCATTTCTAGAAAATTTATAAAAATGCACAGTAAAAACTGAATAAAATACATATAATACCCAATAGTAAAAGAAACACAAAAATAGTATATAAGTGTATAAAAAGATGCCTAAAAACTTCCATAAAATAATATGAAACCAAGATAGGCTAAAACTAATGCATAAAGTGGCATAATTCAAAATCATTGTTCAGACCGTTTGGAATCATAGTGTCAAAATTGAATATGAACTTCATCTCTTCCTTTCCTAATTTGTTTACATAATCACCACCTCTCCAATCTTTTTTTACTAATTTTAAAGCACAAAAAAACATTCCTTCTGGATTTTGTTGGTGAACATGTTTAAAATGATTTGAAACACTATGGGTTTCGACTCCATTTTTGATGTTTCTTATATGTTCCGCTATTCTTAAATTCAATTTACGAATTGTACGGCCTACATATAGAAGATTGCAGGGACATTTTAAAATATAGATCACTCCCTTCGAATGGCATGTTAGATGATCTCTAATGGTAAATTTCTTGTTAATAATGGATTCTAGGTCTGTTAGGTGTCTTTTTTTATTCTTTGTATTTTTACATGCTAGACACTGTCCGCATCCATCTCAAATAAACGGTGTAAACACAATCCTATCTTATCAGTTTCCTTTTACCATTATTTAAATCTGAATGCTCACTGAATTCTATAGTGAAAGAATACACACAGTGTTATTACCATGTATATAATCGCCAACATATTTCGCAGTGGTTTACAATTATAAAAAGGGGATAGAGTGACATTATAATCTGAGGATTTGACGTAGGTGTATATATAGCACTGGTATATATAGAGGTGGTAATCACACCAAGGCTTCCAAATTATAAGGCTGTTTTGTTACCACTGAACTAACTAGCGTATTTCAAAGCAAATTGTAAATATATTGCCAGAACAGCCAAACTGGAAGAACTGCGGACTTGGAGAACGAGTCCAGTTTGGCTATTTTAATCTTGCTTTAAAATCCAAACAATTCTCACTGTAGTGAATAACCCTCACAGTCAATGTTTTCAATATAAGGTTAAATAAATCTTTAGTGGCAGATTTCAAGACAGCCACTAGAGGCGTTTCCTCCAGATAGCAGCATTTGACTGGAGGAGCGTGAAGTTTGGCCAAGTATGCCTAGTTCCAATTGGAGTCACTGGAGGAGATCATGGGTGAAGTCAGCTCAGACGCCATTAATCTGTGATGGATTTTTGTGCACTATTTGTGGAAATATTAGAAATTGTTTAAAATGTTTTGTGTTCGTTTGGATAAATAACACTGATAGGATATGTGAATGCTGGAACTTTATGGACTTGGGAACAAGTAACTAATGAACAAAAATATGTACAAAACAAAAACGAAAAAATAAATAAAAAGGAAATCCTATTTGGTAAAACATAGAATGAAAAGAGGGGAATTATCACCTAAATACTGCTCTGAGAAAACCGAGAAAATAGTCACCATAAAACTCCTTTGAGAAAAGTCGTAATGAATATACAAAGTTAAACCTTGCAATAAACCAGGAGCTGATGAACAAAAAGACCCATTGCACCGATATGGGTGGTTTATAGAAAGGAATCCAACCGTCAACCGATATAAAATGAGAGAGAAATTAGGTTTATATTTCAATGTCAGCTCTTCAAACTTTATTGCAAACTCCAAACCAAAGAAAACACAAAGTGAATATTTTATACATCAGACCAAACAATAACATAACACAAATATTCTGTACAGACAAACTAACAGCAGAGTGCAAGGGTTAAATTATAAAATTCCAGGTCAAAAGTAGTAGAGAAGAGATGCGAGATCAATTAAAAGAAATTAGCAGTTATCCAACAGTCATGGATGAGGTGTCCGTAAAATGACAGACATTTATCTAAATGCAGGAAATTTACATAACAGGAATGTGTAGCTGGTATTTGTGTAGATCTATGATTCCCTCCGTGCATGCCCCAGTCCGAATGTGAAACTGGAATAAAGGCTATTGTTTACTGTATCCAAGTAGATTGAAGTGTTCGAGCGATCAAACTATATGCTGTTCCGATAGGGATACTGACAAACCCTGCACACTTGGTGTGATCTGCAAAATGCGCGTGTAACCCACCATAAATGTGTTTAAGTGATTTGTCCATATAAAATGCCTGGCAGTTGTCAAAAGGATCAATTACGAAATTTGGTTCATTGATTAATTAACCTAATTAAAATAATTTTAACCCATATCCGAAAAAAAGTATTTTGCAACAGGCGATTCGGTGAGTTTATGAACTAACCAAATTTCTGAATTTGTTCATTTGTCGTCTAAAAGCCATTTTATTCAGATGAATCACTTACATTTTCATGTACCCACATACACTTTACACTCTCCTTTAATTAAAAAGAAACTCCACCACTGTGTTCAATCAGACATTTTCTACTTAACTGTACCCAATCAAACTACAAGCCTTACTAAATCCACAAATAAAACACTTTAAACGAAGCAATACATTCGTAAAACACAACAGATTTAACTTGTCCATTTATTGCACTATCGTTTCTTTCCCAGACTCCTTCAATGTCCACTGACAGTGTAACCCACACAGTGTAACAATACACAACACGAACTGTACCATCTCTTATAATGTCAGCATACTGACTGCATTTACTTTACCGCCTGTCTACAGTAATTGTAATCTGTAAAGTACCAAGCACACCTGCTAGTGATGCAGAAATGCAATATTCACACACTGTAAGAAGCTTTACATGACCTCTGCACACATTAGTCCACCCAAAAAACTAGACTGGAGCATCCATCCGGTCAATCCCATTACAACTGTAACCGAATAAAGGAGAACTGTCACTTCACTGGAATAGACACAGTTGACAAAAACATTGAAAAATCACCTGCAAAACTTGCTCTTTTTTGTTTTTCCATTTCTTTTTACATTAGATATATATATATATATATATATATATATATATATATATATATTATAGATTTAGCAAATTATGTCATAATCAAGTTCAGACAAGGCACAGCCAGGGCACATATTGCAAATGAAGAGGACAAATAGATACATTGTTTAATTTATCGTCTTTCTCTATGCTGACAGCCAGGTGTAAAGGGCGGAGCTTATAGCGATGATTTACATCGAGCTAAGATGGAGCCGCCCATTTGCAGTATAAAGAGGGGTGATTTCTACATCTCACTTTATTTTAAACTCCACATCAAATAAACATTTGTTATATATAGGGAAAATTAAACAGAATATTGAAAATCCCAGGAAGTGACAGATCCCTTTTAGGGACACATGACAGACAATACATTTATAACAATCTGTTTAAGGTTTCAATTTCAGATTGAACATCTAACTTATTTAACAGCAGTGCATTGTGGGCCAATAGGTTTACGTAAACAGACATTACATGCAGCCATCAGGTCTTTAGCGGTCAAATTGTGATAGTAGAATATAAAACGGGTCATGAAAGTACTTTACAGGTTATGATTAAACAAGACTGTATGATACATAAAATACACAGATTCTTTTATTTCTGGTGTGATATGACTTGAGAAAATGAACCAATATTTTAGGACAATCTAAAAACACTTCTCATAGCAACTTCAGGATTAACGTTATCTAAATTCACTATTTTTGGTTTTATATTGGTCCAAGAATTATTTTATTTTTATCTATTTTTTTAATTCAAATATAGGTTTTCAAAATCTGCAGTGCAGCCTACTGGTGAAATGACTGTACTGCAGTCAGACACCTCAAACCAATTAAAAATAATAGCTCAACACTTGCCAGTAAGCGTTTTGTTCATTTCACATTTCAGCACGTAATCAGCAGCTGAGGTTATTAAAAACAAAAATAACCATGAAAAGTCTAAATTAAAAAAATCCTGTACTTTAAACAACATTATAAATGCGTCTCTCAGCTATGCACATGGGCAGAATAATATTTGCATGTAAACAGGTGTGAAAATACACAGTGAGTACCCTGTTTATAAATGGGATATTTGGTATACAGCATACTGGATCATATTATAAGGCGTCCGTTGGGTCAAGCAGAATATTTTTAACTTGGCTTACAGTTTAAACAGATTTATTTAAGTATTAGTTTAACATGAAAACAACAGTTCACTGCTCTCAAAGTTAACAGTTTATTATTTTACTGCATGTTCTCCTACCACTGCACTGTTAGGAAATGATTACATTAAATCTTGTTTGTCAGCAATGTACCTTACTTAGAACGCAAGCTGTGTAATTGAGAAGTTACAGATTCTAACCGAGGGTAAGGAATTAGATTGCAGAAAGCTTTGTGTATCTGTTAAAACAAGGTGAACATTTTTTTTGTTACACAGCCAGATCGGTGGAGGATTGTTAACACTCACGGACAGTCAGAGAGGTAGCCCAATCGTCTGTATCTGTTTAAACTCTGGGGGTTTTAAAATAACGCAGATACCATCACAGTATCTTAAATACCCCAGGCGTCTGAATGCATAGCGGATACATTTTGGAAATACTAATGATCTAAACTGATTAAAAATGTAGCTTAAGTGAAAAAGAAACCTATCCTGTATTACCTGAGCATCGCCTAACAACAATTAAAGAGAATCCTAGGTACAATGAGAAGTCCATATCCTATCATTTTATTTTGGTTCCAGATTAGATTTCAGTGCAAAATATATTCTGGTATATCATTGAAAGAGAGAGCATTTACTTTATTATTATTATCATTTTAAGACCAAGTTAGGATTCAAACTCTGGATGCCATTTTCTGGACATCACCAAGTTCGAAGAATGCTCGGAGACCGGATTCCATGTAAATAGAGGCCCCAATCCAGAAGTGAGGCTCACTTGCAAAAGAAAATCGATTATGTTCAGCAGCATCATGGCAATTTTCAGAGAGCTGGTTTAGAGAGGAGCAGCATAGGGTCAGTGGAATTGAAAAATATTGTAACCTTTAACCCTTTTGATAACAGAGGTTCAAGGAGCAAACTGCTCTGGCCGCAAGGGTCTAATACATAGCAAAGTAGTCTGGTAGGTCAAGCCGTCAATCCACCCTCGTCCATGGAGGCCGTAAACATGGCAGTGCCATCCCAGAACACAGCTTCATTTCCAAGAAAAGGGGGGAAATGGTCCAAAATCACGTATGTGCCAACGATATTTCTTCCAAACCATGCTTTCCTATTCGGTAGCGAGCAAGATCTTTTCTAGTTACCAGACCAACCACCTGCAGAGGAAGAAAAATGGATACTTTAGAATTATATCCTATATTGGAGCGATACAACCTGCCAACAGACTGTATAATCAATAATAATATAATTAAATGATCAATATCCACCCCTAGCAAGAATTTATTTATTTTATGTAAATAAATGTCAGATCAACACAAATTTTGCTATTAGCAGCCGTTAATACAGGTCTCACTTGACCTTGTAAATCTGTAGTTTACTCAACAAACACTGGCATTACAAAATGATCTGCAGAATGTATTGGACCAGACGATTGCTGGAGACTTTTCACAAGGAGGATAGCTGTGGTGCGTGCATGTATGAAGGGGTTCTGGGTTCTATTAAAAGGTTACTTACTCGATTACGGTTGTCAACCACGACAAGGTGCCTTAGGCCAAGGGCACGGAATAATTTAAATACCCGAGGCAAAGATGCTTCCTACAAGAAAAGGAAATAGTTAATACTTTGTTAATTAACATGTTAAATATATTTCTTCATAATATATTCTCAAAGGATCAGATTAAAAAATGGAATGACTCGATAATTAATAAATGCAGACGTTCTATTGATGAATAAGCAGGAAACTGCATGCTGATGTAACACTGAGGTTATTGCAAAGAGACACAATTTGGCTCCTAAAAGTGGTTAGGTTTGCATAAGGGGGTCTGGTATTTTGTGGAATAGTTGTTTCACCTCTAACCCCGACTGCTTTCTCCAATGCATAACCATTTAACTGTAACCCATGAAGCCCATTCCTACATCCCACCTTAGAATGTACTTATTTCATAAAACTTTGGGCAAAGCGATACCATAATGGACTTACACTATAACTCAAAGTCTCGATGTCTGTCTTGCAACTTCACTTATTCTGCGCCACATCAAACCACTGGTGCCTAAATAGTCTAAACATATCTGAGGCCTATTCAAATCTTTGAATTTCTCCCCCCAAAAAGCCAAACACATTCTGAGCTCATAAATCCCAAACAGCAAATGTTGTATATTTAAATAGCAAATCCCAGTTTTGTATTATAGGTTAAGTGATTATTAGTCACTGTCTAGCAGGACAGTCATAGAGCATGGTGAATGTTTGTGTACCTGGGGCACAGTATAGGGAGTAGGGTTCATGAACTCTGTGAGATCCATGAGACAGTCCCTCTCATCCTGCGACACGTGGATAGACTGGATTGGCGGGAAGCGTGGGTAGGCATCTCGGAAATCCTTTAGCGTCAGGCGCCCTTGGATCATGCTCAGGTTCTCCCTCTCAACGAAAACCTAGGAGTAGCAGATGAAGACACAATGCATTCATTTTCAAAAGTCTTCATCACAGGTCCATATAATAACGGGGTTAGACAGGAGGTCTTCGCCAAGCCTTGAGACTGCTACGCAGGTTGCACCATTTTATACCCACTGATAGGACCAGAAGGGAGCCTGGAATGCTGCATCATATAATCCCATACTCTGCACTAACCCTTCATAAAGTGAGACTGTCACAAGTGATATAAAAAAATACTCTGAAATTATTCCATATGAAAAAGCACAAGGCATTTCATGCAAATGATAGTGTTTCAATGGATACAATGAATCCAAGTCAGTGTACTTTTTTTTTTTACTAGCTTTTGCAAGTTTGTTGGTTGAGACCATTCCCAGTACACAGCTCTCACATAATGAGTAATGTGTATAACAGAAAAAAAAAATAAAAGGAAAAAAAAGGGCGTTCGAGGATTATGTGAAATATCAATCTGCATGAAATGACTCGTCTAAGTGTACACATTGCGGTTTGCAGTATCTGTTTGTAATTTATAACATAAAGATGAAAAAATTATTAAACCGCTTCTTTATGTGAAGATTCAGTGGTACTGAAAGCTCAAACAGGAAGAATTTCATGCCAGCTGTGAGCGCCTGTGTCCTTCCCTAAACCAGCATCCAGCGGGGCCATGTCCGGACAGAATAACCGATGTACCAGCTGAGAACGTTCTACGTGGATTTACCTTGTGTTTGAGCAGAACAATCAGCTGGGACCGTAGGATCAAACCGCATAACCTGGACGGCTGCAAACACAGAAAGATGGGTTCATTGCATTGAGGAATTCGATAAAAATGGAAACAGAAGTTTAACCATATATACTTGGCAGAGTAAGTCACTGTCTATGAGTAACGGCTGTCACACAAAGCACATTAATTGGCATATTCTTTCTTAGACATTACTCTCTGTGTCGGTTGTCCTGATAAGCGTCTAGTTCAGTGGAATCATTGTAATTTCAAGCTGAACGAATGTTTTTTTTCCCCATGATATGGAGGGGATGAACCAATTGAAATATTATGCGATATTGGTAAATGGTCTTCAAACTGGTTCGAGGGTCAGTAACATTGTACTGGGAATAAATTGAAGCCCTTAACCCCTTAAGGACCAAACTTCTGGAATAAAAGGGAATCATGACATGTCACACATGTCATGTGTCCTTAAGGGGTTAAAGGGACACTCCAGGCACCCAGACCACTTCTGCTCATTGGAGTGGTCTGGGTGCCAACTCCCACTACTCTTAACCCTGCAAGAGTAATTATTGCAGTTTTTTTTATAAACTGCAATAATTACATTGCAGGGTTAACTCCACCTCTAGTGGCTGTCTACTAGACAGCCACTAGAGGGCACTTCCTGATTCATGGCAAAGATTTTCTTTGCTAGAGCGTAGCTGGACGTCCTCACGCTGTGTGAGGACCTCCAGTGTCGCTCAATTCCCCATAGGAAAGCATTGAAAACTTTTTCAATGCTTTCTTATGGGGAGACCTAAGGCAATGCCGCGCATGCGCATTAGGTTTCCTCAGCCGGCGGGCGGGATCAGTCTTGCCCACTGGCTGACACAATTACTGGGAGGAGCGACGCTGACCCGAAACCACCGCCGGCGGGGTCTCAGGTAAGTGACCAGAAGGGGTTTTCACCCCTTCAGCTACCTGGGATGGGGGGTGGGAGGGAGAGGGTACCTGCAGTGCCAGGAAAACGGATTGTTTTCCTGGCACTGGAGTTTCCCTTTAAGCCGCTAAAATAGAGTTGGTGGTGGGCATTCTCTACAAGAGGGAGTAAAACTCGTTTTAGACCTGTCCAGTTTCGCCGTTATTTTCAATCACAGGAAAGCCGTTGTGATTGGACGCAGTGTTACTTAGGATGTCCACAATGATTCCCACTTTTTCACGCCTATGCAGACTGGTGACTGGTGTGCTCATCACTTCCCTGAAAAACAGGGAAATAAAATGTATACTCAGATGAAATAGACATTTAAAGAAATTTTTTAAAAATTTTAAAATATTTTACCAGGAAGTATGCATTGAGAATAAAATTTTACAAAAATAATAATAATAATAATAATACACAAATACACACAAAAATAGTAGCAAGGTAGTTCCTCCCTGCCCTGCAGCCACGTAATTTTGCTTTCATTTATTAACCATTATCACAGAGTTACTGTTAATTTTGGATATATGAAAAGTAATAATGAGAAGGAAAGGTAAAGGTCTATGATGGGGGCTTAACAGAGCTCCCACACCTTGTGCCTTAACCAGTGTGGTCACCTAGACTAGGAAGACGGTGGTAACCCAAAGTAATCTATAAATATAGAGGAAAACCCTAAGAGACCACTCTCAGAGAGTGACCACTAGATTAAAATCCCAGTGAAATCTAGAAAATAACAAAAACCTTAATAATACGGAGGTAAACCATAAAGTATAACCTGGTAGACCAAAGGCAACCGTTAGGAGAGGTGCTCGATGCCTAGATAATGCGTACTATGTCAGGTCAGAAAAGTATATGGGATTAGCAAAATAGGATCAATAAGCGATAATGAATGACAGCCTGATCCTACCTAATTGCTGTTACCAGCGAATGGAAGTAAAACCCAACCCGGGCTAAAAATAGCCTAGTGTAGAAAGACATTTAGGATTGAAAGTTTGGATATATGGTTTTGCATCCTGATCACAAATATTAGATATATAATTTACTGTGCATTGGTCAATAATAACATTTAGATCAAGATTTACTCTCTAAAGTATGCACTCTGCATGTTCACAAAATTGCTAAAAATAAAGAAATCAATAAGAGAGAAAAAAAAACCCTGTCAATACTGTTTCCAAAAAAATTACAACTAGCAATAGCTCAAAATAAACACAAGAGGGCAGCATTTCCCAATAAATGGCTTGATATAGTACAAAGAACAATGTCTCCACTAGAGTCTATAAGTATTCTGCACTCCCAGTACAAGAGGGGTGAATCAAGCATTGTACTTACCTGGCAGTTAGGGAGTGAGAGGTAACTGGAGCTTCCCAATGCAGGAACGGGACGCTCTGCAGCTTAATGTGAAGATCATAAAGACCCTGATGGAATACAGAAGACATTTATACATTTACACAGTGCAGTACAAAGAAGACGTTCTGTACAAAAGAAAAGTAATCTCGTTTTTGTAGGGCACACGTCACCTCATGTCTGTCATCGTTAGTAATGTATAACCCAACGATATCACTGAAACGTTGCATAATATGTCGGTGCTAGATAAGTGCGAGTTATGATAAAAATGGCAGCATATTGGAACAGGAGAACCACACAGAACGCACTACACCCAAGTCAACTCAGGGCACCATCGACTGAAGAACAGGAACGAGAAAGGGAATGGGAGACAGTGTTCACCCTCACCAACAGATCATATAGAATCTTATTTTACAAATGTTAATTTGCATATATAAGACTGCAAAAACCCCATAGGGATACAAATGACTAAATATTTTATATACACTACTTTCTTTAGTCTCCTTGCTATTATTCTTCTGGTTTTACCATCAATGCCTTTTGGTTTCTCACACACCCCCATTAAAGGGACACAAATGTTCCATTAAAGAACGTATTTATGAACCTATATATGAATTTAAATTAAGGTACTACAGTTTTAAAGCTTTGGTATTTACTGTATATCCCACGTTTTTCTGATTGTCCAGAAAACAAATTGCCTCAACCAATCATGAAGCGCCTAAAACGTCTAATGGAATACGGAGATTATCCCATAAATCCCTGTACAGCAGGGATCAAAAGCAGGAATTTAGATACGTGAAAGGCAAAATCAATTGTTATTTGTAGCTCATTACTATGTAACTGGTCTTGGTTGACACAGTAGGGGTTACTGCGACCAATTCAATTATCCGGTTTCTACTTCGAATGCTGACAGCTGAACTAAAACTCCCATAAATCTCTGCTGTGCCGTCACCCAGCATGGTGCAAATACTTGTATGGACAAAAGGAATTACAGCTTGCCATGTGTGCATGGAGACTCACAGCGACAGGTCAGTGTGCCCTCTTACCTCAATAAAAATGTCTCCCACTATTTTAGCTGTAATGAGGACCAGCATAATTGGGAAACCATAGGTGACGTTTCCTGTAGCTTCCACCATAATGACCGTGAGACTTAGCGTCATCCTTACAATCCCACCTTAAGATAAAGAAGAGCAGTTAAAATTCATTGAACTAGGGGCAAACTCCTACTGATAAACAGATCACATAGACCACTGTGACAAACCAAGAGGATTCTGGGTAAAAACCAAAGTCTACTTACCAAGCTGCGCTGCTGCTCCCATCAGAGCATATTTACCAGGATCAGCCCATGTCTGGGAAACAAAAAACAGAGAATATTAATTTTAACTCACTAAAATGCAGCTCAGCTATCTGTTCCTCAAATGGTTGCACAGGAGACTTTAGAAGGTATTTAAACCAAATATATGTTTCCTAAGAGAGACTAATGATCATGAAGCAGACCAGCCTTTTATTGCGAGGCCTAATGCTTCCTTCTTTCCAATGTGGCGGAAATAAATTCTGAAATTGCAACAATGGTATTTTGCGCCATGTTGCATCTTCTATGATGTCAAAGATATAACTATGTATTCCCTCCCAATAAACATTCGGGCATTATCAGAGTTACTGCAACAGAAAACAAATAAATGGGAGCCCATGATTTAAAACAATCGTGGCCATTTCAGTGCCAACTTACAACTATATATAGGATGTTTTCATATCTTATCCAGCAGCTTTCAGTGTGCCGGTCTGAATGTGGTCTTATCGGGCAGGGACAGCCGTGTTTGGCTCCTGAGATGTTTGTGAATTATATTTTGGTGCAACTACATGTTTGTGACCTATATTTCCTTGAGGTTTGTAAACTAGATTTCCAAGGTGAGCCATCAGAGATTAAACCAAATAAAACGCAATGCAGGTTCAGTGTGTTTCATACAACTAGATCGGTTTCACACTGGAGGAAAAGTGGATAAAAAGAAACACACATACAGAATTTGGAATATAGGTTAGGAAGATCCCAAACAGTCTGCCCCAGGCGGCTCCAAGCAGAAGGGATGGGATGAAAACTCCCGCCGACACAGTCAGGCCGTACGTCCAGCACGCCAAGAAGAAATACAGTAGAGTGAATGAGCCCAGCGTCTGGGGATTGAAAGTACCTGAGAAGAGAGTCACAAACAGGATCTCAGAAATATGGGACTATTTCGCAACAACTCCCAGGGCACTCAGACAGGAAACATTAGCACTAACCTGGAGGATCGTGGAAGAGGCTGCGTACACTTTTCTCCGGCGTGTTAAAAAAGGCAGATGCCATGGCGCTGTACTGCCCATCAGCGCAGAACAACTAAAGAAAGAAAAAAACATACCTTTAAAAGGCTTGGCCAATTCCCAGGGTGGTTCCAGTGGTACAACAGAGACATAGTAACACTTTTTTTTTTTTTTTGTGCAAAAGTTTGACATACAGGTTTGCTATGCCATGATAATCGGTACAGGCTTTTCAAGAGATTTGATATTGTGGCATTGGAGATAAAAACAGCAAATTTTTTGAGAGTAATAAACTAGCTTAAAGTTATGTCAGAGATTAAGATGGCAATAAGCACAATTTATACATAATGAGTACCCCAACAATAACATCTATGAAAAGGAGAATTTGTAACACGCTGAACTAGGATTATTTCTGTAGCTTAGTAGCCGCTGGGTGCTATTCGTAAGGTTACAGCATATTTTTATTATTAGGTTATGTTAATGTGGCCCTTGTGTGCTGGAAATTAACTAAAAAAGAAAATAGGCAATACTTTCTAACTAAAGGACATTCTAGTCGTTATGTTATACAGGTACGTGCATCAGCTGGCATGTTATGACTGAGTGACTGAACTGGCATATAAACAAACCTTGAGGCTGCGGTAAGCAGGGTGATAAAGTCAGTCGTGAGCTTGAAGGATATGGGCCCTCAGTGTACCTCTCCGAGTGTGTAGTGTCGTGGCAGGTAGCACGGAAGTCTAGATCTAGGTCCAGCATCAGGATCAGTTGATCCCCGTCGACGGTAGTGGTGGTGCCTGAATAGGTAAGTCCAACCCTTTTTGCCCTCTCGGTGCTCCGCCCGGAATGGTGACGCTGTTGGCATCGGGTGGTTCCGCAGTGAGAGAGCTGCGGCCCTCCTTTCCCCCAGCCCAAGCTGAGATGGGAGTCATTCCCTTGTGTTCACGGGTCACCCCACGATGTGCGGTGGGACCGTGGGCCTCCGGGAGAGCCGATCCCTGGGTGACCTTTCTGGTATATGGTGCGGTGGGTAGGGTGCTGTCTTTTGTGGCCTCCCAGCCCAGTGGGGGACTGGGTGAACCCTGCTACCTTCAACTGTCTGGCCCGGGGAGTCGAGCGGTGGGGTTGGCTGTGGGGGGACCGGAGACCGGGTGTAGCGGCCATTTTGTGGGTGCCACGAGGTCTTTGATGTGGGCTGTTATCCTGCTGATTCGCTTGCTGCCTTTGGCGCAGGGCCAGGTTTCTCCAGAACTTGTTAAATATCTCGTCCAGTCTTGCGGTGTAGTCCGTTTGCTCGGTGAGGCAGTTGGTGCTCTCCCAGGGTCGCGTGGGTGAAGCTGTGGCTGCTAAATTTGGTGCCTTCCATGACGGCATGGGTTCAGTCAGCGGTGTTGCTGTGTGTGACCCCAGCGGTCCAAGGGGGGTAGCAGGGCTGTCGTGAGCCTTCTGTGCCGAGGGATCGGCTGCCTCCCCCAGGCACATGGCCCTGTTTAGTGCTAGGCAGCATGCCCGGACGGAGCGGTATCATGGCGTGTACGTAAGGGACGGGTTTCCCCGTGATCCCAGTTTGCTTCTGCTTCGTCCTCCAGTTGGCCCGGGCTGCTTTGGGTGTTGAGTCAGTCGTAAGTAGCTGATTTTAGCACATTATTGTCGGAGCTCTTGGAAAGCTCTTGCAAACTGCCCCGCCCCCCCACATAGTAACACTTTTTATGTAAACATTTGCTTAAAACACTTGTTACCAGAAAGCAGCAGCTTCTTGTATTAAACAAGTGGTGATTAGGTGGGTTTTTTTGGTAAGTGGTAACAATTTTCTTGTCTCTAGGACTTGCCCACTCTTGAGCTATAGAGGACGTACATAGTGCAGATGTCCAGAACCAACTTACCTGCAGGGGGTACTCCACGGCATCCTCACGCAGGGGCTGACAATCTGTGGAGTAGTAGATCATGACGAAGGATACGGTGGCTGTAACAGCTGCCACCAACATGGCTTCAATCACCTGTAAGTAGCGACGGTGAAGATACCTGGAAACAAGGAGATAAATATCAAACACACGTCGCAATAACTGAAATAAACCACAAATTAAACAGAAGCTCATTAATAACTCTGTATAACAACCACGTCATACAAGACTGTTTCCCTTCACCTGACCGTGCACATGTAGTTTAAAATTCCGAGACTTGAAGTTTGCTCCAAAATATTATTTCTGTTTATACCGAGCATTCTAGACCTGATACATCACATCAGTCTCATTAGGACAAAACAAATATAAAAAAAACAAACATGCCTGGTCTATTAGGAGGAGGAGAAAAATTGAGCTGCAAACCTAGAACATGAATTTCTTAATAGCGGTTCGGCAACAGCAAGCACAAGAAAAAAATATATTACATTTTAGAAGGCTAGTTAAAACATTCTGTCTTAGCTTATGTTAAGATTAGAGTAGGATCCAGCAATATTATGGAACTTTGCAGCAGTCGTGAATTCAAACATAGTATGGCTATAAGGTGTGACTTCTTCCCTATATTTGATAGGATAGGTGGATCTTAAGTAACCCCACATCTCAGGCATTTATTCCCCTGTTTTTCAATACAGACTTTGTAGGAAGTGACAGAAAACTTTGCTAGGATAAATAATAAGCACATGCCCAGGCAAAAACACAAAGCTTTTTTTCAGGCGGTAATTAACAAGTTCAGAGCAGAGACAACTTTTAAAATCCCAACAAACATTGTAGGAGAAAATTAATACGACCTGTATATCCCAAAACAAATAAGCTATGTGTAAAGCATAGCTAAACCACTAGATGGCAGCACAGCTATTGCCTGAACATACAGCTCCCAGCGGTAGACTACCTTCGGCACTCCAGATGTTGTGGACTACATCTCCCTTGATGCTTTGCCAGCATTATGGCTATCAGAGCATTCTGGGAGATGTAGTATGCAAAATCTGGATTGCCAAATGTTGCCTGCCTCTGGCTTATGGTATACTGCAGGTACTTCAAATGCTCATAATCCAATGCCTGCGGCCCCTGCATGGACAGGTACTTTGATCTTAATATTAATATTATATGGCAGGCACTGAGCTCATCTCATTCTCCCTCTGCCCCCGCTATACTCGATAAATCATTCTAAAATGTCACATTAACCCCTTAAGGACAAAACCTCTGGAATAAAAGGGAATCATGACATGTCACATGTCCTTAAGGCGTTAAAAGTCCAGTAATCTGACTTCCAGGGAATAGAAATTAAAGTTTGTCTGGCCCATAAAGCCCACAGCTCTCCAGCAGAGAACGACTGAATATTGAATTCTGCACGAAGTACTCAATGTCAAGATTCAGCTGTATACCAGATGTGTCCCGGGAGATGCAGGCTGGGGAACTAATCCCCCCGAATGATGGAAATATGAGTAATGTTCTCTTTAGAAATCTGAACTGAAAAACAGTTTTACTTTGCAAGCCCCATTCCAGAAAATTAACACCAGTAACCCTAAACCACCCTGGATGGAAAGGGACATCTCAGTCACATACAGATTAAAAACAAATATAGATCTGAATGACAGCTGGTAAAAATAAATAAAAATAGATATTAACATTTGATAAAAAGAAACAAAAGTTAGTGTTTTGACAATTTCACTACTGCAATTTATTTTAAAATCATCGTCAATAAGTGCAGTTATGGAAAAATGTCACAGCTGGACTATTTCAGCCTAAATTTTGCAATTTGGCTTTCAATACGCTACAATTTGGTGTCAGTAATTTAAACTCGGACTGTGCCAATGACATTCTTAATCTCAAACAAGGTAAATCTACAAAAACCATGATATCTTTAAGACTAAATTTTATAGGTTGTTTTATCAAATTATTGCAATTCATTGCCAACTCATTAAATTCCTGGTTATGGAAGATAGATATTTTTTTCTCCCTCAAATTCCCGTATATGGCTTGCATTTTGTACGTAATTTGTTGACTCGATAAATCAATTAACTTTCATATCACCCCCTACTTTTACTTTTTGTGTCACTATACCCCACTCCAACTAGAATGTAAGCTCATTGAGCAGGGCCCTCCACTTCTAGGTTCCTGTACGTCCACTTGTCTTGTTACAATTACATGTCTGTTAGTCCACCAATTGTACAGCGCTACGGAATCTGATGGTGCTATATAAATAATAATAATAATAATAATAATAATATCACTGAATGAAGTGAAGCTGGTGACTGGAAAACACAGAATTTAAAAACTATAATCCCAGCAGATGTTTCATTGGGACGATATAAATGCAGGGTCTAGCATGTTCATCTGGCACGCACCCGTTCTTCCAATTGCATCTTTGTAGCTAGTTCTGGAAATGAACAGGCTGGCACAGAATTATGGGACTCAATTCAGTAACCAGGAGGACTGACAGCGGAGGCAGGTCCATAGAAGCAGAGCGACCCACAGTTTGGTGCATAAAAAGTTTTACAACCCCGTGAGCTGTCTGATAGCAATAATAATTTAGAGTAGTGGGGATAGAATATTTCCCAGTTTGCCACAAGAAAAATGCTGCCCGTAGCAGCAAGTTTTTATTTATGTCACTATATAACAGTAAACTTGCGAAAATTGCAAATCCTGCATGGCAACTAGCATTCCATGGGATATTAAAGGGACACTATAGTCACGCATAGTGAGTCTAATCTGATAGAAACTGCAATGCTTACATTGAAGTCCATCTCCAGTGACGGACATACTGACAGCCACTGGAGGTGCTTCCACAGCAATGACCAAGTAAAATGTCATGTGGCGCAGAAGCCCATAGGATGAATTTATTCAATGGGGATGTTTAAATGTGCGCAGCGTTCAACGAGCATGTGCAGGGATCCTCAAAATAAATCTTTATTTTCCTTGTATTCCTAAAGTAACAGTGTTTCTCTATTTAAAGCATGGTCTCTCCAAAGTTCCAGCCAATCATTCACTACAATTTCACTGTTTAATGATTCAATCTCTATATGTAACAGTTATCAATGGGGTCGGAATTGTACAGTGGAAAATAAAGTGAAAATGTCAACATTATCCCACGGATCTTATTCAAAAGTCTGAGAATTTGCCTGCAGAGCCCAAATACTTCTTCTGGTTTTATGCAAGGAAGTCATGAATGACCAGATCTACTTACTAATGAAAAAAGAAGCAGTTTCCTTGTTTCCTTTAATTTAATGAGCAAACCAGAGTTCGTGGAGGGAGGAGGGAACACACGCAAATATCATTTAATGTGAAAATTCTGCTCTTACAGATATGACATATTTATAGGACATAGCAGGATAGAGAGAGAAAGTTACCTGATCCGGAAAACAGTCAGACAGTTGTTCAGAGCATTGAATAAAGCTCCAATCATCCCACCTACATCCGGGAACAAAAACCACAATAAATGGCATGTCTACTGTGCAGGATGTCCACATCCAATACGCAGGTCAGAAAGAATGCACTGTGTTTACCATGCCTTAAAGGAAAACATTCGGCTATAAAGAATGTGTCCCTTTAATGCAGAATTGTTGGATAACATTCTGCCAAGTTCTACAACATCAGAATTTAAAGTTGCTCTAGGTAGAGTAGGAAGAAGGAAAGCAGTGAAGGCAGAACGGGGCCACGCAGATTGCTGCACAATGGCAGACTGTTTGTCAGGACCGCAGCTTTAAAAATGATTCAAATAGCTACAACATAGTGATTAGCACAATAGTGATATTTTACAGCTTGAAAATCTCTAGTGTTACCGTAAAATAACTACAAGTCCCATAAGTATGAGGTTCCCCCTTTATCAAACCACGTAAGGAAATGCAGATTAAAAAAAAAAAAAACACACAATAAATCGAAATCTCTTACCCATTGCTCCCATTACTATAAAAATGGGGAGTTCAAAGTACTTGTATGTATTTTCCTGTAAAAACATAGATAAGGATTTAAGTACATATTTATAGTTAGTGGGCAAAAAATTAACTTTTATTTTTAGATAATGAGGCACAATTAAAGAGTCTTATTTGCATACAAAACATTATCTCCCGTTCTCTCTAAGAAGTACTGATTAATCATTCCATATCGGGGGAACATTTGCTTCCCATGTACGCAGAGCACCAACACAATCTGTGGTGTTTTCATGTATAAACGCTATAAACAAATCAATAGAGACAGAGAGATCGATCAAACATTCAGTGCAGTCTGCAAGTTTTAAAAAGCCAGTACAATTCACGGCTTAAAATACAAGATTGACGACTGAGCAGAACACACAACTACTGTTCCTCTAAACGGATGACATTTCTTTTAGTGTGGTTTAAAGCTATTTTATGAATTGAAATACCATGAAAACCATATAATGTTATCACAAGACAGCATGTCATTGAATGGAAGGGGAGATGCTGATTCAGAAAATCCCACAGTCGTCCATATCAAAGTTTTTATTCCATTTACCATGACTTCGGGCGGTTATGTTTCACCACTGAAAAGGAGTCACGCTAAACGCAGAAATTAGTCTTGTGCTGCTGTCTGTCTTAAAGAGACAGCTCATTGAAGTGGTCTATGTGCAATGTTCCTGTCCCCCTTAGTCCTGCAGTGTAACTGAGAAACTGCAATAATTACATTACATGGTTAAGATTGCCTCTAATGGCAGTCAGAGGTTTGTATTTCTTACACTACAGTATCCCTTTATAACTGACTACCTGCAGGTTTTACTAATTCAATTAGGAACGGCAAATTTCATGTCAAAATCACTGAGCTAGATAAATGGTTTAAAGGATAATTACTCCAGCTCAGCTACACAGGTCTAACACTACAACGTCCATATCGATTCTTCACCATTCGCAGTTTAGTGAACAAGCCTTACATACACTGCATGCATCGTACTCATTACAATCTAGACAGTGTGAAGCACTCTCTTCTATGGGCAGTAATATTCTGTAATGTAAATACAAGGCTGATATTACACAATATCCTGTGCTTCCTTATCACCCTCTACACATTGTGCACTTAAAGCATTATTTGGGGAATTGTGCAACTGAGGCGGCAAGGCATTCTCTCTCCATGCAAACTTTCCATATGTTAGACTAAAGCCTGTTCTATTAAAGGGACACTCCAGGCTCCCACACACATTAGGTGCACTGTGTAGGTTGGGTTACAGTTATCCTGGGTGGTTTTATTTTATTAAAGGGACACTCCAGGCTCCCACACGTTAGATGCACTGTGAAGGTTAGGTTAGGTTACAGTTATACTGGGTGGGTTTATATTATTAAAGGGACACTCCAGGCTCCCACACACACGTTAGATGCACTGTGTAGGTAAGATTACAATTAGTTACACTACAAGCTCTCACTCCCACACGTTCGGTTTGCTGTCACAGTAGAAGTAAATCGCACCTAGCAGGAATCCCAGCTGCACTAATAACAGAGATTTGTGGGATAAGGGGATAACTGCTAAAGGACAACACAGGGCTTTATCTTGGGAAACTGAAGTGCTTCATGGCGTCAGCCTTCAATGAAGAAGCTGTAAATACAGGATTTGAATCAAATGAGAGATTTACCTCATTTTTAAGTTTTTCTTTGTGCAAGAGAAGGGAGAATTATAATCTTGGACTCACACTGAATTTAAAAACACAAATATATATGTTAAAGGTCAATGTGGAGTTGCCCTTGTGAATGTTACAACCATTACAGGATATCACAAATACATTGCTCTCACTGCAGCTGGCTCAGAAATAAAATCACAAATGTGTCCTAGACATCAAGACTACACAATGAATAAAATCTGGTTTCACAAGTAAGACGGGGATTAGAAACTATTAATAAGGATTTGAGCTGCGCTTGCAGGACTAATTTTGATAAAACGTCCCAATTTAGCTCAAAGAAAAAGTCTGAATCACTGCTCTAAAATAGAACTCATGCAGCTAATGGGATAAAGAACGATAAATATATATAGCCTCCCATTAGTTACAGAGTTTGCCAGTCCAAAGCCTGTGTGACCACAATACAGGATGCGATACAAAACTGGGCTCGCCATTAAACCGGATCAGGTTATTTTTGCTATTATAGAAAGCTGTCGAGTTTTATCAAAGAGAAAATAGCAACAAATGGGTCTTGAGAAAAGAGCTTAACAGTTAATATAATACCGATACACAGCATTAAGAATGTGAGACATTAGGACAGATATGCGGAGAATCCAGTCTACGGACATAATAGAACGTTTCCCAAAGCTTCATCTGGAATGGACACAGGCTGACTGGACTTATTTTTAATTTACTAAACTAAAAAACACAATAGTGGGGAGGGTGTAAGAATTACTAAATAAAGCAGGTTTTAGTAGTTGACATGCTACAATCGGGTTTTATATATCACAAACACATTTATCAGACACTAGGGAAAGGAAAAGATTCTCAGATTTGGATAGCGATGTCAATAAATCTGAGCTCTCTAAGTAAATCTTCTCCGTCTCGCACAGAAGATCGCTGTCTAATTCTCAACTGTCCTATCCAATCCACGGGAAGACCAGGCACTCAAAAAAGCAAGAAATAAGGACTTATTGTGCATTAGAGCATGAATCATCTTTTGGGTTCAAAAAATCATTAACATGCTTATTAAAAAGCAGTCCATTACTCACATCAGTGTCAAATCTCCCAAAGTTAATCAGACCTGGGTTGGAGAGGTCCCCCGGTTTCTGGTTGTAAAAACTCAGCACGAAATTCAGTGTGAAGGTTGAGATCATGGACGCAAAGAACTTACAGGTAGAACAAAAATATATACAATCAGAAAACAGATACAAGCACAGGAAGGCACAGCAATTATGTATCTACTAATATAAGCAATGCCCTGTTGCAGGAGGTTAAAACCCCCTGCTGTTATAATCTGTACAAAAATGACAATGATTAAAAAGAAGCATTTAATCTTTAACATTTAAAACATACTTCCACCTGTGTGAAGAATACACAATGAGGCTGTCAGAGAATTCTAATGGTTCCTACAACTGGCATATCTTATTAATTAGTTCCCAGACTACGGCAGAGTTGCCAAGTTTGCCAGGAGACAAAAACGGAAGAGGAAAGAGCTGGGATTGGCATCTCTGTCACAAACAGCTTGCTTGCCTGTAAAGGGTGCATATTGTGGTAGCACTTTTCTGCAGGTAATAGAGATACTGTCACGTAATGAGTACAAATTTCAGATCATGAGTCACGCGATGCCATTTGACTTGACAAGTGCGCAAAAGCCAGTGGGTACTGTAGCAGCTCTACAATCCGCAGTCAAATGGAGCTTCCTCTGATTGTGGCATGAGACTAATAGAATTGATTTACAGCATTATAAATATTATTTATATAGCGCCAGCAAATTCCGTAGCGCTGTACAATGGGATTAAATGTAAAACATATAATAGAGGAATGGGTCGCCAAGCTAGCACTGTGGACCAAACACAGGTCATGGATAATATAATAGTTAACGTTAAATCCTAACCCTGAGTGAAGATACACTGAAAGAGTTGCATTAATTATTCAACCCCGTGACCAGCTACTTGCGGTATGTGTCAGAGGCGGAGGAAAATGGCGTAATAGAGAGTTCTTTGTTAATCCCTTGAAACATGACTGGGTTCAGCAACTGAGAAAATCCTGGAGCCATAAACATGAAGTACCCACGTGGCAGCTCCCTAGAGGGGGTATTTAAACCAACAATGGGACAGCAGTGTGTGCAACAGGCAGGGCAATCTGAGGTAAACCTCGTTAACTTTAAAGTGGATACACATCAGGTCAGCCTTGTGAACCGCCAGATGGGTTATCCCCCAGCACAGAACACAGAGGCAGTGCTGGAATTCGTTGGAAAAGGAAAGAAATCCAATCAGGTCCATAAATATTGGGACATCGACACAATTCTAATCTTTTTGGCTCTATACACCAACACAATGGGTTTGAAATGAAACAAACAAAATGTGCTTTAACTGCAGACTTTCAGCTTTAATTTGAGGGTATTTACATCCAAATCAGGTGAATGGTGTAGGAACTACAACAGTTTGTATATGTGCCTCCCACTTTTTAGGGGACCAAAAGTAATGGGACAGATTAACAGTCATAAGTCAAACTTTCACTTTTTAATACATGGTTGCAAATCCTTTGCAGTCAATTACAGCCTGAAGTCTGGAACCCATTGACATCACCAGACGCTGGGTTTCATCCTTGGTGATGCTCTGCCAGGCCTCTACTGCAACGGTCTTCAGTTCCTGCTTGTTCTTGGGGCATTTTCCCTTCATCAAATGAAATGCATGCTCAATCGGATTCAGGTCAGGTGATTGACTTGGCCATTGCATAACATTCCACTTCTTTCCCTTAAAAGAACACTATAGTCACCTAAATTACTTTAGCTAAATAAAGCCGTTTTAGTGTATAGATTATTCCCCTGCAATTTCACTGCTCAATTCACTGTCATTTAGGAGTTCAATCACTTTGTTTCTGTTTATGCAGCCCTAGCCACACCTCCCCTGGCTATGATTGACAGAACCTGCATATAAAAAAAAACAAAAAAAAAAAAAACTGGTTTCACTTTCAAACAGATGTAATTTACCTTAAAGGGACACCGTAGGCACTGTATCTGCTTCATCTCATTAAACTGGTTATAGTGTCTGGAGTCCCCTGTTGAATCATTTCTTTCAGCATTAAACAGTTTTTAATGTTGTAATGTTTTAATGCTAAACAAGAAACCCCCGGCAGTCCATCCCCTCTGTGCTGCTTTGGCTAATAAGGAAGTATTACCCTGAGCAGCAATGGGCAGCTGTGATTGGCTGAGAGTGTCAGCTGACAGCTTTTAGCCTGTCAGAGCTCCAACTGACGGTATGAATGGGTATGACAACAAGGAAGTGTGTACTCTCTGCCTTAGCTACACATACAGAAGGGGCTGGACTGTGGGTGGCCAGGGACTCTTATTTTGTGGAATACTGCACAAACATGGTGCAACACTAAATGGAGGGACAGTGCCAGGTCACTCCAGGCGCTATAACCAATTCAAAGAGATGAAATGGTTATAGTGACTACAGTGTCCCTTTAAATAATTGTATCTCAATCTCTAAAGTGAACTTTAATCACATACAGGAGGCTCTTGCAGGGTCTAGCAAGCTATTAACATTGCAGGGGATAAGAAAATCTTAATTAAACAGAACTTGCAATAGAGAAAGCTAAAATAGGGCTCTCTTTACAGGAAGTGTTTATGGAAAGCTGTGCAAGTCACATGCAGGGAGGTTCATAAACAAAGGGATTTAACTCCTAAATGGCAGAGGATTGAGCAGTGAGGCTGCAGGGGCATGTTCTATACACCAAAACTGCTTCATTAAGCTAAAGTTGTTCAGGTGACTATAGTGTCCCTTTAAAAAACTCTTTGGTTGCTTTTGCAGTATGCTTCGGGTCATTGTCCATCTGCACTGTGAAGCGCTGTCCAATGAGTTCTGAAGCATTTGGCTGAATATGAGCAGATAATATTGCCCGAAACACTTCAGAATTCATCCTGCTCCTTTTGTCAGCAGTCACATCATCAATAAATACAAGAAAACCAGTTCCATTGGCAGCCATACATGCCCACGCCATGACACTACCACCACCATACTTCACTGATGAGGTGATATGCTTTGGATCATGAGCAGTTCCTTTCCTTCTCCATACTATTCTCTTCCCATCACTCTGGTACAAGTTGATCTTGGTCTCATCTGTCCATAGGATGTTGCTCCAGAACTGTGAAGGCGTTTTAAGATGTTGTTTGGCAAACTCTAGTCTGGCCTTCCTGTTTTTGAGGCTCACCAATGGTTTACATCTTGTGGTGAACCCTCTGTATCCACTCTGGTGAAGTCTTCTCTTGATTGTTGACTTTGACACACATACACCTACCTCCTGGAGAGTGTTCTTGATCTGGCCAACTGTTGTGAAGGGTGTTTTCTTCACCAGGGAAAGAATTCTTTGGTCATCCACCACAGTTGTTTTCCGTGGTCTTCCGGGTCTTTTGGTGTTGCTGAGCTCACCGGTGCGTTCTTTCTTTTTAAGGATGTTCCAAACAGTTGATTTGGCCACACCTAATGTTTTTGCTCTCTCTCTGATGGGTTTGTTTTGTTTTTTCAGCCTAATGATGGCTTGCTTCACTGATAGTGACAGCTCTTTGGATCTCATATTGAGAGTTGACAGCAACAGATTCCAAATGCAAATAGCACACTTGAAATGAACTCTGGACTTTTTATCTGCTCCTTGTAAATGGGATAATGAGGGAATAACACACACCTGGCCATGGAACAGCTGAGCAGCCAACTGTCCCATTACTTTTGGTCCCTTGAAAAGTGAGAGGCACATATACAAACTGTTGTAATTCCTACACCGTTCACCTGATTTGGATGTAAATACCCTCAAATTAAAGCTGAAAGTCTGCAGTTAAAGCACATCTTGTTCATTTCATTTCAAATCCATTGTGGTGGTGTATAGAGCCAAAAAGATTTGAATTGTGTCGATATCCCAATATTTATGGACCTGAGTGTGTGTGTATATGTATATGTATATGTATCTTTGTTTGTACAGGAAAAAAATAATTAAAATGCCAAGAGCCTTCGAGCTTTCAGGGTATCAGTAAAAGAGCCAAAGTGATGGAAAGGTTTCGTGGTTTTGCCTACTTATGGGAGTTGCATTGGGGAGATCACCTAGTTTTGTTGTTCCCACGACGCTCAGACTCCGTGACTAGGATTATACTCAGATTGGCTTATTACATCTTCCAATCATATTAATCCTTCCAGCGCACATTTTTTATTTGTGCTTGTCCCTTTAACTCGTAGTACCGGCTTTCTCTAAAAGGCAGAGTAACTTGGCCCTTTCCAGTACCTTTAATATTATGTTCACTTAACCCTTTATTTAAAAACATATATTTGTGAGCTGTGTAAAATACATTGTATTCTTAGCTTCCTGTCAATCATGGTTAGAAGCCTGGCAGTCAGTATTGAGAACACATGTTGTCAATAGGTGTCTATTTTGTCTCTTATTTGCAATGTTTGCCCTGGCTGTGCCTTGTCTGGATTGCGAAAGAATTTACTAAATCTGTAATAAAATTAAATGAAGACTGAGCAACTCTTTATTTTCAATGTTTTTGACGTAAATTTCACAGAAGTGGCCTTTTCTATTTAAAAAGCCTAAAATCGTTTATCGCACACTAACATAGCGTGATATACCCATGCAGTTTAATAAAACTGGTTAATTTCCAGAATCCCATGCTTTATCTGGATATACAGCAGCTAAACACACTTACTATTCTCCATGTCAGAAGCTGATTCCAAAAAGAAGCCCCTTCCTCCAAACTGAAAAGAACGCCACCTACAAACAGCAAAAATCAGAGAAGGGCATTCAAAAGAAAAGAGGAGAATACAAGAAACGGTCATGTCAAACCAGGATCGACTGAAATTAAATCCCATAAGCAAAAGCCCAATGTCAGCCTCACTATAAAATTAAGGACAACAGCAATATGAAACTATAGCAGATAACATTTTAATGCAGTCACTGGGCCGGGGCATGTGGGGAGATTTCACATACACTTTGCAACGATCAGGAGAACACAAATTTATTCAAATGTTTTTACTAACCAACTGGAGCCCCGAACGCTGCAGACACACCAGCTGCAGCTCCCGCCGACACAAAATCTCTTTTTTCTGTGTCTCTGCGAAAGTATTCAAAGATCTGTACAGAAAAATAGAAGAGGAAGTGAAATGGAGATGAACTTTATTCTGAGAATTAAAAAAGGTATGTTTCTAAGAAAGCTGTCTGCATTGTTCCTCATACAAGGACACTGTAAGGAGGGAGATGTAGAGAAGTGCTGATATGTGTATCCTCTCTGAACTCCCAGTTTCGGTAACGGAGCTTGGCATGACCAACAGGGCATCACAAGCTTTGCCAGCGTGCGGCCAAGGATGACCTGGACTTGGTGTTGGAGCGTGGCATGACTCTGAGAAGTACAGTGTCTCTTAATGTGCCCTGCAGGACTTTACTCCGGAGTTCAATAATTGTGTCCTGAAGAGAGCAGCTGGACTTGGCAGAACCCAGCGAATCTGTAGAAGTTCAGTTGTACTTTAAAATGAACCTCAATGGGACCATGCAGAGTTCAATAAATTAACAGAGCGCCCTGCAGGTTTGGCAGGCGTTCACAATGGAACATTACAGAACTCAGCAGGTACGCCAGCATGCCCTGCACAGTTCAGCCAGCGTGCCCTTGACAGGAGATTTAAGTTCCATCATCTGTTACAGTAATATTAATGGTTCCTAATTGTATTACTTAATTAGGACCTATGTGGTGTGCAATATTTTAGGTGGAGGAGTTTTTGGAAGCAAATAACCCCAAAATATATATTTATATCATTTAAAATGATTTTTGAGATATAAATATATATATATATATATATATATATACACACACACACACACACACACACAGTAAACATTCCTTATATCACACAGACACTAGCACTAGACACTGAAGGTGGGTAATGCTTCTAGGGATTGGCATATCTCAGCAATCGTTGCACATGTGCCATGTATGTTTGCAAGCAATGTCTGATTGGACAAGTCATCTGGCTGCAGTGACAAAACTGTTCTGTGCTGGAACAGGCAAGTTTTATAGATTTAGATTTGATTTTTTTTAAACTAGCTCTGGTGAGTGTGCCACGGACCCTCTAGATTGGCAGTGTCAATGAACATTTAGTCCTGTCTAGCAGCATTAGACCTGAAATTTGAAGGCAGATATGCATGTATATTTATTAACGTTTTTATTAGAGTGTTTTTAAAGAGCAAATGTAATTGCAATTCTACTCACAGTATGTCCATTTTTAATACACTTATGCACAAAAAGCTTCACAGCATTGCAACTCACATCTGTAGTTAAACAGAAGTATTTATTTCTTTGTTCTGCAAACCATGCAGATTTTCTAACAGAGGGGATTAAAGGTCAAGCAATTAACCCCACATGTGCCACAGTGAAGATCAGCACTATGAAAGATGTGTAGTGCAGCTGTAAACCCAGACCAAAGTCTATAGTCTGAGTGAATTTGTGTGTATTGGACTGACCTTAAAGTCTCTCTTCAGAGAGGTCGACCTTCCTTGAGAAATACCAGCTGCAACAACAGCCCCAGAGTGAATCATTGGACCTTCCTGAATTAAGGGAAAGCAGAAGTATTCAGACAATCAACATACAGAACAAAACCACTTAAGCAGAGTTTAAAGTAGAACAATATTGCTGGGGGTGAACGATCACTGAGGGAGAGTCTTAATGAGCCCCCCCACCCACTGTGGGTGAAAGGTCACTGAAAGGATTTTGTAATGGGGGTAAATAAAGGAGAATGTAAACACGACATAGCTCACCTTTCCAACTGCAAGTCCTCCAGCTACAGAGAATATGACTCCACAAACCTTTACCACCAATGTCTGGATAGGGGACGAAAGGAGAAACATTTAATGGAGATGTAAAGGGGTGCATACCACTAAAAGACCCAGTGAGAGTGGGCCAATTATCAATATAAACTAAATTGTAAGCTCACTTGCCAAGCTCTCATGAGTCTCCCATTTTTAACTAAATGGATTTACATATTCTAAAACAACCACAGCTTTTCTTTGTCTGTGATCCTGTGAACACAGGTAAAATGTCATTATCTGTACCTTGAGTCTGACAACATGGGGAATCTTGACGCCGTTCAGAAAACATTTAATCTGGGGGATGCCGCTGCCAGCAGCTACCGGCTGCAAAACAAAACAGACAGGTAAGCAATAGAAAATACAGGTTCCTTCAATTATTCACTAAACTTTGAGGGGCTGAAATTTGCTACAAAGTCATAAAATCTATGACAAAAAATAAATAAAATCTTGAAAATAGTAGCATTAGATATTATTGCCATCTTCCCATTTTGGCTCATATTTCCCATTTTAATTGGCAACTCACTGGAATTCATGATTTAATGAATGCATCCAACTGTGACCATAACAACACTGAGTTTGTTTCTGGGGAAACGAGTTGGCCAAGACTTGTGCGGGTCTAATCTCCGTCTAGGCAAAATATCTGCCATGCAACTGGAGTAACTCAGTCGTACAAATTGACCCAACAGATTCCAGAATAAAGACTGCTTAAATGCAGGACAGGAGCATCACTAGGAGAGGCATTAGATCCCGAGGGTGCAAAGAGGCTACTGCTTTAATTACAGCTCAGACGGCTTTAACTTCACAAATAAACATTGTGGTTTCATGTCTGTTTCTTAGGAGTTACACAACATGCAAACACTCGTCAAGCACAAATCGTAATATTAACCTGTGCCTTCTGTTACTTTAATAAAGAGATCAATAGCTTCCCAAATTTCAGTGTCCTGAGCAACTATTTTAACCCTTCCCCCTTTTGAAAATTTTCAGCTGGAATTGAGATTTTTACCATTTGATTTAAGCTAAATGCCTAATATGAAGGTAGAAAGTATTTTTTTTATTGTGGCAGGAAATCTTTTAACACTTTAACAATATATACATGACAAAGGTGCTAATTTTAGAATGAAACCATTCCCTTTCACCGATACACACATCCCAAGAAGACACTCACTTCTATGAAGGCGACTATGAGAGAGCCCACCATGACAAAGGCAGCGTTTAGCGTCGCCCAGAGGAGCAGCGAGAACGATAACCCTCCTTTCTCTGTGAATTTGTCGATATCTTAACACACTTGTTAAGAAAATGACGAGGAAGATGACAAAATTAAAACCATGACACAATACTGGCTAATTGGGGTTCACATGACAGAGAATGACAGGACCTGAACAAATAGTATACAGTAATCGTGGGTTTTACTCTTCTGTGGGGCCCCTCCTCTCAATGGGTTAAATGAACTATAATGGCCACTTGATGTGTGGCAAAGTTTCGTGGGAGTTGTAGTTTGCCAACAGCTGAAGTTATCTGAATATCCACACCAGATGACAATACAAGCTATAACTTCTGTTTTATGTTTTTTACTATGTAGTACTGAAAATAGATTGGTTTTCCCTACAATCAAACATTTAACAAACTATCTTCACTTGGGCTAAACAGGTACTTTTTATCTGAAAAACAAACATTTATAATCAGCCATTTGCTGCTGATATTGGGTCTTTCAGCATAGCTGGGAATGGGGGGTGGAAGGACAGCTTGGAGCGCGAGTACTGTTCTGCACGGACCACTGTTGGTAAGAGGATACTGTCTTTGATCACTTTGTATTTCACACCAGCCAATTGTTCAACCATGATGTCTATAAAGCAGGCAATGAGTCCGGTTAAGATACCGATCATGCCGCATATCACCCATCGCGTGATCTCCACCGTCCGGAATGCCTGCAACACAAAAATATATATATATATATTTTTTTAAATTACAAAATAAAGTTAAAAGGATTATGATGAGCGGGACTCTAATCTACAGATTGATACAGCACACAGAGTAAGCCTTGTTTATCACATTCACACAAATTAAGATAATACAGTTACACTACAAATTAAGTCCATTGAGTAGTGCAGCATATAGAAAGGGGCATCCTGTGAGGACTGCAGTGATTTATCTTAAAGAGACATGCAACACTTAAAATGTATCCATTTAAACAAGCAAACTTTTATAAACGGATGAGCCAATTTCCATTATCTTACTGGCAGCAAAGCATGATGGGTGAGACTTTTTTTTTTCTCTCTTAACAGCTATTTTAAATCATTTGGACAAAACTGAAGAAGCTGCAGCAAAAGATTGTGCACCATAACCACTCCTTTACGCAGTAGTGGTTACAGTGCTTTGTGTGCCTATCTAAGTTCTGGCTAGTGTCAATCCCAACCTCCTACAAAAGAAAAGGCAGAGGTACCTACTGGCCACTGACTCAGGTATACATACAAAAATCACATCAACTCTGTGCTAATTAGTCAAAAAACTTTTCATTAATATCTTCAGGAGATGGAATGAAAAGGCCAGAACAGGCCATCAACATCTAGAATTTCTGACCAGCAATAATGTTTTAAAGATTTCAATACTGCAAATAAATAAATAATATATTAACAAAACTAATATCGGTAAAGAAACTGTGAGTACCAACCCAACAACTATACAGCTAAAGAATTAGTGGCTTCCCACCAGATTAGGTTTTTGGGAAGTAAGGGATACATATAAAAAAAAATTGGATATGTGGTAAAAGGACAACTTACCGTATGATTTATTCTACGTTCTTCTTCCAGAAACAACAGGTTTTCACTATTGTCGTAATCCAAACTCTGCAGAAGTGGCAGACCAGAATAGGATTATTACTTTACACACTTTATATGAGCCAGTCAGACAACTTTATAAACATAACTATTACAGAAACTCCAACATCTAAAAACGTTTTATCTGATGTGCTTAAAACGCATTCCCTGCCAGCCTTGGCAGAATGTTCTAAATACAGGAAAAGTAGTCCAGTTAGTGATGGAGCACTGGGGTCCAAGGTTTAAAACTGTCCCAAAATGGTTTGACGCTTAACAGTGATGTAGAGCCAGTGGACTTCTAGCACCATCACCATTAAAATGTGCTGTGGTGGTTATGGGGTCTTTCAATACATATATTTAAAAACACATGCATAACTGTTTAAATGCATTTTTAATTTTAAAAAAAAGCAAATTTTTCATACCTCATACTTGAGGGATAATAGATTCTCTGTGTGTGTTACATCTTTGTCCAGCTTAGAAGTAAGTTCAGCTTCCTGCAGTGAAGAGAAAAACTGGTTATCAAAAGGGTAGAAAGACAGTGGATGCCCTCTAAGCAGGTTAGACTGAACAGAATGTAAGCCACCCAAGTTGGTTAGACTGAGAACGCAATGGATGCCACCCAAGTTGGTTAGACTGAGAACGCAATGAATGCCACCCAAGCTGGTTAGACTGAGAACGCAATGGATGCCACCCAAGGTGGTTAGACTGAAAACACAATGGGCGCCATCTAAGCGGGTTAGACTGAGAACACAATGGGCGCCATCTAAGCGGGTTAGACTGAGAACACAATGGATGCCATCTAAGCGGGTTAGACTGAGAACACAAGGGATGCCATCTAAGCGGGTTAGACTGAGAACACAATAGATGCCAACTAATTTGGTAAGACTGAGAACACAATGGATGCCATCCAAGTTGGTTAGACAGAACACAATGGATGTCATCTAATTTGGTAAGACTGAGAACACAATGGATGCCATCCAAGTTGGTTAGACAGAACACAATGGATGCCATCTAAGTTGGTTAGACTGAGAACACAGTGGATGCCATCCAAGCTTTATAGCGGATAAACATGGCGGATGTCACCTATACAGCTGAGAGTATAAACACAGTGACTGTCCCCTAACCAGGTTAGAGGATAAATATGGTGGACCTAATCTAAGCAAAGTGTTGCAGTTTATTCACAGCATATTTTTTTTATAGGTAAGTAACCTCTATTTTACAGGTACTGGGGAAAATAATGGCCAATACAGCCGCCAACACACCAGAGATATAAACTAATGTATTTATTTGTAAGCCTGGCGTGTTCTCCCATAACTTTCACAGTGACATCTTGGATAATGCAGAATGAGAAACATGATGTTATGCTTTGTACAATGATAAAAAAAAAAAAAAAAAGGTTCACAAAGAAGTCGTTTGACAAGGACATGTGACCAGACAAGTGGCGATGGTTGTTCACAAATCAGTAGCAACATGATCCGCTCAGAAACATTACGAACTGTTAATGATTGTAACATGCAAAACACTGTAATCAAAACAGAACATTCGATATTGATTAAATGGACGGCTATGAGATTTGTGTGAATAACAGGAAAGGCAGAGAGACATGTTATCTGCAAACTCACCACTTCATTATTCTCATCGCCAAGATCCACCGTGCTCAGCTGGCCAGTTTGAAAAAAGCTTTGGCTGGAGTACTATGGAAAAACAAATGGTGAAGGACTCTATAAAGTGTGACAATGGCAGCCGGACGGCTCGATAGAAAGTAACCATGCATGTATCACCAACCTCTGGCAATACACAATGCTACTGATATATGTTAACCTTGATACTTCCAAACCCCGCATCTCCCTCATTTAACCCCAAAACACACATTGACCTAATGGGGATAAAACAAAAATATAAAGTTACTAGATGTGGGAGATGCCATGGTTTCTGTGGCAACAGAGCTGACAGACAGTTTGAACACAGACACATCGCTAGATATATATACACAACATGCGTTTTGTGACCACATTGCCTCCCCCCAACACATACACAATGCATTCTGGGAGGAGATTGGATCTGTGCTTCTGAGTGACCATTATTTACAAATTCCAACATATTCTGCAGCGCTGTACAACAAGTGCACAAGACAAGTCACTGCAACAAGACAAGTTTGCTATACAGAAACAAGAGTGTTGTTGATGGCTGTGCATGACTTTGAAATTTCTTCCTTTCCAGTTCCACATATTTGGTGTATTTTCGCAGAATATTTATAATCTGGTTTTGAATTTCCAGTTACGCTGGATGCATTGTACCATCATGCAGAACATTCACACATATACTGCATACCATTTAGCACGATTTAATACTGGTTACACGGTTACTTCCTCTACTAAAACACTTTGCAAAACGAGTTCCTTGATTGACTTACAATAATTCTAAGCTATCGCTGCCCAGCACTCAGGGGTTAACCACTGTTAGAGGAAGAATGCAAAAAGCTATGGAAACAATGTCAGTGATGCTCCAAACAGGTCAACAATAGTGATGTCCCGAAATATTCGCCGCGGACTCCGGTCAGCTGACACATTCCAGCCAATCAGCAGCAGACCCTCCCACCTCCTGGACAGCATCCATTTTGAAGCTGCATTCTTAGTGAGCTGTCCAGGAGGTGGGAGGGTCTGCTGCTGATTGGCTGGAATGTGTCAGCTGACTGGAGTCCGCGGCGAACCGTTCGGAGAACAGTTCGGGACAGCACTAGTCAACAATTGTGATTTTTGGGCAATCTAAAAGAATATATATATATATAAAAATGTTTTTATCGAAACAAACATACAGCTACGTACATCCTAAAAACTAGAATGCATTGCATTTTGGTTTTATGAAGACAATATTCTAGATGAACTCTTAGTTAGTATCACCGTCTCCCATTCCCCAATATCTCTTCCATAAATGGACACTTTAGCTGAGCTCAGTGTAGGGGTTATGGATCTTCTGAGATAGATCGACAAAAACCGAGGGCTCTCACTGCCAACCAAAGACCAATCTCTCCATCTTAAAATTTGTGAGTTACACCTATAGCCTTTCGCAGCACTCCCAGCCAATCACTGCCGGCTGGGTAAGGTGGAACTGACAAATTATGTGGAAAGTGTAAATTACATCTGAGAAAGGGACAGTACTTTATTTTTATAGTTTGAAGAAAGAAAAAAAAATGCCAACGACAACGGATAGGAAACATCAAAATTAGGAGTGCTTGTTGAATAACATTGACATCTGTGATATGTGGATGGAACAATCGCTGCCCTCACACTTTGCAAATTCTCTCAAAAATAGTTGTAAAGGGAGAATTTCCTAAGAGGTCTAAGCCACACAAAAGGATCTCGGTATTATATTGCAACTGAATGACTTTCACGATAGCCATCCTTTTTTTTTTTATGAACGGTCTCTTTAAAGTTCTAGCAATCTACACTTTGTTTTGTGTATTTGCATTTGAGATAAGAGTATTCAGTTCTGTCAGTTTTCTAGCCAGGCAAGTAATCTATAAAAGCCATAATTGCAGAAGTACAAAGCTTTGAGTGGTGCATTTTCACAATGCATTGGAATTTCACAAAAGGCAGACTGCTCTGTGTACGAGCCGAAGAAAACACGTCACAGCCCAATACCTGAGCCTGCTGACTTGAAGCCAAGCAGAAATATCTGTAGGATCTACTAATCAAAAGAGAAAACTGACGAGATTTGATTGCTCAATTTTCTTAAATACTGTAAATAAAAGCATTTAACTTCCCTTTCCTGATTCTCTAAACGGTTAGGTTGTTATAACTGCAAACAATCCTTTAATCTTTCTGTTTATCAGTAAGCACGGCCTATAACAGCACAGTTTGTATATAAAACATTCTCCATCTGAATATTCTGTAAGCCACTGAGACAAACTCTGAATTCTAAGGTCTGGAGATGGACCCAAGACAGGGGATATTTTAAAGCAAGGTTCTCCAAACATCTCCCATGATTCACTGGTTATCTATTTATTTCAAAGAATAATGGGAGTTGTTCAGCAACATCTGGAGGGCCAGAGTTTGGAAAACCCGGTTTAACAGTAACAGGAACCACACTTCTGGTATTGTAACTCAACATCTGGACACGACAGAAATGGCCGCTGTGGTGTGTGGTGGAACTAGGGATAGGACAAGATACAATGTATAGAAGTATATACACAATCTCTAGTTTAAATCACCACCACCTCCTACCAGATCTGCAAAATATATTTGTTCCATTTTGCCATCAGTGGAACCATTTATTAAAGTGTCAATTGCTGGAAAATCATACAATTCTAATTTTTATAGCAATAGTTGAAATTCAAAAATTCGCCAAGTCAGCGTTTATTTCAGCATGGCTGTTTTGGCTCAAAATGTAAAAATGCACTTTAGATGAACAATTCACAAATTAGAGAATAAACTGTATAAATAACTCAAGTTAAACATGTGGCTAGGACACTGCAAGGGGAACTATATCATTCATATTGAAAATGGGCTGTTGCAATGCTGATTATTGATTAAAAGACTACAAAAGGACGTTTTGATTAGGCAAAACTGAATTAAAAAAAACGTTCGTCTTACTTTGAAAAACACCCGAAGCAACCAGAACAATGCAGGTAATAAGGCATTTTACATGCTGCGGTAGACACACCTGCCACAAAGGTCTGGCTCTAATGGATGTGTATTAAACTGATTTCCCACTCCCAAATCAAATACAAAGCTTGCATTTATTAAACAAGTACATACGGCTACCAATTTTGTGAACCAACTGCTTTCAGGATCACTGCATCCACTAATTCTATGAAATAGCCTTAGGGGAGAAATGCATCAACATTTTGTTTGAAGTCCCTACAAAACGTCCAATTCCACTATCAAGTATAACTGTCTTAACCCCTTAAGGACACATGACATGTGTGACATGTCATGATTCCCTTTTATTCCAGAAGTTTGGTCCTTAAGGGGTTAAAGAGACATTAAGCACAATAACAGCTACAGTTTATGATGGAAGTAATTCACCCATAAAACGTCCCTTTATTCTCTTGATAATCTTAATGTGCTAACAAAAGCTGACTTTGAAAGTATCAAGGATGCTTTACAGAGCTTCAGACCAAGAGGATGTAATAATCTGTAAATACTGTATTATAAATGTAGAATTCCTTCTGGCTACCCCATATAATGGCCACGGGTGCCACAGGAATATTCACTGTGCTACCCAAAAGTGTTCAACAACCATATAGGGTTAAATGGCCCAACTATAGCATGATGGAAAAATCAAAATCAAGAAAACGTGACAAACTACTGGAAAAACTAGGACAGTTCTTAGAAAACGTGTTCTCGTAATCAGTCCAGAGTTAGATGACTAGCCACCATGTGATTCTGAAATCAGGAGACATTGACCACCAATTTCCCAGAGGGAAAAGATAAGCCACATTGGTTCTGTCACCGAATTAAAAACTTGTCTATTACAAAGACCTCCAGACACCATAACAACTTCATTAAGATGAAGTTATTATGGTGCCCCTAAATGCCTGAAGTTGCTAAACATACAACTTATAAAATTCTATTTGCCAAGGCTAAACGTTCACTAGCCAATAGCTGGTTTCAATGCTGCTCCCAGCTCTACACTAAACCGCACAGTAATTAAGATTCTATAACGCAGGACACGCATTACATCTCATGGTACACAGTACTCCCACCAGTAGCAACGTAACACGAGAAATGTCTGGAAACAACAAGCATACATTGTGATCTTGATTTCACATTTTCTTTGGCAAACTGACAAAAGGAAGATTTAAGAACACACTTGAGGATAGCAGTAATAAACACCATATGACCAGAAAGAATGGACATGTTTCTGTATTTAGAGTGTCTAACCCGGCTACATTATTATGGCATCGGATAGTCTGAGACACACGAGTCCAAATTATATTCCTAGCAAAGAACCTCTCCTAGACGTTTTCAATGGCCACTAACTACCTACACCTTACAGAAATTCTGTTTTTATTATATAAATAACTTGCTAAAGCCACTTCAGGTTATTTCATTTTTTTAAATTAATATTATTGAGATTTCTATATTCTAATTGTGCATTTGCTTCAGTCTTTTTAATGGTACATCTCTCTTTGTGAAGCTTGACGACATAGTAATTACAGTACAACAGGAAAGGAAAATGCTGATAAAGTCCAACATTATGATAAGACATTTATGAATTAAACACAGATTAGCAACTAACTGATAACCAAATTTGAAGATGTAGTCTAAAACAGCAAAGCTGTGACTAATGCTTAAATTGGAAATTATACTAAATAAGCTACTATAAAGACTCGAAAACAGAATTTGCAAAATTTAGGTTATAATAGCCTAAAAAAAAAACAACCCAGTTATGATCATCACATTGCTATTTTAATCTGAAGTTTGTATCAGTGATTAGACAATGAATCGGCCTAGAAAAGTATAGGTTTTTTTGTTGTTAAGCTCAAGTATCATTTTCCAGAGACGGTTATATCTCTGGTATTTACAATACTACTTCTTTATCTGAACCGACTTGCATCAAGATTGTCTCTTTACTCCATATCTTCAGCAGCTCAGTGCTAAGAATGTGATCAAGGAGATATCCTCTTATAGCTGGTCTGCACAAACAAGTCAGCACTGATTTCAACAATCAGTTTAATATATTAGGAAAGGTTTTGGGCAACGCATGGGGTTTGTCTATTGCACCACTAGAAGTATTAAAAAAAAAAAAAAGCAGCATTTACAAAATGTTGCAATATATAATCAAAATTGGTTCAAAATAATTCATATTAGCATCTTTAAATCATTAGCATTTGGAGAGGAGAAAAAAAACTAAAAAACTAAATTCAAAGCATGTGAGATGTCGCTATAGATTATTTATCACCATTCTCGAAGACTGAAACAAGACTTCCTTTGTAGAGCCACCAGTGTATGATGTAAAAAGAACACATTCCGAATACTAAACTGCAACACTGCAAAAGCATTTACAGAGATCGTCACTAAAATAAGAACTTTTGTGAATTGAATGGGATTCGAGAATAAGGCTTGGCTAATATGCATTAAAGGGGAATTTCACATTTAGGCCAAAACAGTAGGAAACAAATAATAATAATAATAATAACAGCCTTGGAAATGAATTTGGCCAAAATTCTAAAATTCAGTTTGAATTCCTGACAATTATCTGGTCACTTCCTGGTTTGATGGATAACATTTCCCTTACATACCTCCTGTTGCAGCATTTGCTCATATTTTACCTCTTCTGTAGATTTCCACTAATTCTTTTCCAGCAACCTACCTCACAAATTCCCACTAATCTGGCCTGAGGTTTTCTCTGGCTACAGAGCCTTCAGTGACTTCTCTCCAGGTCTCCCCTGCAGTGCCCAGCTCCCACTCACTGTGGCCTTAGGCCTCCCCTGTCTGTCCAGCTCCCACTCACTGTGGCCCCAGGTCCCCCCTGCCTGCCCAACTCCCACTCACTGTGGCCCCAGGTCTCCCCTGCAGTGCCCAGCTCCCACTCACTGTGGATCCAGGTCCCCCCTACCTGCCCAGCTCCCACTCACTGAGGACCTGTCACCCCTGGCTGCCGGGGTCCCACTCACTGAGGACCTGTCACCCCTGGCTGCCGGGGTCCCACTCACTGAGGACCTGTCACCCCTGGCTGCCGGGGGGTCCCACTCACTGAGGACCTGGGGGGGTGGGGTCCCCCTCACTGAGGACCTGGGGGTGGGTCCCACTCACACTGAGGACCTGGGGAGAGGTGGGGTCCCTTCCACTGAGGACCTGGGGGGTGGTCCCACTCACTGAGGGACCTGGGGGGTGGGGTCCCACTCACTGAGGACCTGGGGGGTGGGGTTGCCATGGGACACAGGTGGGGTCCCACTCACTGCCCCTGAGGTTTTCGCAAGGGGTGGGGTCCCACTCACTGAGGACCTGGGGGGGTGGGGTCCCTCACTGAGGACCTGGGGGTGGGGTCCCTACACTCACCTGAGGGACCTGGAGGTGGGGTCCCCGCTCACTGAGGGACCTGGGGGTCCCCGCTCACTGTGAGGACCTGGGGGTGGGTCCCACTCACCTGAGGACCTGGGGGTGGGGTCCCACTTCACTGAGGACCTGGGGGGGTGGGGTCCCACTCACTGAGGACCTGGGAGGTGGGGTCCCACTCACTGAGGGACCTGGGGGGTGGGGTCCCCGCCACTGAGGACCTGCAAGAGTGGGTCCCCGCAGGATTTCAGGGGGTGGGGTCCCACTCACTGTGAGGACCTGGGGGTGGGGTCCCACTCACTGAGGACCTGGGGGTGGGGTCCCCACTCACTGAGGACCTGGGGGGTCCCTCACTGAGGACCTGGGGGGTCCCACTCACTGAGGGACCTGGAAGTTTACTCACACTGAAGGGACCTGGGGGTCCCACTGCTGAGGACAGCCTGGGGGTCCCACTCACTGAGACCTGGGGGTCCCTCACTGAGGACCTGGGGGGTCCCTTTCACTGAGGACCTGGGGGAGGTCCCCTTCACTGAGGACCTGGGGGAGGGGGTCCCACTCACTGGGGGACCTGGGGGAGGGTCCCTCACTGAGGACCTGGGGGGTCCCACTCGCACTGAGGACAGGGGGTCCTCACTGTGAGGACCGGGGAGGTCCCACTCACTACAAGGACTTGGAGGTCCCACTCACTGAGGAGGACCTGGGGGTCCCACTCACTGAGGGACCTGGGGGTCCCACTCACTGAGGACCTGGGGGGGTCTGTCAGCTCTCTCACCCTGCCATGCTGCGCTCCGCCTGTGTTGGTGCCATTTAGCAGTGGGGTGCTCTCCCCGTCCTCCTCCGGCGGCTGTTGATGTTGTGGATGCTCCCGGCCGGACCATGTTACTCTTTTGGACACGTCCGCCATGTCCGTGCTGGCTGAGGGCAGCTCACGGTTCCACTCGCTCTCTCAGAGTACTGACTGTCTGGTCACGTGATCCACGCACAGACAGCGCTCAGAGCGTCACGTGATCCAAGGTTAGCATCTGCAACGGCGGCCGGCGGGGCTCACACCGAGCGCAGAGCATGCCGGAACCTGTAGTTCTTTGCCTGATATTAGCAGGTCAGAGCTCTCTAGCTGGGATAAGTGATACAGTGACATAAAATAAATGGATGCAAAGTGTCAGACATTATAGTGAAACAAAGCAGTTCAGTGTCTGCAAGCAGAGGGAGGAGACACTGAATGTTTGGATGCATTTTAGGCAGCCATGACCCAGGAAGGATCTCTAGCAGCCATCTGAGGAGTGGTCAGTGAAGTTATCACTAGGCTGTAATGTAAACACTGCATTTTCTCTGACAGACAGTGTTTACAGCAAAAAGCCTCCCGCCGCTGGAGAAAGGTAAGATTTTAACCCCTTCCTCTTCCCAGAGCCGGGCGGGGAACTCTCCTCCTCCTCTTCGGCTGAATGCGCATGCGCGGCAGTAGCCGCGCGCGCATTCAGCCAGTCTCATAGGAATGCATTGACAATGCTTTCCTATGGACGCTGACGTCTTCTCACTGTGATTTTCACAGTGAGAAGCACACATGCGCCTCTAGCGGCTGTCAAGAGACAGCCACTAGAGGCTGGATTAACCTATTTATAAACATAGCAGTTTCTCTGAAATTGCTATGTTTATTAAAAAAAAAAAGGGTTAACCCTAACTGGACCAGGCACCCAGACCACTTCATTAAGCTGAAGTGGTCTGGGTGCCTATAGTGGTCCTTTAAAGATTCAGCAATTGACATCACGTCCAGTCCTGGCACTGCAGGGCACACATTGCGCTGGAGAAGGAGATAGCAAGCATTCTGTGTCAGGATACAGATAAATACAGGATTGTGAATTTACACATTTACTTTTATTTTGGAGATTTCACAAATCTATATTTATTCACGATAGCAGATAAGTAAATGTGCCATCTCTGTCCCACTTCTTCCATCCTAAAATACTTCCTTCTTGCTGGTTTCTCTATTTGTGTACAGCTTCCCACCCTTTCTGTTCATCCCTCGGTAGCTGTAGTGTCCAATAACAATAGTTTTCATGTCTCCAGGAAACTCAGCAAAACTTTTGTTTTTAATCTTTAGTTCGGTTAACAACTCTCATAACCAAGAAACCCCATCTGAGAGCAGAACTGAGGGTGTGCACTGAGAGCTGTGAAATCTGTGTATCGGACCTCCCTTGTTACATGTTACCCTTTGCATTGCCTGGTTAAAGGGACACCATAGTCACCTGAACAACTTTAGCTTAATGAAGCAGTTTTGGTGTATATAACATGCCCCTGCAGCCTCACTGCTCAATCCTCTGCCATTTAGGAGTTAAATCCCTTTGTTTATGAACCCTAGTCACACCTCCCTGCATGTGACTTGCACAGCCTTCCATAAACACTTCCTGTAAAGAGAGCCCTATTTAGGCTTTCTTTATTGCAAGTTCAGTTTAATTAAGATTTTCTTATCCTCTGCTATGTTAATAGCTTGCTAGACCCTGCAAGAGCCTCCTGTATGTGATTAAAGTTCAATTTAGAGATTGAGATACAATTATTTAAGGTAAATTACATCTGTTTGAAAGGGAAACCAGTTTTTTTTTCCATGCAGGCTCTGTCAATCATAGCCAGGGGAGCTGTGGTTAGGGCTGCATAAACAGAAACAAAGTGATTTAACTCCTAGATGACAGTGAATTGAGCAGTGAAATTGCAGGGGAATGATCTATACACTAAAACTGCCTTATTTAGCTAAAGTAATTTAGGTGACTATAGTGTTCCTTTAAACATACCCAACAGTGCAGTCTCTATAGACCAGGCAAAGGCAACCTTCGGCACTACAGATGTTTTGGACTACACTTCCCATGATGCTTTGCCAGTTATGGGAGATGTAGTTTACAACATCTGGCGTGCCAAAGGTTGCCTATCCCTGATCCCTGCTATATACTATAATGAGAGGCTCCTGATTGGCCAAGTGACTTCCTGGAGCAGGCAAAGCACAGGGCTGATAAAGTAATGTGTGGGCAAAAGCACAAATTTCAAGGAACTTTAAAAGTGACTATCTTTTATTCTATTGCTTTTTTTTCTTTTGCATATTTTTTGATGCATCAACATTTTTTTAAAAGGAGGGCAGGGCCTGACCATCATGGCACTTGGACGCACATCCAGGGAGTTCCTAGAACATTAATGAATAATCTTATCTGACATTAACTTGGGCTCTTAAGCCTGGGCAGGCACCATCCCCTACCACTCCTGCACTTGCTGACTGGCCTAGGCACACTTCCCGCGGTCATTATAAGCAACAAGTTGGTGCTTCTAGGACCTGTCTGAGACTGTGAAAGGGAGAGGCGGCCGATCTCCCAACCGGCATTGGCAGGAAACCGCTACATGCAACTTGGGTCCCGCAACCCCCTCTATGGACTGGTGGGGGTGATCCCAGTCCACACCCTGGATATGAAGGAGTTCGATGGCAAAGCTGCAGGCTTCGCTACCTCTAACAGCGAGGTCCACAAAATGGCGGACGCCACATGTAAACCTGACTGAAATCTTGTCCCCTGAGCTGCCTAGATGCTATCTTCAATGCCTTTTGGTGGAAGCTGGAAGCCAAGTTGCACGCACTTCAAAGTCCGCATCGACTGACTATCGGTCAACAGGCAACTCTTGGAACTCAAGCACCGCGATTGAAATGGGCGAGGCCATGTGGAGGGCAAAGCGCAAGCTAACACTGAGCACACACGGGCCAGCGAGAGGTCAACTAAGCAGGAAACATGGAGATTGGGGACCTGCCTTTTGAAATATGCACAAAATGAATCTGTGAGATTACCAAATTTCCCAGTCAACACTTCAACAGCACTCCAGCTTCCAGACTGGCAGCACTACACCTCCTGGGGGGACTCTGGCCTGCCTGCTGTTGGCATAGGCTGAGTGGAACCACAACGGTCTTGTTTCATTTGCCCTGAATAACACTGTTACCTTCCCCTGAAGCTAGATGGCATAATGTTGCTGTTATTCTTTTCTTTCCCCTTTTATTCCATCCATGCAGCCTGATAGATCCAGTCAGATATATTGGGCCTGAAGGGCCTAATGTTGGACTACCGGCCTGGGGACCTCATGTTCTACTATTATTTACACTTTCCACGCCTAGCATATCTCTATGTTTTTAATCTTATCTTCAGCAAATCAGTTAGACGTGCATGCATAGCTAAATATATTTTCTCTTTCTATAAAAATGTGCAGTATTCTCACAATGCGGACCTTTTTGTTATGTGTTATATTTTGTATCCGCCAGTGCTGTTGGGGTTTTGCAGGCTAATCTGTCATATTTTCATGTACAACAAAAATAAAGAATTTAAATTTTTTTTTCAAAAAAAGAAGAACAGTTAGTTCCTTTCTGTAGTGCCCTTTTAATTACATCCTGGACAACCTCAAAGGAATTACTATAATAATAAAAAGAAGCGGAACAACCTTAACCCTCTGCTCTTGTTGTGGTAAACATGTATAAAATACAGAGTGAAAATAGGATATGGAGTGAATGTTGGCATAAGTAAATGTATCTAGACATGCAACACTTCATGTTGACTAGAAGCACATGCAAATTCTGCCACCTATGTGTCTCATACCCCCGCCAGCCACTCCATGTGTCTCATTCCCCCCACCCTCCCCTCTACACATCTCATCTCCTTCTGCAAGACCCTCCACACGTCTCTTTCTCCACCCAGTCCCTCCATGTTTATCACCCACTCCCTAGCCCCCCATATGTCTCTCCCACCCCCATACATTTGTGACAGACACATACACACGCACTGACAGACACACACACTGACAGACACAAACAGACACACACTTACAGACACACATGCACTGAGTGACAGACACGCACGCACTGATTGATGGACACCCGCACTGACCTCCTGGAGTGACAGGCCCAGTCGCAGCTGTTAAAACTCACAGTAATGTGCAATATGTATGAGTGTATCACAGAGCTCCACGGTATTAAAAATCACAGTAATGTACAGTGTGTATGAGTGTATCACAGAGCTCCTCAGTATTAAAACTCAATGTTATATAGGGATTTATTTCAGAGCTCCAAAGCAATTAAAATGGCAAAAATGTGCATGGTTTATCTGTTTATCAGTTTATTAGTTTATTTTCAAATTTCCATCACGTCCATTACAGTCCACCATACATCTGTAATGGACATACATCATTTCACATCCATTACAGACTCCCTCAGTACCAAGTCCATACTCATCACAGCCCCCTTGTACATCACAGCCCTCCATCCATCATAACAAACCCATGTGTCTTATACCACCACGTGTCAGTATTACTGCCCAATGACCATCTTGTGGAAGCCCACCTATGAACTAGGAGGACCTTGTGACATTAGGGTAGGGGTAGACAACTTTTGGCACTCCAGATGTTGTGGACTACATCTCCCTGATACTTTGCCAGCATTATGTTTGTAAGAGCATTATGGGGGATGTAGTCCACAACGACTGGGTTCCTATTCCTGCATTAGGGTAATTGATGGAGTTGTCCTGATTGTAAAATGCAACTACAGCGATTCAGGTGTTCCCCTGCGCCATCAGCACAACTCCATCAAGTTGTCCTCATGCTTCCATGTCCACCTGTAAACTGCTAAACATTTAGAGGGGCCGGGCTGGACTGAGAAGACACAGAAGCCTCCTGTAGCTAAGCCCTTATTCTTCTCAAATCAGCAGCCAAGTCAATGTCACAATGTTTGAAATAATAAGGGATTTGCCTAACTCTAATCCCACAAGGCTTAAAGATTTGTTTTTCCATATGTTTAAAGTAATTTTCGGTTTTCAATTAAGCATTTTAAAAAAATTTGTTGAAAAAGTAGTCAAGTCCAGTTTGGTCAAACAAGAATGCGTGGGTTTCATTGGGCAGTGACTACCAGGACATGAAGGTTTTGGTGACTGGGATGAAGTCTACCTCCTCATCTTGCTAAAAAGTCACCTGCTAGCCCTCTAATGTCCTTTCATTGAACCTAGACACCTCTTGTGCCACTGGAACAGTGGGAGATATGACATGTTCTCTGCTGAACCTCATGCTGATCCATTTTGCTCTTCTAATTATCTCCTCTGCCCTTTTCTTGAACATCTGTCAAAACGCGTTGTGTGTTCTGAGTCCCCTCCAGCACAGCGATGCGTTGATATAATTCCACCAGTAGCTCGTTGTGACCATTCAGGAGCTCTGTCAGGCTGGCCACCTTCTGGGATAGTTTCTCTACGTTCGCTTTGTAACGCTTGTTAGATCCTGAGGAATTATTTTTGCCTTGTACGTGAATGGTTGTGGTTTGAGCTGGCTGCTGTCTGGAGTCTGTCTGGTTAACATCAAGCTGGTTTTCGGACACTGTCCTATATTCGCATCTGCACACTTCTTCCACACTCTCTGCCTTGCGTTGAATCTCTGCTACTTGCTTCTCGATGGCATCCATTCTGGAGGTCAGATTGCCACTGAAATCTGACATTTCAGTTTTTACTTCTGAAAAACACATGTAATCATAACTATTACCCCTCACTAATTTGTTATAGATTTGCAATATAATTTTTACTGTTTTATTTTATAAAGCACCAACATATTCTGTATCAATGTACAATTGTAATAAATCACACACAGGTAACTCATAATTACATAAAAATTTAATTTCACTTTAACAAGGACTTAGTAAAGATGCACACCAGTATAAAATGTATTTTCTCTTAACTTAATTAACTGAAAATCAAACTAATTCAATAAAATATTTAAAGTAGATTAAATGAAGATTACAAAGATTCAAGATTATTGCATCACAATTCTTTCTGTTTTGAATGTGTGGATAGCAGAATATTTGTATATACAAGGAAAGGAGTATCACGTTGATATTTTAGTGCCAAGCTGGGCAGGGACTGACGGAGGGTGGCAAATGATTCTATAACTGCTAAAACGTAAAGAATTTGGACAGTTTATTTTTTAACCTGCAGTAACACACAAGACCACTGGGAGTGTTTACAATGCTGCATTCATTTCAGAGGCTAGATTGGTAATGGCCAACCATCCACTCTTCTGGCTGGGCATCATGGAAGTCTTGTATCACAAAATGTTTAGAATCACTGAGCTAAACGTTCTCTATTCTGCTGCTATTTATGTTCCATACAGACTCTATTAATGAGTGTTTACTTTATTTGAACAGCCGTTATCAGTTGTTCCAACCTTTTTAGAACAAAGAGACGACTACCTTGTACTTTTCATGGCTCATAAACATCACATTTATTTGCAGCCTTACTTGGGAGTTATGCGACAACTATAGTGCATAATTCTAGTTAAATTGAATTACAGGTTTTAATTGACTGCTTCGTGGGAATACATATTATTATTAGTAAAATACATAGTTAAAGGGGCACGCTGAGGGACATTCTTAAAGGGGCAGTCCATGGCCCTCGCAGCCGGGGCCCTTCGCAGCCTCATGGGCAGTGTGGCAGATTCATTTCTGCATGTTCTGTCTGTGTTCAAAAGTTAATGGGGAACTGAATCCGCCACACTTTCTATTTAGCTGCCTGTGGGCTCCAAAACGGTTTGACAGGAAACCGCTGCTGGGTTTCTCCATACCCACTGGAGACTGGGAGAAATGTCTGGAACAAAAATGTAGAATCTTTTTGATAGCTAGTAATTTACTCTGTTTTTGGTTTTATTAGTTTTCTTTTATATCTAATAACTAGATTAATTGATTTTCCTGGTTTTTAGTACCGTATAATGGACTGAGTGAATGGCGCCATTGTAATACAAATCCAGACATTGTCCTCATGTTGGCGTGAGTACCTTGGCAGGACACGGCAGACTGGCGAGTCATCCTTCTTAATTTGGTCCACACCTCGTTCTGCTCCTTCAGAAGCTTCCGGAACTGAAGCCATATTTCAATCAAACCTATGTGGAGTCTGGGGACCGCCTGTAACAGATCCAGGGTTTAAAAATTTTTTTAAAATATCCATTATTGTCTTTTTTTTACAATTCTCTACTGAATCTGGAGCAGTCATACGCAAGAAGAAAAATCAGAACATCAGCGAGGAATGTTAAATGAAACACAAAAGTTCTAAATCAATCAGTAGTCCTGAACTATATAAGTCAAACAAAGAAACAAGCAAAACGCATTCACTGAGCCTTTTTATAATAGTTAAAGAACATAAACGAAAGCAAAAGTAGCAAAGCAAGGAAGAAGATTCTAGAAAGGAGAAGTAAGGGAGAGTAAAGAAGAAAGTAGGAGGGAGAGGCACAGTGAAACGGGGAACGATGTTCCTCTCTAAGAACCAAAAACAGAGCATTTTATGGAAACGGATGATGAAAATCAATCCAGAGATCCCATGTTTTGTGGAATGCAATCTGTCTAAACCCCGGTCCCTTGGGGGCCACCCAGGATTGCATTAAGCTCTACCATTATCATGTCTTTTATCTTTATTGTAACCACTGTTATGAAAAGGGGGGCTCGTTCCACCAGCCCTGAGCTAATTGTCTCCTAATCACCAGGGACATTTTGGGCAGATGCTTAACCCCTCGAGGACACAACTTCTGGAAAAAAAGGATACCATGACGGAATATTCCGTCATGTGTCGTTAAGGGGTTAAATTTCGCTCTTAATAAGGGGTCAAATGAACGGGACAGGAGAAACACCCAGAAGCACATGTCGATAGGTTCATGTTTTTTGGTGGAAATATGTAACATGAAATGTGGGGTGCATAGCCAGCACATAAAATTACAGCAACACAGGGATTTTGTGTGTAAAGTTTTTTGTGCATACTTGAAAACGAGAGAAACCTCAATATTTCCTTCCTGGTAAAATATTTTATAAATAACCACATTAATGAATAAATAAATACATGTACATGTTGCTGCTCAGATACACTGTTAAAGAAAATGAAATAACTACATTTTCTTTTATTATAATACACGATTTCACTTATGAAGAAAATCGGAGAGGGTATAAAGTAATAGAGATTATGGGGCATTTCTCATCTAACAAGATACACATTTTAGTACATACAAGAGTTGAGAAACTGTAATATTAATGAAAATGCTTGTGTATACAGGCCTCTTTATGTCATACGGCATTGCAGGATACTATTGCTGTCTACATATGTACACTAATCCATGCCTAGAGTCCATCTCCCCCTTGTTGTGATCATGCATTATCCTGTATATTTGTCCATGTGGCTCATGTACATTGGGCGATATATTAAATATATAATCGTTGATTTTCTTTACCGGTACTTCTTTTTCTCCTTCCGTTTGTCACTTCTTACTTGATCTGTGAATAATATAAGCATTTTGGCTGTTCTCTACCCATCGATCATAATTTTCCATCAATCATCTCTTGGCCACAGGGAGAGAATTATGAATCAAATACAATGGCTCACCCAATTGTTTAATGATTCGGTTATATGGCCCATTGGCCACATGGAATTCAGATATTCTGCCAACTTGCCAATCACACAAAGTTCAGACAAATCATGATTTGGGAGAAATTAAATTCACAAGTCAGTCATTTCAATCAGATATTTGAGAATCCTAAGCAGCATGCCTTAATTTCAGTCTGCTTTTATCTCCTTACCCTGGTAGTATGGATTAATTGTCCTTATTCTTAAATAGCCATTAAAAAAAATATAGACCTTTTTTAACACATAAAAATAATAATTAAAGTATTTTGGGGGAAAAAAGACTCATTGCTCATATTTCTAAAATGATATGTTTATCTGTTCCAGAATAAATTATCATCAATACCTGCAGAAGATCAATACAATCAAATGAACCAAAACAAAATAGTTAAGTACTGTAAAAAAACAATAAATGTAAGCGAAGTGTAAAGTTTAAAATGCACACACAAACTCCTATTGGTATAATTATAGTGGGGAGTTTGTAGAAAAAGAGCCTCCCTTTCCTTTGGGTCACGCTGTGTACAATTTATCAAAGTAAAAAAAAGTCATAAGCTAAATATTGATCTGAGATTTAGGACCAAATAACTGAGCTTTCATATCACCTCAATTCACTGTTTTGTGAATAAACACTTGGAGCAAGACGGATAGCTCAACCATATGGAAGTCTAGGACAAGCTCAATCCATTGTTTTCTTGGTCATTTACTAGATACTCAAAGGTGATCCTCTTCAAAGATCTGTTAGGGGAGCATTCCGCTTGGCTGAGCGGCCACTCTTGCTCCACACAGCAGAACTAGGGACTATAAGTTTAGCTAACAGTGATTGCTAACAGATCATCTATAATTTATTTACTATCATGCTTGTTAACCAAGTTTAGTTCATGAATTGACCATACTCTGTTAAAATTCAGGTAATTGTTAAAATTCGCACCTGCTTTATTTGCTCGAGAGGCCATCCTTGGAAACTATCTTTGTTCACCAGCTGGAGGGCCTGATCCACTTGTTTCTGAATGTCCTCATCATCCATAATATCCTTATTTGGCAGCAAAAAGCTACCACGACCCTCTTTCAAAACACACAAGTACCATATGGACAGCCATAACAAGATGCCAATCACATTCCTTCCTGGGCACATCATGGCATCTCATGCTGTAGACCTCAGGCGACTAAGAATTCTAGTAAAACATCCTCAAGTCTTCAGAGCTTTCATGTGAATGCCTATAACATGTTAGCCACAGATCTCTGAGTCGGGTGGGACTCGTAACATGATCACAAGATTTTTGGGGCCAAGAGTGGTTTGTTATCTTTGGACAATGTAAGGTCCTTTCTTAGTGGGGGTCCAACTCTGTATGACTCTATGAAAAACAAGAAATGTTTGTTGACTTTTTCTGAAACACATTCCAGGAATACCATTTTACAAGCCTCCATAAAGCTCTGCTAAACATCTGAACCTAACAGGTGACCTTCAAATTGTCCTGTTTACATGACCTCCCATGGCAAATGTATTAAACAGGCTGATTTCTAGTACAATACAAGCTCTTAGGACTAGGAACCTTCTCGAAATTTTTAAAATCACTAATTATTTGTATGAAGTGTCTGCCAATTGTATAGAGTGGTGAAATACAACAGTGCCATCCAAAAATAATTGTAACACTCCATTTAATCAACAGAGCACAACAAGTATCCATGATTCATGTTTTTAATATAGGTTTAATACTTAAATTAGTGCGGCCACAGCTAGATTGATAGACAGGTCTGAAAGGAGAAGGAGGCCCTACTACAATATTGGCATTCGGGTGGGGTGCATGGGAAAGGAACTCTGTTAGACCATAGTTGGTTTGAAAGCCCTCAACCTCTGGGACATTAAATAATTCCAATGTAAACCTCTGGAGACCTTATACCATTTTTTGGTTGGGAAATACCACAGTGGGAATATTTATGGGAGGAGATTGCAAATGTATTAATTACTGTATTAATGGCTTATTACTTATGCCAATGAGTCATCTTCAAAGGAATCCAGGACATTTTCACCACACAATGATCAAATTACTTTTTCATTACATATTAATGCTATTCATTACTACGTTAAAAAAAAAAATCTGCACAATTTTTTTTTGTAAAAAGTTCACATTAATGTTTTTTGTTGAGCCAAAACAAGATGTTCTTATAATATTTATTCATACTGTTATAATAATACTTGCAGCAATTAGTCCAGATTTTTCCACAACACCAGTTGTCATGTACCCCAAATACCAGACGCGTTTAACATTATTTTACAGATACATAGCCATAACACAATAACATTAGATATGAGACCAGCCCAGATTGGACAGCGAATATAAAGCACCGTTTCATCCAATTCGGGATTAAACTACAACTCCCATCAATCTTGGACAGCCTTTAATGCTGTAAGCTGTTCACTCCAGTTTACAAAATTACATTAGCGCGGCTATTCACTATATAGTGAATTTTCAGGACTTGAAAGAGAATTGATAATGAATTTAAAGTTTAAAAATCAAAATAGCCAGACTGCAAAGGTAGCTGACTTGCAGAATCTTTGCTATTGAACTATTTTGGCCTGAAGTTTAAAATGTACATTTAAATCACGGTCCGTAATACACCATATATTTTACAATGGATCTGTAGGGGCTAATTGTAAATACTCATCATTAGGAGGTCCAAACCATGACTTTTGTTTAAAAAAAAAAGATGGGTGCATTCAGCACTCACTCATCAAATCCTGCTGTTTGACATTATTATTGTAAATTAAAATGAAATAGTATGACTCATTATAAAGAGAAATTGTCCTTTATGGAATTGGATGGGGAGGATTACTTCATAACCTAAAATGATAGGAATGTGATTTGCTTATATATATAAGCAATATATATATTCCATGGGTTAGTGACTCGTGGTTGTTTATGATGGAATCTTCTAAGAGTCACCTTATTACAATATAGCCAGCAGTCCACAAAGTTTGTCATAGTTCATGTTTTTTTAAGAAAATATTGAGATAGGAAATAAATACATGGTTTATTATTATTTATTTTCTTTTTTCTTCAGATGTGTCAGTACTGTCTACAGACAGTGCTCCAGGCAGGTACACTCCACTCTCTTCACTGACCCATGCAACTTAGAGGCATCAGACAAGGTAAGGATGGTGCCTCTGGGTAAACCTTTCCCGGTGGCAATGCCAGACACTTCTCCAGGAGATAATGCCCTGTTCCACATTGCAAAGCCAGCCAGATGTCCAACAAAAGCTTCTGAGCTATCAAATCCTCCACCCATGGTGTCCTGTTCTTGGCCGAGAATCAGCGACCCCCCGGGAGGTATCTCATAACCTTTCTGAAACCTGGAACCTGTGGAAGCCAACCTGCGGTCAACATAAAACCAGTATCTGCCCTGGATGGATGACCAAATGAAGCAGGTGTGATGCCAGCTTCCATCGATAAGATGCACCACGGGGAGCTCCCGAAAGGCTGGATCACCGATGACAAAATGGAGGGAGTCATAGTCTACACCATTCCTGCCATGGATAACAAATTTGTTGTCATTATCTTCTGTGGCGTAGGAAAGGATTGTTCCAACATAGCTGGCATTGGTCTTTACCCAAGTGCAGACAGAAAATTCATGAAGGCCCTCTCTCAGGCCTTTACCAAAGGTGACATAACTTTCAGTAGAGGAACTTGGGAAAGTCAGCATGGACTCCACATTACAAACTGGGAAGAGAAAGAAAAACAAAATATATATATTAGTGGAAAAACTGAAACTCTTATTGATACGTATCCGGGGAACCTATGGAAAATGAATGTCCTCTTATCAGCTCTAATCTCACTGTACTTGTATAGTGTACCCTGGCACTGTCACTCCTGGCACCTGGGGCATTCTCAAGCAATCAATGCTTCCAAATTGGCCGAAATTAAGATTGAAAATGGTGAAATGATAATTCAGGATTATCAATGCCGCTGATATGGGAACAGGGCTACTAACTAAATTGCTCAATTATAGACGTGAAATGTGGATTGCAGAATCTGATCAAAACCTGCTGATTTAAAAAGAAAAATACCAACTCAACTGTAGTAACGGTTTAGTATTCTAGTCTGAATTGTGCAAATCATATTTCAGTTCTCTACAATTCTGTGTTTACTGAATGAACCCTCTATATACCGCTTTTAGTGTCCTATATGGGTGATACACGTAATATGGAGTTATTTAGTAAAAAGTGAGAATTCAAACAGAATTTCAAAAATGAGGACAGAGTAGCCAAACTGAAAGCATAGCTGATTTGGTGACTTTTTCCAGTTTGACTAATCTGGCCTTAAATTTAAGATTCCGGTTTGAGGTTTCATTTTAGTGAATAACTCTAAATTAGCTTCATGGCGATATCAGCCGTGCGCAGACCTACCAGGATATTATAGAGACAACTGCGACATCTAGTGGATACTAGGGATTACCATTTTCCCAAACTCCCACATTCACAAATAAGCGGAAGCATATAAAACCTTGAATTATATAATTCATTTCATCCAGCTGTCACAGTTTAGAAAAACAAAAAACAAAAAAAAAAAGTTCTATCTTGTTCCCATTACTCCAATTTCTCCCAAAAATAGCTGAAAAGGAAAACATTCGCTAATTCGCCCAATCTCCGAGCACAGCTCCTTTGGCCTGGAATTCATAATTCCGTTGCCATTTCTCCACAAATTCTAGTTGCGTAAATAAACCTCTCTGGAATGTTTTCACGAAAATGCTGAATTGTTGATAACTGAATTTCAAAGTGTAAGTAAAAATTCTCCAACCTAGCTATAGCCACAGCTTGATTTTTCCTTATACGTATTTTGCCAGTTTTAGTGAATAAATCCCTTTGTGTACCTTTCTAAAGGGCTGTAACATACCTCCCAATTGTCCCGATTTAGGAGCACAGTCCCTATTTTGGACCAAAATCTCTCTTTCTCCTTTTTTCCCCTCTGTTCCTCTCTTGTAGGAGCTCCATATTGTTGGGGTGAAGGCGCTGCTTCCCTACACCCCTTTCCAGTATCACCTATTCTAAAGGTCAGAAAGAAGAGACTGCGGTTTGGGAAGTGCCAGCGTCAGAAATCCTTCTTCTTATCTATTCTGAACTTTTGTTTTTAGAAATCAGTCTTAGTAATTTATCAGTAAATTTCATTATAGTTTCATATATTGTTATTAGTAAATGATCTAAACTTTCTCAGAATAGCTGTATGACTATGTATAGTCTGGAACCCCTACATGTGGCTAGACCTCAGTGCCCTTACAAGCGGGTGAAACGACAGAAAGTGTGATTGGTGCTGGAATAAACAAAGTTACCATTCAGTTACATTCATTTACAATTATAATAGATATTACAGCATTTTATGTTAGATCGCTGACAGGGAATTGTCTTTATTATATTATATATTTTATTATAATACATGCTATATTGCAAAGTTGATTGATTGTAGCCCTTTAGTTTATAAATCAACATTTAATTTTAAAGGAACATTATAGAGCAGGCTTCCTCAAACTCCGGCCCTCCAGATGTTGCTGAACTACAACTCCCATGATTCTATGAATTAAATAGATGGGCTGAGAATCATGGGAGTTGTAGTTCAGCAACATCTGGAGGGCCAGAGTTTTGTGAAGCCTGTTACAGAGTTATGAATGTATTCCTAACACTATAGTGCTGGAGTGGCTGATTAGGTCTCTGGTCAAACTCAGAGCGGAATGAAAAGGTGATTTTAATAACCTTTTGTCCCTCCCCGCGCTGGTCTTATGACAGCTGGCTCTGCTTCCATGGCTGAAGTCATCAATCGTGATGATGTCAGCCAATCCAATCCTTTCCCATAGCAAAGCATTTGGAGGCTACTGCGCATGAATGTCAAAACACAGGACTGCAACCAGTGGCGTACACATGACCCATGGGGCCCCGGTGCGAAAATTGATCCGTGGGCCCCCCCCTCCCCCCCGCGCTTACTTGGCGCGGGTCGGGGCCGCAACACATGGCGGCGGGCACCCGGTCGCAGGGGTTGCAGGGCTGCGACCCCGCGATGCACACACACTTAAAGGACCACTACAGACACCCAGATCACATCAGCTCAATGAAGTGGTCTGGGTGCCAGGTCCCTCTAGTTTTAACCCTGCAGCTGAAAACATAGCCGTTTCAGAGAAACGGCTATGTTTCACTGAGGGTTAATCCTGCCTCTGGTGGCTGTCTCATTGACAGCTGCTAGAGGAGCTTCAGCGATTCTCACTGTGAAAATCACAGTGAGAAGACACTGAACGTCCATAGGAAAGCATTGAGTAATGCTTTCCTATGGGCGGTTTAAATGCGCGCGCGCCTCTTGCCGCGCATTTGCATTCGGAGCTGAGAGGCGGACACTGGGGAGACCGACGCTGGAGAAAGGTAAATGCTGAAGAGACACACACACACTCTCACGAACAGACGCATACACACTAGCTAACAGACACACACATTTACTGACAGAGACACACTCAGCGACAGACATACATACACACTCACTTACACATACACTTTCACTGACAAACACACACTCAGTAACAGACACACACAGTAACACACTCACTAGCAGACACACACCCAATAACAGACACACTCACTGACACACACACACTAACACACGCACTAACACAAACACTAATACACACACTAACACACACACACATACACTAACACACACATACACTAATACACTAACACACACACACACACTCATACACTAACACACACATACACTAACACACACACACTAACACACACATACTAGGACACACATACACTAACACACACACACACTAACACACACACATACTAAGACCCACATACACTAACACACACATACTAACACACACACACATACTAACACACACATACTAGGACACACATACACTAACACACACACATACTAAGACCCACATACACTAACACACACATACTAAACACACACACACATACTAACACACACACACACACACTAACACACACACATACTAAGACCCACATACACTAACACACACATACTAAACACACACACACACACTAACACACACATACTCACTAACACACACATACTAAGACACACACACACACTAACACATTTTTATTTTTTAAATTTAATCCCCCCAGCCTCCTTACCTATTGGAGTGCTGGGGGGATTCCCTGGGGTCCAGTGGTGCTGCTGCTGGGCTCCTGGGCGGCAGTTCACTGGGTGGGCGGGCTGTCTGTCTGGGCAGGCGGCGCGCGAGGGAGCACTTTCCCCTGAGTGCTTCCTCGCGCGCCCGCCTGCCCGACCGGCCACCCGCCTGCCCGGTGACAGCAGGGCCAGCCTCTGGGGGCCCTGGGTTGGTCGGCTCCTGGGCCCCCCAGGAGAAGAGGCTGGCCCTGTGGCTACATACCGGGTCGCAGGGTCGGCCGGGCCCCCTGGTGGTCCAGGCCCGGTCGCAGCCGCGACCCCTGCGACCCTGGTATGTACGCCACTGACTGCAACAATCAGCATCTCCTCATAGAGATGTGAAAAGATGTCTACATTGAAAAGCCTGCATGGTCAAGCTATAGACACCAGAACCACTACATTAAGCTGCAGTGGTTATTGTGGCTATAGTGTCCTTTAAAAATCAAAATGTTTGCCCACTGAACCCTGACATGGGCTAATAACTGAGGATCGAGACCAGGCAGAAAGCACACATATTCCCCAGTCCCACTCTTCTTAAGGGGTCAGTCTCTGGATTAAAAATTGAGGTTTTATGAGCTACATTTTTTTTCTAAGCAAAATGTAAGTAAAAACGTGTAAGCGATGTCAGTAGTTAAGGGGTTAAACTTCAAAGAAGACCCTTTCACTATGAAATGTTTAGTTAACATTTGCAGCTGAAGTAGGCAGCCTGCAAGAGACAGTGTATGAAAGGAATCTGAGAAAGTTTGGCCCCCCACAGGCATCCTGTAAATCAGTGGGCAGCCTGCTTTTGTATTTGACAGCTATTCTAAACTGGAATTTAAAACATATGTTTGGAAAATGCGAACAATATTATAAATAGCTGAGACTGGCTTGGTTGTATTTTATTGCAACTGCTACATATATAAAATTAGCAGATCGCCATTATTGATTATTAAAAATAAATCATATTTCGTATGTACACACAATGCACATACAAAGGGTTGCCCAATTCACTGCTGTAACTTTTTTGATTGATTCATGAAATATGCTGTCACACAGCAGTCAGCAAAACTCAATTCACTAATCAGAGCGTTCCTTCTTTAATTAATCAATACATTTCCTTATAGCAGTGTTGTAAATCGTTACACTCCTGGGCAGCACTTTAAATGCCTAAACCAACAGCATAAAGAATTCACAGCTGTCGGTTACAAATGGAGATAATGGAAAAATTCACCTTCAAAATAACAGTTATTTAAAGGGACACTATAGTCACTAAAACAACTATAGCTTAATGTAGTTGTTCTGGTGTCTATAGCATGTTCCTGCAGTCATTTTGTTGTAAACACTGCCTTTACAGAGAAAAGGCAGTGTTTACATTACAGCCTAGGAACACCTCCAGTGGCCAAAACTCGGACAGCCATTAGAGTTGCTTCCTGGGAAACTGCTTTTCTGCGGCTCCAAGCTCTGCATATGGAGATGCTGAACGCTTCTCATAGAGATGCATTGAATCAAAGCATCTCTGTGAGGAGATGCTGATTGGCTAGGGTGGCATTTGGCCCCGCCCCACCTCCTTCGTTGAGATCATCAGAATTGACTATCTCAGCCAATTCTATATTTTCCTATGGGTAAGCATTGTGATTGGCTTAGATCATCAACTCTGCGGCGCTGGAAAAAAGGTGGGCAAGGGGTGTGGCCAGATACCCTACATGTGTTTTTAACACTATAGTGTCAGGAATACATGTTTGTATTAATGACCCCATGGTGTTCCTTTAAAATCAGGATTTGTCGTCACTTTAAACCTTATTCCTAACAGTTGACTTACTTGTACCCGGCACCTTAGTACTCTGCTCTGTATGTCTTTGGACCTCAGGGCCATGTGGTGTGGAATTGGGAGTCAGTATGCCAGGAGATCTCTCCACAGTAACGTGTTGGTTGACAGTATGCATTCCAGAAGGTTTACTGTCTGTGACATGTCGGGGTGGTCTGGTAGTTTCAACAGCAGGTGGTGTCTCTTGTGTGACACGTAGCGGTGGCCTGGTAGTTTCAATAACAGGTAGTTTCTCTTGCATGGCAGGCAGTGGTGCCCTTGTAGTTTTGATACCAGGTAGTTTCTCCTTTGCAACATATGGTGTTGTCTTAGTTGTATGAATGCCAAGTGGTGTCTTTTCTGTCGCACTCGGTGGTGGTTGAATGGTTTGAATGCCGGGTGCTTCTTCTTCTGTTGGAAGCACATTCTTGGACTTGTTCTCATGGTGGCTTACGACCTGAACTATTTTCCCTTTGGCAGGAATAAGTTGCTGCTGCTCATTTTGGAGCCTCCTCGTCTGTTCATGCTTCATCTGAAGTTTAGCCATACGGTGTTTGGTAGTCATTGTCTCAGGGTTAGTTCCTGGAGACCCAAGTGGCTTATTTTCTGGGGTACGATTTAGCTCTTGAGTGGCCATCAAAGAATTTGGTGGTAAAACATCATTTTGCAAAACTTCTCGAATCTGTTCCTCCAAAGTAGCTATTTTGCCACCTTGTCGCTTTACAACTTCCCGAAACATCTCCATTCCTTTCTTCAGGAGATTGTTATCCTTTACTAGTTGGTCAATCACACGTTTCTGGCTGTTAAAATTTAATGTCAAGTTGGACATGGCAACATCTCGTACTTTGTTTTCCCTTATCACCTGCTTATTCCGCTCAGTTATGGTGTCCTCCAAAGAGGCCATCTTTAAGTCCAATTTTTTGTTTTTTTTCTGCAGTTTTTTCAGCCAAAACTTTATCCCATTCAGCTCGTTCTGAGTCACCTGGTTAGAGACATTGACAGCTTCTGTATACGACTGTTGCTGGTCCATAATTTGGTGGAAACGTGCATCGATATTGTATGAAATATTGTAGTTTTCAGCAATCCCATGGAGGCGGGTTAGCGTTACTTCCTGGAACCTCCGAAACTGCAGGAAATAACACAGGAATTTAGTGTCAAAGGAGGAGAATTTTCTGTCCCGGTCCACCGTTTACAGGCTACCATAACGCCAGTATAGAAAAACCAAATGTCATCGTAGCCAGAGAAGCTAATGAAAAATAAATTATTTGTTTTTTACTAGTTCTTGGGAATCTTTTCAGCTTGTATTTAGAGTTTTAGCTAGAAATGTGGTTAATGTAGTTTAAACATATAGTTTATTGTTTAAACATATAGTTTTGGTTTAACCTGTCCTGCTGACAGTGTTCCCATGTTTTTCTAGGACACGTGTCCTTTTTTTATGTAGATGGGCAATCCATGAAAGCTAGTGCCTTCCCATATATATGCTGCATGAATGGAATCAGTTTGCTAATTTAAGAGGAACCTTATGAGAATTTATTTGATAAGCATTCTCCTCTGCAGCACAAGAATGCTACATACTACAGAGTAGTACTTTTCATATGATGACCAGCAGCATCATAGAAAAAGAAAAAGATATATGGCCAGGAAAACACATCTGGCAATCCTAATTCTGGCAGATGCAAGAAAGGCTCAGATTTCTAATGTGTATGACGACGTTTAGAGGCCGTGTGTATTTACGTTCATGTCTCATAAGCAATAAATCTTCGGGCGGTGGTCTACATTACAGTGTCTGTTTCTTAAAGGCATATGACTAGTAAACTCATGCATTTTTTATTTAAATGGTTCACTACGGTGACAAGAAAGGTTTTGCCTCGTTCTCTGACAATGAAAGAGTTACATCCATGGTGATATCATGTATTCTATTAAAGGGGACAAGTGGCCTCAGGCATTCCATAATGTGTTGCCAGTACCACCGTGGTTTCCCGGGCAAGTTTAAATTTCTAATGCTGATGGGCAGTGTAGGAAAAGTGCTGCCCAACATGATGTAGACTTCATATGCAGCGAGATGGATAACTAATCAATTCACAAGGAATCTCAAAGGAATTAAAGGGAAAATTTACGTGAATTCTCTAATACTGCCTATGAATTCTACAAACCACAGGGCAGCCCTTTTCATATGCCTCCCATCAGCATGAAGAAAAACATGTATCAAAGTTAAACTCTCACTGTGCTCAGTCAGACTAAATCTTGTGGTGGAAAGCTTCCTTCTGTTAAAATTAGGTCAACTCAGTCTTTTAGGGTCATGGGACTGCAGTCCAAAAAGTGCAGGTGGTCCACAAGTTGAAAAATAAAAGCTTTAAGATGCAGTTTATTTTTCTAAAGTAGGACTGATGAAAGAAAATATACATTCTGTGCCCTGCTTCCCTGACAAAGATCACTTATCACACCTGCAGAGCTGAAATGGGATTTCACAATTCAGAGTTTGTAACGCAACTAAAAAGAAATGTATTAAGCTAAAGAAAATAGCAAATAACAGCACCCCTGGCACCTGCCACCCCTGAGAATCTGCCCACTTTCATAGAGACCCCACAAATCTGTCCACTCGTCCAAGGACACTCAATCACCCCAAATCGCCTTAACCATGTATTCCTTACACCTAACTTACTGAGGATCAACATGCGATGTTTAAAAATATCCCCACCTTATCCCAAAACAGAACCTTGGTCTACAAATAAAGTTCCCTATGTATCACAAAATTCAGTCTTAAACCCACCTGTTCCTCCAGTCTCCGGAAACGCTCAAAAAAAGGTTTTCTTTGCTCGAGAAGTCGTGTTTGTTCCAGTAGGACACCCTGTAGACAGAGTGCAGCCAAGATGAAGAAACTCAACATCGTGGGATGTGCGATAGATACCTTGCAGAAACTGAGGGTCCACCAAAGTCACCAGTTCTTGGTCAATGCGAAGAATGCATTGCTTTCTACAGAGATAGTCGTCCAACTTTCTTTATTCCTTCTCTCATGAATGTTTCCTTTTTCCAAGTCACTTTCACTATACTATTCTATTCCATTTATTTCTACTAAACGTTTATTCCATCAAGACAATTTCTTCTCAGTCTTTGGTTTAATCTGATAATTTTATTTCTTATTTCTCAATTTTTTCTGATTTTTTTTTTTGCGTTCTGTAATTCTTTAGTTTTGTTAGGTGAAAGAGTAATTGGCCTCTTCTCTTCGGTCTCTTTCCCCATCTGATACTTTCTCCTCCTGTGTTCCTCCCCCACACACTTGCTGGTTTCGTCCACAAATAGATGAGTTTTGCAGTCTCTTGGAGCATCTACAACGAGCCTATTTTAGACGCAAGGGAAAACCTCTGTATGTCAGGCACCAGAAAATAAAGTGATATTTAAGGCACACTCTGCAAACCTATCTCCATCTTATTTATATTTAGATCTTTTATGGTCGCCAACTTGTCTGTTTTTAGTTTTAACAACCCCTCTGTCAGCCCCAGAGGAATCAAATGTTTTGCCCCAAATGGTTTAAAGGGAAATATCAAATTAAACTTAAATTTAAAATGCAGGCGACGCATGGCGAGTCAAAGGGCTATTAATAAAACATAGTTTCAAACTTTCAATGTAGCCAAAAATTACAATTTTAAAAATTGGCACCATATCCCGCAAGCTTCCTTTTTGTTCGTTTCTAATACTCTCTAGAATTTTGCAATATATTAATTTTATACTAAATGCCTACATTTTATAAAGCCACGTACATTTAAATAAAAATAAGACGTAACATGTAGATGTGGTTACAGTAATGTTTTGGATATATAAATGGGTTCATTTCTATTTGGTACTAATTTTAGGGTGCACATGCACACAGGGTAAGATTATTTACAAATAATATTATAAGATTCCATTTATTTTGTTGGCCTGAAAATATTATATATTATAATTGTTATATATATATTTTACATTTTAATTCGATTTAATGAATCAAAACAGTTTAGGTAATCCACATATTTAGTAAGAACCCCCAAAAAACTGTGGATAAAAATTTTTTTGCACGGAGTGCACGGGGCAATGACAGCAGTAGGCAAGTTAGGTTGATGAAAACTTTTTTTCCAAGTTCATTATATTTAACAAAAAATATTTTTTTAAATGAAAATGTGTAATTTTATCTGTCTGAGTGGGCAAGTTGGGTCAGATTATACTGTTATCTAACCAACTACCACTCAACTTAACTTGCTGCTGTTGTGACTCCTCTGTGTGAACCTTCATCAGCAGAAAAGTTGGGTTGAGCAGCAGTTGGTCAGATAACAGTAGAGTCTGACCCAACACGGCCTGACGTGAAAAGTGAAATTTTCTCAGAAAAATCAATATACATAATTAAAAAAAATATCATTAAGTTTCATTAAATGCAGAAAGATAAGTCCTGTGCTCACTCCCATCACTGGCCGGCAGCAATGACTACAGTACACATCAGCCCCAATATATAGTAAAAACCAAAGAAAAACAAGTTACCTGCGCTCTCTCCTTAATCCCTATGTATATTTATACAAATAGAGGTTTTTTAGTTACCTCCAATGGCCGTGAGAGGATAAGCCCACCTGCCAACGTCAAGGCAGACCCCCCCCCAGGTGGGTCCTAACTCTAACCATTCACCTTGCTTCCTTGAGCTTCTGGCAAAGATATCATGGGATGGGCAGCTGCATTGTAACAAGGCTGAGTGATAAAAAAAAATGGATACAAATGCAGAAAGATAAGTCCTGCGCTCACTCCCATCACTGGGCGGCAGCAATGACTACAGTACACATGTTACAATGCAGCCGCCCATCCCATGTGTTCCCTATTAAGTGTTAATAATATATAGGGGTGTATATAAAATACCCCTTTCTGTCTCATTAGAGATCTTTGCCAGAAGCTCAAGAAAGCAAGGTGAATGGTTAGTTAGGACCCACCTGGGGGCGAGGGGGGGGGGTCTGCCTTGACGTTGGCAGGTGGGCTTATCCTCTCATGGCCATTGGAGGTAACTAAAAAACCTCCATTTGTTTAAAAATACATAGGAATTAAGGCAGGTAAATTGTTTTTCTTAAGTTTCATTAAATGTAATAAACTTTTAAGACATGGGAAATCAAAAATTTGATGACAGTTGTCTTTTGTCGCCATATTGGCTTGGATTTAAGGATAAAATTGAAGCTTTTACTTGTTAACGACTTTTTAGAGTTAGGGATGCTGCAGATTGTAATTACCAATAATCTCTCCAAGATTAAGCTTGGCTGAGAGTGATGTGAATTGTAGTCCATAGAATCTTCACTGACAACACATTAAGTTAGGCACTGGCTATGTAGTTTGCGAGGTTAGATCTGCTTTCATTTACAGTCTGTAGCAACTCTGGTGAGCACATTTAATGTTGGTGACTATTTGTAGGAGTTAGGGGCACACTGCTGAACCCCTGCACTCGGGGAAAAAGACGCATACCTTTTTAACTCTGTATTGTGAATTGGGAGCTGCTGATAATTACTCATGGTGATAATAATAAATCCTAAAAAAAACTTTACTGAAAAAAGAGCCTTACAAGAAAATAATTTTAGCCCCACCAACGCAATGACTAGAGGGAAAATGATTTTTTGCAGAAAAAACACCTAGTGGTTTAAACATTAACTATGTAACACTCAATAGAGACTTGATAAGGAGTGGCTGGCTCTGTGTATTGTGAGGTTAACATCAAACTAAAGGGTGATTTCACAGGCTTTGCAATGACATCACAGTTTAAAGGTTATTGGCAGCTAACCCAATAACCTGCTAACAAGTGGAGCTGACATAATTAATGACTTATCAGTGACATGTCAAATATAGGTTTTGACTGAGGTGGTTATCAGCGAAAATAGTATTTGACCTCTCCTTGGATAGAGTTATCCTGCTCTAACACTTGTGAGTGCACTACAAGGGTTTAAATATAATATTTTCTGGTTTTATTGGTTAACAGTGGTCTTATACGTGAAATTATTTTACATCAATGTAATCAACCAGGTACTCCATTGTTCCTTATTGTAAATAAACTCTGTCATCTGTTTACGATGGATTGGATTATAACCTTTACAAAAGAAAGAATTTATATATATATATTATATCCATACCTTAGATCCATCTTTACAATGTACAACACAAGACACCATACAATATACTGCATGGAACGCAGCTGAAATTGTAGGTGACCCACTTAAAAATGTACATTTAGTACCAAAGAGACTTTTTAAAGAGCTATATGTGAAAACAGTGAGAGACGAACCTATTTATTAGTTGTTGTGAAGAGTTCTGTTTTATTTTATTTTCGTTTCTCAATGAGTCAGACACCATATAGTTGACATCGATGACCAAGGTTGGTTTTCCTTTGAGTAATTTTCGTTGACGGCAGATGAATTTTTAGCATCCTGTTGGCCACTGTCATTCCCAAAATGACGGAGACTCATGCATTACCTGTTTTATGTTTGACAAAATTCTGTGTTTTATTTTTGTCTTCCTGTTATATGTAAAAAAAGTGAACGTAAATTTTTACTCTGCAGTTTTAACATTGTACTGATTTGTTTTTGCTGAAATCATGCCGGCATAAACATGTACAAAAATCAGTTTGAAGTCATTTATCTGACTAAAATTATTTTTACAGATTTATTCTGAATATATCTCACCTGCAAATTCCACAGGTAAAACTACAGGTAAAATGAATCAAAATCGATTCATTTAATGATTACCAGGAATTTTATTCTGATGAATCATTTAAACTTTTTTTTTTTTTTACACATATTGTATTTAGCATTCACAATAAAAATTGTCTCTTTCAAAGATCTTTTTTTTCTTCATTTTATTACACAGGGGGAGTAAATGTAAAATTACAAATTTTTTATTTTTTTTATTCTTTATTTTTGTTTGTGCATGGTTATACAGTAAGATTCACTTGGCCATATAAAAACAGTGTCATAGCTTGATAAACTTGCACTTTTTTTTTACAGTGTAATAAGAGTAATGCTATATATGTATGTCCCCCAGCTAATCTAGAAGCTTGTCATCGCAGCGATAGGGAGGACAGACATAGGGTGCTCAGGTATAGTATAGATTTAAGGCTTGCTGCGTGTTATTGTGAGTATGAGAGCTCAACACTTTGGGGACCTTCACCCAACAAGAGGACATAAACTAAAAGCCAGTGAAAACCAAGAAGAGTCAAAACAGAGTAATGGAGCATAGCAGTTGCATTGGATGCCTAGTAGTTAGGGAGTCAAGCTAACTAGCCGATATCAGCTGCAACATGAATTTGCCTTCTTTGTGAATGGGACAGTCCAGAACACTGGGCTATATCATTAAAAAATATAACAGGCTTAATGTCTCACTGGGTAACGTTAGAGCAAGGTAAGGATCACCGCCGGAGTTTCTTTGGGGAAGTCACCTTGTCCCACGTGTCTGGCTTCAGCGGGCTGTTAGTTGCGGCATGCTGCTCGGCCTGCAGGGTCTCTGATCTTACTTTCTTGTGCATTCGACCTGGTTGTGGTAAGCTCGATAGAAGAGGGATTCTGGATCATGTCACACCGCCAGCCCCGGGCTCTGCATGAGCTGACCGCTTATGCCCTCGGTTCCAGTACCTTATAAGGCCGGCAATGGGATTCCCGGTAAGCATGTTCACACCAGGTGTTGGGCTGCGGTCCGAGGGGATTCCTCTAGGGGCTCAAGGCCCAGGAAAGCTGTTGTGGTGACCAGGTCTATGCTTTAGGTACGGAGGGTGGATGATGCAGGCGGTCTTTGAGGTGGCTCCTGCAGGAGTCTCAGGAGTTGAGGTGAGGTGCTTCTAATTGCACTGCTGTTTGCATGTAGCGTGTGTGCATGCCTGGTGTGGGTCTTTGAGCCGCCATGATGGTGGTGGAGCACATGTGCCCAGGCGCCAAGCGCGCCCCGTAGGGGGTGAGCGGCTGATCTTCATTTCCCTCCGGTGGGGGCCGGGATAACCCCCCAGCCTGTGGGAGGGGACCGGGGCCTGTGAGGTGTGTAGTGTGGTTACCAGGTTCGCGGGCAGGGCAGTGGCCGTCTGCCCTGCTCCTCTCCCGATTAGGCTGCAGGCTCCGAAGTTTCGTACGGCAGGGGCCCCAAAACTCCCGATCTCGGAGTCTACGGTGGCGCCAACCTTCTCCCATGCACTGGGGTGGACAACTCTGTTCCTTTTTAGTGTCCTTAGTACCGTGGTATTTGTTATTTAGGTTAGATGTAGCAGGAGCCTCAGTGACATGCGACCGATCAGCATGGCGGTCAGGCCCCGCTCCCCCTTTACAGATTTTTTTGTTAATGTTTTTTCTTTATTTAGTTTAGTTACAGTGTAAAACACAATACCTACAGCACCCTGTTGAGTTGATTGCTGCGTGTTCACCTTTTTTAGGTGAACTGTTAACTGTTTGTGTTGCCATAAGACTCACTTCTCTTTTTGTAAAGGAAACATCAAGTAAAACAGTAATGAGACTGAAGATCAGACCACAGAAGCGTCATCACTAAAGATAACAAGCAGTAAAATGCATATAATAGACACAAATAAACATACAGAGTAGCTTCCTGAATTTACAAACTTATCTGTACAAGCAGTAAACTTGTAAACCGAAGCTGCACATGGAATGGGAGAATTAAAACACAGGTATAACGTTTAAAAAAAAGGTTTATGCATAATGACATCTCCCAGACATTGCCTTTATAATGTCCATGTTTGGAATTACTGCCCTAATACCTGTTGTATCCTTATTCATCTTAGGAACGTGTAAGAAGCCACGAGGGTTTTACTTATTATTGTTAACATGCTGTTAATGGAAAACCATCACTTCTCTGGAAATGGCAAGATTGAGTGAAACAATAAAATCACCTGCAATTTATCATAAGGATTTAGTAATTCATATCACAAGCCGGTGCTGTCCTGGCACAGCCAAGGCACACATTGTATTGAAGGAGAAACGGAAACACTGATTCTGTTTCTTCTCCTTAACATATCATGTTTCCTCTTTGCCAAAAATGTCGATTTGAGGGAATGATGGGTGTAAACGTTGCCTTTTTTTGTAACGAAAACAGAAGAGCTTATAGTGTGATTGAGCCAAGCTGAAGGAGCTCACTTTAAGAGTAGAGCAGTAAGGATTTCTGCATATCATTTTATTTTTCTTACTTCACAAGCTTCTACTCCAAACCCTGCCCCTCTTTCACAGTAATTTGTCAAACCGTTTTAGAATGGTTCGTCAATGTAGCTGTTTTCCACGGGTGCCCATACTGAATACAGTCTTCTCCAGCCGGAAAAACCAGATATCTTCACAGAACCAAACCTTGCCAATCCAGGACTGAATTCAATGGCTCTCAGCCAGTGAATGCAGCTCTGCTTAGTTGGTTTGTTGGTTAGAAAAATATTACAAACAAGCACCTACAGTAGTTGTTAGTACAAACTGAGCACCAAGTCTCATTGCATAGTTTAGAATAGTCATTCCTACGAAATATATTTAAATATCAATTGCAATAGAACTTTTACACTACTGCTTAAAGATTGGGGTAAAACAAGTCTACCATGTCCCCATTTTGCTACATCCAAACAGTCAACCATGTAACAGATCAGGTCCCACACAGCTAGCCATGTGATAGACCAGGTCCCAAAAAGCTAGCCACGTAAATGATCAAGTTCCAAAAAGCCAGCCATGTTACTGGCCAAGTCCCAAAAATTCAACAATGCAGATTATAAAATCCCAAAAAGCCAAGTCCCTAAAAACCCGCCATGTAACTAGTCAGGTCCCAGAAAGCCAGCCATGCAGCTGACCTGCTCCCAAAAAAGCCAGATATGTAACCAATCAGGTCCTACATATCCAGCCATGTAATCAATCAGGTCCCAAAAAGTCAGCCATGTAAATGACCAGGTTCCAAAACACCTGACATATAACTATTCAGATTCCACTGATCTTATTCACAAGCGATTTGTATGATCCATTTATGTGTTTGTCTATCACCCTCGTGGGACATTTGATTGGTAGGTAGATCCACTCTGATAAAAAGGCCTTCTGTGGAATAAGGACACAATGGAGCCAGAGGTCAACAGTAATACAGAATACATGCAGCTTGAATCAAGCAATGTGCTATAGCTTTCTACAGCAGAACCTTGCAGATGCCTTGTGGGTTAAAGAATTCAATTTCTCCAGTCTGGTCCTTTTCCAATCCCTTACATATTATAGTCCTGAGATGCCACCGGCCAAGTGACAGAGTCAGAAAGATGGAAAGAGGTCTGTACAATTGAGTAATAGCCTGGGGAGTCTCACCTTCTACCTGTGCTTTTCCACATTTGGGGGATTTGACTTGCTATCTCCGAGGTTATTGTAATCAACCCAGATGTTATATACCATAACATGCAAAACCAACAGGGCAGCGATGAAAACTCCAATGGGGCAGCACGCAATCAGTTTATCATGCATGGTGGCTGGAGGGGAAGAAAGGAAGGACGTTACTTTCAGAGCAAGCAAAAATACATTGTGGCAATAAAATGAATATGTAATATTGTAAGTGCTGAACATTCTATAAAACATGGCATGACAATCTAAAGATATATTTACTGCTGGCAGAGGACATTGTATAGGAACACACAGTGACAATCCAAAGATATCTCCATAAAGATTTTCTATTTGCACTTTGGTGCAAGAAAAGAAGGGATCTGTGAGTGCAGGGAGAGAGTGGGTCTATGCAGGAAGGGGTCTGTGAGAGAGAAGGGGTCTGTGCAGGGAGGGAAGGGGTCTGTGCAGGGATGGTGGGGGTCTGTGCAAGGTGCAGGGGGTCTGTGAGAATGCAAGGAGAGAGGGGGTCGATGCAGAAAGGGGTCTGTGAGAGAGAAGGGGTCTGTGCAGGGAGGGAAGGGGTCTCTGCAGGGAGGGAGTGGGGCTGTGCAGGGAAGGAGGGAGTCCAACTAGGAACATGCCGTGACAATCTAAAGATATCTAGACTGCCAGCAGAGTTTATTCTATAGGAACACGCTGTGACAATGTAAAGATATCTTTACTGTTAGCAGAGGGCATTCTATAGGAACACGCCGTAAAGATATCTACACTGCTAGCAGAGAGCATTTTATAGGAACACAACGTGACAATCTAAAGATATCTATACTGCTAGTAGAAAGCATTCTTTAGGAACATGCCGTGACAATCTAAAGATATCTACACTGCTAGTAGGGAATGCTATAAGACATGTTGTGGCAATCCAAAGATATCTATACTGCCAGCAGAGGGCATTCTATAGGAACACAACATGACAATCTAAAGCTATCTATACTGCCAGCAGAGGGCATTCTATAGGAACACAATGTGACAATCTAAAGATATCTATACTGCCAGCAGAGGGCATTCTATAGGAACACAATGTGACAATCTAAAGATATCTATACTGCCAGCAGAGGGCATTCTATAGGAACACAACGTGACAATCTAAAGATATCTATACTGCCAGCAGAGGGCATTCTATAGGAACACAACGTGACAATCTAAAGATATCTATACTGCCAGCAGAGGGCATTCTATAGGAACACAACGTGACAATCTAAAGATATCTATACTGCCAGCAGAGGGCATTCTATAGGAACACAATGTGACAATCTAAAGATATCTATACTGCCAGCAGAGGGCATTCTATAGGAACACAATGTGACAATCTAAAGATATCTATACTGCCAGCAGAGGGCATTCTATAGGAACACAATGTGACAATCTATACTGCTAGGAACACAACGTGACAATCTAAAGATATCTATACTGCCAGCAGAGGGCATTCTATAGGAACACAACGTGACAATCTAAAGATATCTATACTGCCAGCAGAGGGCATTCTATAGGAACACAATGTGACAATCTAAAGATATCTATACTGCCACCAGAGGGCATTCTATAGGAACACAATGTGACAATCTAAAGAAATCTACACTGCTAGCATTTTATAAGATATCCTGACCCTCTAGGGAAAACCTGGGCAGAAGGTGTGCGGGCACTGATGTTACAGACGGATGTCACAAATTAAAATGTGACATCCGGAAAGAGCATTTTATTAGATTTTTCTCATTTCCATGGATTCTATCGTATTCCTCTGTCTTTCGGTTTGCCTGTCAAACTATTATGTCAGTTGTATAAAGCACACACAAGGAAATCAACCCCCTTTTCCCATTTTTCCTTCTGTTAAACAATATAGACAATCTTTGGGTGCTTATTTAAATGAGCTGATACTTATTTCCAGGTAGTAAATCTCTCTGCCAGTTTTGGTTCCTCTCAAGAACACAGAACTTACGTTGTAATAATCTTGCAGTGATTTTGCAGACATTTGCTAACTCCCCCTCTCTCTACGATGCTCACAGTACAGCTATGTCTGAATGCTAAGGATTTATTTCGATACAAGTGGCACTTACACCACAAGGCCAGACAACCACCCATATAACAGCATTGAAGGTTCTGCCTGTTACCTGATACAGTGAGGCGGGTCCCCTGTCCTATGTATTCCCTCTGTTGACTATTTTTCAGAGTGGTGATGCAACAAAAGTAAATCCCGGAGTCTCGCACCCTCAGATCTTTCAGCAAAATCCCAGCATCTGATTGGGCTTTAAACACCACCGGGTCTACATTCATGTTGACCAACTTGGTGGATGGGTTGGTGGGATAAATGATGACGCTCGTGCCATCGTACTCTTCTTTAACCCATTTAAGGGATGGTTTTTGCTTCTGTAAATCCACAGAGAAGTTGCAGTTGAGTTTGACACTGTCGCCACGTTGTACAAAAACCGCAAAGGGCTGCATGACCATGGTGGCATTCTCAGCGAAGACAGAACCTGCGGGGAAAGAGGGACATCTGAAGATCACAATATGGGCACCACAAGGTAGCTTGTGGATTACTCTAATATCTGCAGCAATGTAACAATTATATCTGGAAAGATGCAGCCAGATTAAAGATACTTTTTGATTTTTGACCACAATAATAAGACGAGCTCAACCTAAAAACAAATTCAAAATCAGCTTGCAGTCTAGCTACGGTATTCCCTTTAGATTAGCAGTCCCCAGATCAGTTCTCGAGCAGCCTAAAAATCTAGGCCCACCCAAAAGATACATATCTAAACCTTTCACTATTAGGAGTTGATCAGGACAGGTCTGGAAGCCACTTGTCTGATCGACATTTTTTAAAACAAAAGCGTTTTTAAGATGACTGTGGACTTATGCTCCCTGTGCAACATCAAATAATTAATTACAGATGGGATCGCAAAGAAAACCACCTTAGTTAAAGAAATGAACACTCCAAGAACACGTTTTAAGCACCATAACCACCACAGCGGGATGGCATCCTCCCAGAGTAAGCAGTCAAACTGTTAAAGAATGTTTTAGCAAGTTGCCTGGGTTCCACCACGTGCTATTCTTCCGAAAGGAGCATGCCACTGAGCTAAGCACGGCCATGCAGGGACCCCTCACTAGTGAGCATGTGGAAGTAGTTATGGTGCATGGAGGGTTCCTTTAATTCTGTACTGCATTATTTAATAGAAGACATAGATCGTTTAACAATGAATACAAAAATAAATGCCTAAAATAAATGTAAAACAACTGTAGCCCAAACATGGGACTAGACAAGATTCCCTCCACACTGCCGGGAACTGCAATACCTACGATCCTTAGTTTGTAGGTTACATCAGAGACAGTTTCTTTATCTGAATATGCACAAAACTAGCTGAAAAATTGTCTTCATTTCACATTGCGAGACTGCTTTTGCTGCTGTTTGTCTTTGAAAACTTCAGATTTCAATTACCAATTAAGATAACTTTTTGAAAAATCATATAACTCATTGAAATCAGATTTTATCGATACATCTTGCCATACCTTGGAGATGTAGATAAATAAATGTGTGCGGTACTAAAAAAGACTTGATAAGGGAAAAAAAGCAGTGAAATAAGTGAGCTATACTTGCTAAGTGACCTGGATTTCAAAGCAAAGTCCCTAGATCCAGTTATCTTCCTCTATATCTTGCTCTTGTTTTCAAGCTTATAGTTGAAAAGTTGAATGAGAATTGCTTGGGCCAGTCCATTGTTATTAATGTTCATGAATTATAAGTATTCAGTCTTCTTTCCAGTTACAGCATTCACTATGGTCCGATAAATGACATATTAGCTCAGTACTATGGTTTATGCATTACGACTATTGTATAAGAGTGATAGGTGTCTTGATGTCCCAGCTACAAAGGATGGCCACCCTAAAGCAGATGGGGGTATTTAAAAAAAAAAAAGAGCTACCGTAATTATAGATTTTATGAATATATCTCCTCAAGTGAATGAGTGGTGCCTTCTCCTTCCAAACTGCACATTATATACAGTCTGATAAACAGTTTTTTTTTGTTTGTTTTTTACCAAAGTGAGAATTGTCAGGAAATTAAAGAGAATTTCAAAGTGAATTTCCTTTTTAAGCCCAAAAGAGCTGAATTTGAAAAATTCTCGAATTCAACTATGCTTTCAGTTCGGCTACTCTGGCCTTGAATTTGAAAATCACTTTGAATTCTAAATTTAGTTAAAAAAAACTCTGACTTTAAATTCACGATGAATCTTCATCAGTTCTAACATTACTGTACTAAGAGGTTTATACACCGAAATGAGAATTGTGAAAAATTGACAAGAGAAACTAATATTTTAAGCAGAATCACCCAAGCTGCAAAAATAAACTACTTAGAGTAATGATTAATTTAAACTATTTCAGCCTGAAATTGGCAGTCCCCCTGGCAGCACTCCTCAATGCCCAGTTGAGTGGATTGCACATTGTGAAGGCACAGGAAACAAACAGCAACCTAAGGCTTAATTGACTAAAGTTAGAATTCAGAGTGAATTCCAAATGTAAGGACAAATCAGCCGATCTGGATAAATCCTCTAAGTTAGTTATATTTCCAGTTTAGATACTCTAGCCTTGAATTTGAAATTCATTTAGAATTCTCACTTTAGTAAATAACCCAGATAGTGTTTGTTTAACCCACCCCGCCTGTACTCCATGTCAGCTTGTGGAGAGGTCCCCTATATCACAACAGTCCATGACAATATCTCACCTGTCATCAGATGGACAAGTATGATGGGAGTGATGAGGACAGGAACGGACATCTCGGGAGACTCAATGGTCCAATCCAAGATGGCAAGACGCAGATCCGTGTGGGGCAGTTCAAAGCAGAGGTAGACGGTAAACTTCTAAATTTATATCTTAAGAGGAACGGAAACTGTGACTATCACACGGCTTCAGCTCTACATGCAGGAATCCTATTAATATCAGTAAGAAAGGGAGTTTTAATTCTTCGTTTTGTATGTCAGTGGAATAGGAACTGGCACACCTCAATACGAATGGAATGCGCAATTGAGATGGTAACTTGCTCAAATCTTTAGAGGACCAAAATACGACCAACAAAGGGCAGTTTGGAGATCATTTATTGAAACAATTATAATGGAGAATCGACAAGGTGATTAAAAATCTAAGGCTAAAATTCCCCAATTGGAATAATTCACCAACCATTTTTCTATTTTGGCTAATTTGGTTTACATTTTCCAGTTGTCTTCACAGTTCTCCCCAGTTCTCAGTTTAATGAATGGAGAATTGAATTTAGCAAACAAAGAGAGAGTGTTGGACTACAGTAATTCTGGGGCAAAACTCTGGAGCAATTGCCACGGAAACCAGTGGAATGTTCCTGATGTTTGAATGTTTGCAATTTTACAAGAGACTCCATCGTCATAGATACTATATCTCGGTATGAAGATCTGCTTATCGGACCCAGGTCACTGCTCCATAGATCTCCAAGAGTGATGGTACCCTACAAGGCTGATTGAATTTACAGGATCCCATGACTCTGACAGTTGGACAAACGCCATAATCCAAACAATATAGCTGTCCATCATCTCTATATGGCAAGGGTACCACAAGGGCACAAACCCTCAGACTAATCCTCTATACCAAGGGTAGGCAACCTTCGGCACTCCAGATGTTGTGGACTACATCTCCCACAATGTTATTAGAGCCATAATGTTGGCAAAGATTCAAGGCAGACCTCTCTTTGAAAACCCTCTTTTAATTGAACATTAATGTCATCGAATTGATGGGAAAGAACCCGTCTCTGTCCTGAGACTTGATAGAAGAAGGTACCTGAGTGGGTTTACTTTCCTTATTCAGTTCTCATGGAAGGTTTAAGTCCGGGCCACGGTTTGCAACTCTCTGCTAGTTCTGAAGCTATCTGACCTTAACACACAGAATAGTCGTACTGGATCTGAGCCCGGGTCCACAGAGAGCCAGCTGTGGTCTATTATTACTAAATGATGAGCTGGCAGGCGAGGCTATAAAAGGGCCAGGGGAGAGCATTAATGAAAGAGGCTATGAACAGAAAAATGGTTCAGACAAGGTCCAGTAGGAAATTGGTGAGTGTTGGGTAATTGTGGTATCTAGGACTGTCATTTTAAAGTCATACTTTACAGTTGTGATTATGGCCCATGATTCTCTAAAATGCTGATTACTGCAAATTTCAAGGGACCTTTGAAAGTGCTCCATGCCAGGTACGAAAGGGTTGACAACTTTTCTGGAGTCTGTCATGTTCCTGTCACCCACTTCTCTGGAGCTGGAAGCTCCAGCAAGGAGCTTCAGTTAGTTCCACTGTGTTAAACCCTGCCATGCGTCCGTTGATTGCAGACCTGCTTGGCTTAGTGATCACTTCTGGTAGCAGTTGAGGTAGGTGCCTGTTAAACCTTAGATAAGTTATTAAATGGTTTGAATAAACACTACATCATAAATTTAAAGCTAAAATGTCTGCACTGCAAATGTATCATAATTGGAGAATATTTTCAATTCCGAAATTTAGGCCAAAAATGTTAAATTCCTGACAATTTTCATTTTAGTCCATATCCATGAATGTTCTAATTCGCAATGTACCAGGACCTCTAATGGGAGCAAATGTGTGCAGATCTGAAAATTAGAAACATATCCTTAGCTGATTTTACTAATCTTGCTCAATGCAAAAAAGTAGTTATTCACAAGCGATAATTCTAGTGGATTTTTGGCTTATGTCCTAACACATATTTGTATATGTCTGCCTGAAAGCTCTGCTTGAAGCAGCTCTGTTACTCCTTTTTGATTTGAGGTATAACCTTTTATGAAATACTCATGCTAGCAGTCTGCGGGATGCTCCATAGAGCTCAGTATTGTACTCTTGTGCATGTGCCAGAATACAGCACTGACATGGATCCTAGCATGTGAAATGCCAAGAGTTGGAGGGTCCATGAGAAGATGCAGGAGGCCACAATGGACCGCTTTAGGTAAGTACCTTCCACTGCACCCCGCCACTGGACCCTAAGTGAAGATGTCCTCTTCGGGGATCTTTGCAAAATATGCAGACCCCTAAAAGTAACAGATACTCTTTAAATTAACATGAAAAAGTTAGCTTTTAGTCCAGGCTTCCTCAAACCCCGGCCCTCCAGATGTTGCTGAACTACAACTCCCATGATTCTATGAATGAAATAGGCTGAGAATCATGGGAGTTGTATTTCAGCAACATCTGGAGGGCCGGAGTTCGGGTAAGTCTGTTTTAGTCATTTCATCTATATATTGTCTATTTATTTAAAACTGATTTTATTTTAACCCTCTACTGGGCACAACCTGTAAGTTAGTTTAACCCTATCAGTGGTGTACACACGATGCATGAAGGAATGTCTAGGAACGTATCCGCTCACGTTGGCATTCTACGTAGACGCCGGAGCAAACGTGGAATTGCAGTGTAGATGAGAAATGTTTTTTCTTTAAAATATTCTGTTTTGAACTTGTCTTCAGTACACTTCATCCCATTAAACTCTGCAATAACATTTTCAGAGGTTGAGGAGAGAAGGAACTGTCGCTTTGTAGTAACTGTTCCGCTTTAACACCTTAAAGAATAATTGCACAACTGCACAGATCCTATTCTTTGTCTGGGAGTGGGTTGATGGTGCAAGCAGAGTTTGAATAACTTTCATCACATCTGGTTATTCACTACAGTGTGAAATCCGAAGTGATCTAGAACATATTTTCTTGCATCACATTACTTTGTGCTGGTGAGCGGGTGAATAGCTGCCCTGTCGTAGTCATACACTGCAAAAAGTAAATGCATCGTCTAATGAGAGCAACTGCTATAGGACTTCTTGATTAATGAATGTTTCTGTACGGTAGCATATGAATGCTACATACTTTTTAGTGTGGCTAATCCATATTTTAAAAGGGTTGTGTGTCTAGGAAAACATGGTGAATCTAGAAGCCTCCAACGGCAGCTGAAGTCAATCTCCATATTTTTCTCTGAAATAGCTTTGCAGTGCTATAAGAACAGAATGGGTTTGATCATAAAATGGTTCATTTTAAATATTTGTAATAACATTAAAGTCTAACTCTGCAAAGCGAGGCTTATATCAGTAAGCTATTCCCCCAAGACAAAGAACAAAGGGTTAAACAAGCTCCTAATCCTTGCAGTCCTGGCTAGTAATTAACCACTTAAGAACTATTTACATGCCAGGTATATTGTATCAAGGTATTTGCCAAGCTCCTGGTCCTTAAAGGGACCCCACAGACCAGACTTTGAGGCCCCTGATTGATTAAGCCGGTTTCTGGTTTGGGGAGAGTTTTATTGCTGTAGTTTCACTGTGCAAATGCACCTGCTTCAAAAACGTTAAAGGTAGTTTCTCTCTCTCCCCCCACACCCCTGCATTATCTATAAAGTATTTTTAAAAAGGGTGTCACTTTCACCATGGACTACCCCTTTAAGATATTACACCTCACAGGTGTTTCGTGTAAGCTTATTACAGGGATCTATAAAGCTGCAGTCTGCTCACTGCAATAGTTTTCTACTGCTAAGGAGGATCATACTCTGTATTACAGCACACTAGGTGAGGGGTTTGTGCACTGAATATTTTCAGATTATTTATAAAGGTGAGTTTGCGAGCAAAGTTCTAAAAGTAGAGCAGTTTACATGGAGACAGGGTTTTGCATCTACCTCTGCCTCCTTGCCGCAAGTATACTGTATATCTAGATCTTATGGACTGCAACTGCCATTACTCTCAGACCTAGACTTAAAGCCCACAAACTCTGACTCTGCCTTCAAACACAGCATTGTTTAAAGAGCTTTACATCTGATATCTGCTCTCCGTGGCAATGCTTGGAATGCATACATGTCATTTGTATTAAATTTGACACATTTAAGTCATATAAACCATAAGTATTACTTCCAATTTAACTACCTCTCAGAGATTCAAACAATAATCACTGTTGCCCTGGCAAGATTTGTGACTGCACAGTGCCATAAAGGAATAATTGAAAGGTGCCATGTCCAGAACTCTGACTAAACTACTTGGTTTATAAAGATTAAAACTGATACAGCCTAATTATTGTACACAGGTAAAAAAGAAACATGCCAAGGGTCCAGTTGCCATCTGTGTGGAAGCAGAAACCAAAACCAGCGGAGCGACAAAACATGAGCCAGCTGATGCCCAGGGATATCCTTCCATAGCTACAGGGAAGGAAACTCCGGAAAAGAACTTGGTCTCAAAAAACAGGAAAAATCATGACGTCTTCTTGCCACATCCAGCAGATGACGCTCTGCCAAAGACTGACTCAAGCAAAAACTCAGAGATGCAGTCTGGCTCTTCTCGCAGGTATGCAGCGGTAGGTAAATGGGCACCCAACATTACACCTGCATGAGTGGGGCTGAGGACATGCACATGGTGGGGGGTTGTGGGGAAATGATCTGGGCTTAACCCCTTAAGGACACATGACATGTCATGATTCGAGAGAGATATCCCAATATATTTTTTTTTGTGTGACTGCTTAGCCAGAAACCGTGAATTTCTCAGAGTTGAAGATGGACTAGAGTGGGATCTCCTGTACATATAGGCTTCATTCAATTGGTTTCTTCAGTTGGGTTCACACAGGATTATTTGCTAATGTGAGAATTCCACATTCAAGGTCAAAACCGCTGAACTGGATATATTCTCAAAGTCCGCTATATTTTCCGTTTGGCTACTATGGCCTCAAACTCACTCTGAATTCTCACTTGAGTGAATAACCCTATAGGTGACACACATGAGTTGTTGAACTGCAAAAAGTATTTTATAATTGGGATCTGAGTGGTAAGATGCTGTGTATTTGAGGCTCATTAAGTAGGCCTATCCCCTAGTTATGGTCATGAATTGGTTTATTAGGGTATTGGTCATTTAAAGGAACACAAATGTGTATTCCTGACCCTAAAGGGTTGATATGATCTAGCCCCCTAGATCTAGAAAGTGATTTGAGCCAATCACAATGCTTCACAGTAGGATTCGCCGAGCTTGTAAAGAAGGCAGAGCCAGCACAAGTCAAACACAGCCCTGGCCAATCAGTATCTCATCATAGATGCATTGAATCAATGCATCTCTGAGGAAAGTTCAGTGTCTGCATGCAGAGGGTGGAGACACTGAATAGCAGCCACCGTGCAGCACTGCCCCAGAAAGCACCTCTAGAAGCCATCTAAGGAGTGGCCACTGGAAGTGTCCCTAGGCAGCCTTTTCCATGAAATTGTTTACATGCAAATGCCTGCAGGGAGTGATTATACTAGCCACAACAAATACAATCCGCTGTAATTGTTCTGGTGACTATCGTGTAACTTTAATGATGTAAACGTCTATTTCTAGAGGAGTAATGTATATTAAGAGGCAAACCAGTTTCATGTCCTAAAATAAACAGGACATGGTGCTCTCTGTGATATATAAAGAAAGTAATAAAAGTTGGGTATTCTCACATAGGGAGAGCAAGCCAGGTTTTGCTCAGTCCCATACGGCATAGGTGGTATCTTCCCCACCAAGGATATAAAAAGGCGAATCCTCAATATAAAATATTCAATGGAAAAATCAGGAAGGCCAATTTCATATTTATCTCATTTTATAAGTCTACAGAGAAAAGAAATTCAGTGAAAACTAGTTTTATTTAAAGATGACTTAATAAAACTAAAATAATAAAAAAAAATGCATTTCACCAGTCTCTCACACTGAGCGCCTCTGTGGCAAAACGCGTTGGTGTTTTTTGTTTTTTAGTGTTTTGGTTTTATGAAGTTGTCTCTAAATATTAGGTAGTGGTTCTGCCTGGGGTGTGTGTTTTGGGCCTGGAGGGACATGATATGTGTGAATTCAGTATGATCCCATGATGGATGCTCCCACATCCCTCACTGATCTCTTGTACATTGATTACATTCTAACTAACATTCTCCCAGGGCTGCCTGCTCCATGGGTTAATGAGGGTAATAACTGGGCCATGGGTTAATGGGGGGTCAGCCCCTCCCAGTAATAACTGGGCCATGGGAGCCATGGGAGCCATGGGGACAGAGCTGTGATCACAGAGAGCTCCTGACAGACACTGAGCACAGCTGGAGGGAGGAAATGCCCTGAGCATGCTGCTTCTGGTCCAAAGAACTACAGCTCCCGGCATGCTCTGCGGCGCGCTGCTTGGTTACCGCTCTGAAGGGAGGCTCCTCCTAACGGTCCAACCAATGAGCGTGGGAGGGCGGGGTCTCGGGTAGCCCTCCAATGAGCGTGGGAGGGCGGGGTCTCGGGTAGCCCTCCAATGAGCGTGGGAGGGCGGGGTCTCGGGTAGCACTCCAATGAGCGTGGGAGGGCGGGGTCTCGGGTAACCCGCCAATGAGCCAGGGAGGGCGGGGTTTATACCGGGAAGTGAGACATGGCGGACGAGGTGAGTACTTTGTTTTGTTTTGGTAACGGGCGGCGAGCGCGGTGCTCTCTGGGTAGCCGTGTCCCCCCTGACTGACAGACCATGTGATCACACAGCGCGCTATTAACCCCGTGCTGCCCGCGGCCCCGCCCCCAGGCTGTCACCGCGGGAAATTCAATGTGTGTGAGGGAGCCATGCCGACACCGAGCGCAGCCTGGATACCGGGTCACGTGATTACCGACCGGGTCACATGGTCACTGTGTATAGTGTGTGAGGGAGCCAATAACACCGGGTCACACTGTGTATAGTGTGTGAGGGAGCCAATAACACCGGGTCACACTGTGTATAGT
>OW240918.1:144689242-144741322 GCA_933207985.1 Pelobates cultripes
CCCCCTTATACCCTCGCGCTATCATCCCCCCCCTTATACCCTCGCGCTATCATCCCCCCCCTTATACCCTCGCGCTATCATCCCCCTTTCCCCCCTCCACAATAGGAGCACTTGGCTTAGTATAAACTTCTCAGTGTTTACTTTTTTTAACTTGGTTTTTAATAAAATATCCACTTTGGTTGCATTTGATCTGTGTAAACCAGCCCTGTTCAGTAGTTGTCACAATATATCTGGGTCTGCTGTTGGTAATCTCTCACATTGTCAACAGAGCACTGAAAGCAGTGACAGTGATGTGGAGCTGGTGCGACCTCGGCATGCAAAACGCAGGCGAATAATCCCTGGCACCATCCCTGCTATGGCCTCCGTATATTCCACCAAGGTATGCTCTCTTCTTGTACATTTTAAAGTAGATGGTCACATGAGAATCTCAGAATACCTGTATGTACGGCTGCTGCCCACCCCCTAACCCTACACACGTCTCTTATGACCTTAACATAACAGGGTTATTTACTTTAGTGAGAATTCAAAGTGTCTACTGTGGCCATTAAGTTAAAATTCAAACAAAGAATTTGCTGGAGAATATTTCCAGCTTAGCTATTTTGACCTAAAAGGTATTCTATAGTGCCAGGAAAAGAAAGCTGTTTTCATGCCACTATAGGTCCCTACAGCGCGCTTCCTTCACTCCTGCAGTGCTAAAAGGGTCCCTTGGTGCTGGGTCAGGCTCTGCCCATGTTCCTCACTGGCAGTGGAGGCCTAATGCACATGTGTGTCAATGGCTGTGCTTGCATTAGGATTTCCCCATAGGAAATCCTTAATCAATGCTTTCCTATGGGGAAAAATCTGATGCTGGAAGTCCTCGTGCAGAGTGTGAGCACGTCCACTGTCGTATAATTGAACAGGGACTTTAGGGGGTGTAAGACAAATTAAGGGGCCTGGGGGGGAGGGAATGTTACAGATGGAGAGGCTGGGGGTAGGGAATGAGACACATTGGAAAATGAGACACATCGAGGGGGGCCCAGAATAATTTTTGCCCTGGGGTTTCTAGTTATGCCTCTGTGTGACCTGCACCATATGATCTCTGGTAATGGGCATAGAAACCTGTCTTGCAACTATGTCCCTTTACTGCTGAACCAGTGTCAGATTATTAAATACTGTTAAAGTGCAGGATTTTGTTTGGAAACTAAGAATCCTGTAGGTGTCAGTGAGTTTAGGAGACTTCAGATCTAATGAAACTATCCACCCTGGAAGCCCTTGTTAGGATAGTGATAAGCATGGATACTGCCCAGAAACTATTATCTAAACTGCAAACTACAATACTTGGCTTGCTGTAACCAGCTGTTACTGATAACTGACTCTCAAGTCTGGGAGCAAATAAGCAATGTATCTATAAAGTCTGAACACCAGACTATCTTTGCCTTGCAGTATATAGTACATGTCAACCCCTTCACTACCGAGCACTGCTTGACTGGAAAAATATTAGCATAACATTTGAAGCAAGGACTGCATAGGTATCATAAACCACCATAACATGTCAATTTTGTGAATAGATTGCTTTGCAGATAAAATTAAATTACAATTTATGTAAATGTTCACTTATTTGTTCAATCTTTTAAAGGGACACTCCAGGCACCCAGACCACTTCTGCCCATTGGAGTGGTCTGGGTGCAACTCCCACTACCCTTAACCGCAAAATTTCATACAGCAAAATTTATTAGCAGTTATATAGCACCAACATATCCCGTAGCGCTTTACATTATAAGAGGGGAGGATTTAACAATAAATGAGACCTTACAAAAACTTTCAGGAACAATAGGTTGAAGAGGACTCTGCTCAAACTAGCTTACATTATAGAGATAAAAATAAACATTTATTCTCTGTTTTGGTATTGAAGGGGTTAATTTGCCAAGCGTGTGAGCGCCTTATTGAACACTGTGTAACTCTTTGAAACTGTTTGCAATCACTTTCCACAAATGGGAAATATACACTCTGAAAGGAATATTTGTGTGAACTTTTGTATGTGGTCACTGAGTGACTTGCTGCATTATCTGTAATTGAGTAAATTGGGAAAATTGAGACCTTACCCTTATGCCCATTACTCCATGAGGACTTGCTGATGCTTTGAGCTCATGTGTTTAGATTTCCTTTGTGGGGTTTATTTATTTTTCTTTCCTCCCCTTTCCAACCACCACTTGGGCTTTTAAACTATTTGTGAGTTTCAGATAATACTGTAGGCTTGTTCTATTTTTAGAGGTTTAGCTGTCATTTCCTACTTTCAGGTGATCAACTCTCTCAAGCTGCTTCCAAATGGTACCAGTGCTTTGGCCCAAACGGACAAGGAGCTACAGAGGTTACAGGGTTCTGAAGGAGATGTAGATATTGAGGTGGTGGCGGAGGTGCAGCCCCCTGTTCCCAAATCTCCAGTGTTCTGCCTGAGTGACTCCGAGGAGGAAGAAAAGACTGAAAAACTATATGAAAGGTAAAGGTTTTGTAAAAATTATGTTGGTTCCTCAACATTTTATTGTAGAATTTGGTAAATCCCCTTCTATCTCTCAGGGTTCGTGACTCCTCTCCTTCACCACCCCCTACACCAAAGACTCCAGAGCAGAAGCGTGGTCGAGCTTATCACAAGATAAGGTAAGAAGCCTTCTGAAAACTTCCTGCAAGTTGAATACGTTTCTGCCATCGAGGCAGGTGGGAGTGAATATACAGGAGTAGTATATGTGATGTGCATCTAGGTAGATATCTTGTGTGTGTGTGTGTGTGTATATAAAACATGTGTTAAACAAGGTAAAACACCACGCATATAAGGAACAAGAATGCATTCAAACTCTTGTTCCACAAGGAAAAATGGGAATGGGGGCAACAAATTAGTGTAACAGAATAAAAAATAGAAACCTGGCTCTCATGTTTTTCACATTTGACTGTTCACTGATCTTGTTCCCTGGTTTGAACAATTCTCATTTTGCTCATCTCAGGGAAATGGATGCCTGCTTGAAGGATTTAGGAACATTCATGTCACCAAAACAACGATCTGATGCTGAGGAACCTGATGTGATTGTGGTGGGGAGCAGTCCTGCTCCAGAGCTTGCCATTAAAGTGCGCAGGAGAGGGGAAATCTACAAAATAAATACTGGCATGGTGAGTGGATGGATGGGACTCTGGTCAATCTTACACTTTGTACACAGACCTTTTCCTGTATCTAGCCGATTTTAGGATTGGTTGCCTTGTGTACCTTCAGATATGACTAAAAACAAGATGGAATCCTCTTGCTTTTTCAGTCTCCTGGCTGATTTCACAGGTAAAACCATTTGGAATGCCATTACCATGAATTTTATTTGGATAAAATGGCTCAAACGAACTTTTGCAGAAGTCTAGTAGCCCGTATGTCCAGCATCTTTACACAGTCACTTCCAAATCTTCTCTGTCCTAAAAGCTGTTTTCAAATGGTTTGTATTGTTGAAGATAATGCAGGCAGATTCTCCCTAAGCAAATACATATTTCTTACATTCTTGGCCAGCAGTGGAGTATTGGATAAGTAGTTTATCCACAAAACCTAAAACTGGAACGTCAGCACCAGTTAAATAATTGAAGGTACCTTTTTACACACACAAAATTTTTTTGTTGTGCAGGGGAGTACAAATAAACTTCAAAACGCCACAACAGCGTACACATTTATAAACAAGCAGAACAATGGCAGGAAAGTGTGCACAATAAACATTACAATAGTTGGCTATCAGGATTAGAGACATCGTTTAGTGATAAGGAGTTATGTTTAAAACATATGTGGAGGACAATAAAATTTCGTAAGCATTTGGGTGAACAAACAAGCTAATATGTATAATATACTTCCACAGCATCTAGGCACGTTGTGCTGACTATACAAGAGGCGTGCGTTAGTGTTTACAGTTTAATACATGCTGGGCTGGTCAATAAAAATGTTGAAGCATGGTAGGTATGTTGATTCATATTGGGTTGTGGTGTGTGTGTGTGTGGTTTCTGGTGACTGTAAAGGAGTTGGCACATGCCAAGAAAATTGGGAAACGTTTGTATGACATTTCAGACATGGCAAGAAAACTAACACACAGCCGTTGGCTTACTTCAACTGGCTTATATCCAGCGTAAAACTCTTAAACCAAGATCCATCACTAAGTAAATAGATAGTTAAGGTTGCCTGCTTTGAGCTTTCTAATAAGTTGTGGGCTCTATTTTGGGGTGTACAGTGTGACACATTGCTGCTCTAAAGGTAAGTGAGAGTAGGGCACAAGACTTTAACAAAAAAGGCAGTAAGCACTGCTCGGTGGGCTTAGTTCTCAATGGCCTGTCTCCCTCAGCAACTGTCACTTGCTGGTCTGCAGTAGTTTCAGACAATTTCCTGGGTTGGCAAGTCTACTGAGCAAGTTTGCGAGGTTTCAGGATCATCCGGGCATCGGCAGATAAGAGAAACATTCCTCCAGCCCCAGGTCGTTGCGAAAGCAGACACCCTCTGTCCACTGACTCTGTACCATTGCGCGGCCAAATCCTGGCCCATCACGGGGCAGTTGAAAGATCGAGATGTCATCTGCCGCCAGCGGCGTGCGAACTTCCTCCTGTGTGATCGGTGGTTTGAGGACAAGCCTTTGGTGGCTTTCGGCCTGGGCAGGGGGCCGTTGCTCTGTTAAGGCTGTTGGGTAGTTGCGACGCCTAGATGTTTTCCTCCCGCCGCCTTCCACGAGCTTCTCTCCGTCCTCTGTTTGGACCGGATGGCTGTAGATTGTGCTTGCAGCTTGTCCCAGAATACCTGGAATATTGCGTCCAGTCTGGATTCTATGGTGCTTTGCTTGGGCCTTTGTGACTGGTTAGAGTTGTGAAGCTTGTGAGAGGGCCCCCACCATCTTGTGTGGTCTGGGCACTGTTAAGTGACTGCTGTGATTGGTATGCTGATGCTGCAGGGAAACGTTTCTCTTCACCCAGGGGGCACCGGGATAACCCCCCACCGGTCCGAATGGGGGAGGGGTAGGAGACCAGCAGAATCGCTTAGGGAGTCCAGCGCTAGGGAGAGCAGCCACCCCTCCCCAGCTTCAACTTTAGTAGGCTGCATGTAGCGTTCCGGTCTCCTGACCTCGACAGGTGTCAGAGGTATCACACGAGTCAGCATTGCACCCCAAGTGTGGGTAGTTTCCCCTCACCCCGCTCCCCATGGGAATGGGACTAAAATGTATGTTAGACTTTGGGATTTGGAGAAGATTGGAGGGCAAGCAAATGTGTGGAATAAAACCACATCGGAATAAAGAAGTGAAGGAAGGCATACAGAAGGAAAAATATGCTCTTTGAAAGGTGAAATATAGTTTTATGCCCTTTGGGCGATGATGGCTGCTAGTGCAGTAGTCAGATATGAATTGGTGAGCAATAGGTGGGGGAAATGCAGGGGTTGTATGCGAGCAGGAAGCTAGCAACTGATGACTTCAGTAGTTTGGGGAGAGTGTGTGTGTATATGTATGCAGCCATGTTGATTGTAGTTCTCGTAAGCACTTTTGAGAGTTTCTTGGCTTGTATGTAATATTTTTGTAGGATGGCAAAAATACAAAGAGAACACGGATCCTAAAAGGGGTAACTGGATTATAGATTAGACTCTAATAACATGCATTTCCAGATTGTAGGAAGAATACTCTAGGATCTCTTTACAATTTGTGCATTACTCTCCAGAGCCCTGGATGGGTATCATCCTGTACAGGAGACTGTGTCTCCTCATTGCTTTCCCTCTCACAGAGCATCTACCATGTGATCCTGTGTGAATGGCGACATTGTGTGGGGATTTGACTGCAGCCAGGCTCACCATTTTAAAGGGACACTATAGTCACTAGAACAGAGGGCCACTAGAAGTGCTTCAAGGGTCAGTGCTGCACAAGTTAGACCTATAGTGTCAGGAATACATTATTGTATTCCTGACACTAGTGTTCCTTTAAGGAAACACTGTCGCAAGTAGCTCTAGCATTAAATGCACCAGGGAAAGTTATGTAATGAATACTAAATGGAAGGATTGGCAGGCACTTGAAGCTGATTAACAAGAGATGTTAAACAGAATAAAGAGATCCAACCAAACATACAGGTAGTAATGCTCTCCATACATCCCCCTAACTCTCTACTTGCAGCCTCTGTCTCCCAGTAGCACAGTAATTATGGATAAGCAGTAGTCGGTCCACAAACAGTGAGTGAAGAGCCATGGCTAAGGAGGCACCGCTATTTTTGATATGCATTTTCAGTTATTTTAATCGAAACTAGTTCTAGAATGAAGCAGAGACAAACCTGAGGCCTAAATTGAGTCAACAAAGTGTTGGGGAGAGCAAAAAGGAGGTGCAATAGTACTGTGTACAGACTCTCAAATAGCCTGCCCTCTGGTGGGTCCCTGCTCAGATCTCGAGCTGATTTCAGCTCATCTTGTGCCATTGCAAAAAGAACCAGGGCCATTTGTATATCCGACTGATCCCACCCAAAAGGGCGGTACCGAAGAACAAGATAGTTTCTCTAAACTTTTGTCCGCTCTCCGTTTTTATTTGAGCAACGCATTACCTTGGCTGTCCCAAAGTTAAAAGGGTGAACCAAACATGGACCCCATGTGTTTAGTGTACTGAGTAAATTGTTGCGCAAAAATTTAATCCTAATATACCAGCTGTGGTTAAAGTTCATGTGCTACAATAAATGTCAATATAAAAATATTGAATACTTGGCAGCGATACAACTTCTTTGGATGGTATGTGTGACGAAGTGCCCTTCGCCACTTGTGCCTGGAGAGGACTGCTTGCCCGCCTCTTGCCCTGTGACTATGGCCCCTGGGTTGTATTGCCCTTTAAAGACATGATTTGGGCATAATGGATTTGTGTTGTGCTGCTGCTGGCCCTTTAAGAACCATGTGGGGACATACTGTGGAGTTACTGGGTGGCCACCATTTCCTGTATCAGAAGCACATGGTGAGAACAATGGATGGCGGCCATTTTAACTCACAGACACTGTTTGGACTTTTCAACACGGTGCCATCTCGCCAGTATTTGGTGCACAGAGACATCGTGCAGTGGTTTTGGACTATACAGCAGGGGACACATTATAAGTGATTGTTTTTCATTTAGCCTTTATATGTTCTGCAGAATCTGCATTAAACTGTATTTTCCAAAGTACTGAATGGATCTGGGTGAATTTTGGATATGTGGTTCACCCAGATCCCCCGGTTCCAAGGATATACTTTTTATGGGGTTATTGCATGTTTTGGGGTCCCTGTGTGTTTTATGAAACTGTATTATATCTGGCCAGCAGATAATTGAGCTTTGTGTATTGTAGCAACTCAATTATCTAGCCTGGCCCAGAGGAGGAGTTTTGTGTTGCATAAATTGTGAGTTCTGTGTGCCAGTAAATCAGTCTTGTTCCAGCATTAAGCCTTGGCTCATGTTTGGGGGAAGGGATACCTACACTCTGGGGATTGCTATAATCACTTACTCCCCAGAGGAAGCTCTTGCAATAGGATTTGTTCCTGTTCCTGCTCTCTGGGGAAAGAGAGGTTCACCCACTGGAAGCTGGATCCTGGCCTTGGGTCCAGGGTGGGGGGAAACAGCAGAGACCCCGGCGCAGTTGCAGCTGGAAGTGGGGTCTGCAGTGCTGATGGTGTCGGTTGGAGTGCTTGGAGTCCTCAGCGAGCACTAGGAGCATCGATTGGCGGAGGTACTCAGTCGGAGTGCCAGCGTTCCGTCACAGTATGCACCTCAAAAATATAAAAACAGAAAACACAATAATAGTGAAGACTGTTTTATACAGGATTGGAAGTCAATAATTTCCCAATATATCCCTTTGGACCTTCACTCACACTTCTCAGAGCCTTACACCTAGCTCTAGTTTATACGTCTTGGAGCTGCTTTTTGGGGGACTCCTTCCCTCTGGTCTCTGGTGATATTGACCTCCAAGAACAAAGACAAAAGTATCTAGTGTAATATGTCCAAACAGTTTAACAGCAAAAAATATATAAATTAACCACTCACGTGTTCTAGAGCCTTTCAAAAGGCTCTATTTTTTTTTTTTTTATTGAAATGCGCCTAATTCTGAGGGGATGTCATCCTTGGGCTCCGATGCAAGTAGTCTCCACAAATCCAAATGCAGATAAAAGGTATTTTATTAAATCAAATGATTAAAAAGTGTGTGTGTGTGTGTGTGTATATATTACACAAAATAACAATGAATCTATAAATTAAAATCCACAGGGGCAATATGTGTGATAAAAATGCATTTCACCTAACTTAAGGCTTCCTCAGTTTCTCCTTGTTGACTAGGCCTATAGAAGTCCAAAACTATTGTGTAGGGTTGCTGTATCTCTTGTGCAGTAAGAACTTGCTGGCATTTTGGTTCTGGCCTGCCCTTATGGTTCATTCTGATAAGAATAGAATAGGTTTACTCTGTAATGGCACCAGTGAGCACTTTTTTTCAGACCTGAGTTGGAACTTACTAAAGGGCAAGCTGAGTTATTCAAAGCTTTTGTCTGTTCTCAGACTTCTCCTATTCATTGTTTGTAAGCTGTGTTGGTGTCCAGAATTTACCTTTTTAAACAACCGGTAGTTGCATATCAAAGTGTGTTTTGGATAATTCCTACCCATCTTTCTAGAGGGATCCCCTGCGGAATGTTGCAGAGTCTGTGGCCTCTCGTCTAAACGTTGAGCCTTCACAAATCCTCCTCCTCCTGCGAGATGAGGAACTAGATCTCAACCAGACACCTCAATCTCTGAACCTCACCGTGGCTGATATAATCGGTAAGCAAAAAATAGTGAAGTTTTTTTTAAGTGGGTTTTATTTATTTAACTGGGAATTGCAAATGTAATCTGTTCGTCATTAAAGTGAAAATGCAAAGTGGTTAATTTGGCCTTAAATTTGAAATCCAAACTGGAAGCATAGCTGACTTGGAGAATTTATTTTTCAGGTTGGTTATTTTGACATTTAAATTTGAAATTGACCTTTGATTTCTCTCTTTATCTGAGAAATTGCACATTTTAGGCTTTTTTTTTTTTTTTTTTTTGGGCATAGGAAATTCTAAAGTTTAGGGCATGTTTGTTCTATTGGAATGGTAAAGTTTGCAATTTTTCTTCAGGTGAACGGGCAACTCCACAGTAGCAATACAATACTATAATATAATATAATATAATACAATGGTAATGGCTGAAACACTTCCTAATACATATTTCACCCTCTTTGCCAGACTGCATGGTCCTCTCACTATCGAATGAGCAGAATGTGGTTGGTCAGGATGATAAGATCTGTCTGAAGGTTCAGGGCAAGGAGAAGGCATCACACCTTGATGTCTTTGTTGGGAAGGTAAGTTGGTTCAGTAACAGGAGATCTGGAAAGGTAGAGGCTGGTCCTAAAGTGTGACAAACTTATTGCTTTACCAAAAAATCTAGTTTGATTTGGGAACTGTAACTGACAGGTTAATGCCTATATAAGAATCTTCCCATTTCCCCATGCATTCTGTCATACTTCACCACCAACAACTTGCTGTGTTCACTTGAACTCTTGCCCTTCCCTGTCATTATGTTGTAGAAACTTTGGCATCTTCTGCCATAACAAATGAGGGGGAAGATGTTTAGAAATTAATATATAAAAAAATATATATTATTGCCTGGCAGTGGCTATGGACTTGGCATAGTTTGCCGCATGCACCTTCATTTATGGAATTTCATGAATAAGTTTCCCACCCCATGGATATGTAGTAGATCAGCTGTGAGGGATACTTTGGTTACACAGGAGGTGTCCATTCCTGCTCACCGTATTGCAATGTTTTTTTTGTTTTTTGTTTTTTTTTAAAACCATGTGTTAATGCCTACCAACGGTTGCCTAACGAACTCCTGCTCTGAAGGTTCAGCAGTATTTATAGTTTTGGACACCCTGTATAAATGGAAGCTCAGGGTTGCAATCAGCTGTTCAAATGACCCAGTTGATTGTGGGTTTTATCTACAACTGAAGTCCAGCTTCACTCTTAAAAGTGGAATAAACAGATTGTGTGGGGGAGGGATTGAAGATTTAAATCAAGCTGTAAACTTCATCTGGTTTTGTGCTATTCCTGGTAAGCTTGACTCTGCAATGTCTAATAGTGTAAAGATCTGCTAAATAATGGCAGTTTTGGTGGGACATGTTCAGGAGAAGTCTTTCAAAGAGAGTAAAATAGGCATATTTGTCAGGAATCTGGCAAGGCAACTTTGGATCAAGCTAAAAAGAACCTGGTGTGAAAGGTCTGGCCAACCAGAAGGCAACATCTTCACCAGTTTTATACATCTTCTCAAATGTAATGGAGCTTTAACCGGCATTTGTGTGGACTGTCATGTCCCTTTTATTCAACTGTATTTACACAGGAAGTTGTAGTGGTATTTCCTACTTGGTTAAGTAATTAGGAGGCCATGAATGTCTACATAAAAATCCTAGAGAGCTGCTTTGAAAAATAGAGGCAAAGTCTACTGGGTATAGTATGGTTTGTGGGCAAGCCCAAAGACACTTCATTAAGACGTGTGCTGACTAGAAGGCCTGTGTACTAAATATAGAAAACTATGGGTAAGGCTCTTAACCAGTGGCAGAGGTGGCAATTCTTGTTATGAAACGATGGTAAATGAGTAGTTTTGCCAGGGCTGCCATCAGAAATTTTGGGGGCCCCTGACACAGCTCAAGGTCTGGGCCCCCCGGTGCCTGCACCCGAGTCCGCCCAAAGTGCTGTCCGCCCACAGGGATGCAGTGTCTGCAGGGCCGGTGCAAGGTTTTTTACCGCCCTAGGCAAAAGTAAAGTTTGCTGCCCCCCCATGTGACATCACAATGCCCCACCCATATCAACTGCCATGTTAACTAACACCAGTGCCGCCGTGTTTACATTAAAAGGCCTGCACGGACAGGCTAGACACCAGAACCACTACATTAAGCTGCAGTGGTTCTGGGGACTATAGTGTCCCTTTTAATGTGAGGTAAATTAGAGATTAGTGCCATGAATAATATACTAGATGAGGATGATGGGCTCTAGCTGCCGTCTGGCTCCACTGGTCTGGTGTAGAACAGGCTCTCTGGAGGCTGTTTGTAACTGCGGTCACAAAAATCAATGTTCTGGGAGAATGGGAAGCAGCTCCATTTTTTTGAGGGCCCTTTACACAGCTCAAGGTCTGGGTCCCAGGGTCCACCTTAATGTTCCACCAATGAATTTGTTCACAGGGGGTGGAGTGTGTGTGTGTGTGTGTGTGTGTGTGGAATGCATTGTGTGAATCTGTGTTTGTATGTGTAAGGGCTGGAAGGTGAGTTTGTGTATGTATGGGATGCAGTGTGTGCGTCTGTAAGGGATGCATCGAGTGTGTAAGGGATGCATTGCTTGTGTGTGTCTGTATGTAATGCATTGTGTTTTTCTGTGTGCAAGGGGTGCATCGTGTGTGTGTGATGGATGTCAATTTCATTCTCCCCCTTCCCCCAATTTCCCCCTCCCCCTCCCTCCAATTTCCGTCTCCCCCCTCCCCCTCCCTCTCATTTCCTTCCTCTCCCCCCCTCTCCAAATTTCATTCCACATACTATTTTGTGTTTTTTTCCATCCCCCCCCAGCCTACCTACCTGTAGGAGTGCTGAGGGGATTCCCTGGGGTCCAGTGGTGTCACCTGGCAGCCGGTCCTGCGGGTGGGCGCGCGAGGGAGCACTCTCCCTGGCTGAGTGCTTCCTCTTCAGCTCCCTCGCGCACCACATACTGATGACGTTATCTTCTGGCTCCGGCATCAGTGCGTTGCGCGAGGGAGCTGAAAAGGAAGCACTCAGCCAAGGAGAGTGCTCCCTCACGCGTCAATTTGTCTCCCCCGCTCCCCCGTCAATTTCCGTCTTCTCCTCCCCTCCTCCAATTTCCTTCTCCCCTCCCGTCCCCCTCCCTCCAATTTCCTTCTCCCCTCCCCTCCGTCAATTTCCGTCTCCCCCCTCCCGTCAATTTCCGTCTCCCTCCTCCCCCTCCCGTCAATTTCAGTCTCCCCCTCCCTCTCCCGTCAATTTCCGTCTCCCCCTCCCTCTCCCGTCAATTTCCGTCTCCCCCTCCCTCTCCCGTCCAATTTCCGTCTTCTCCCCCTCCCTCTCCCTCCAATTTCCGTCTTCTCCCCCTCCCTCTCCCTCCAATTTCCGTCTTCTCCCCCTCCCTCTCCCTCCAAATTTCCTTCCACATACTATTTTTTTATTTATTTTTTTTCATCCCCAGCCTACCTACCTGTAGGAGTGCTGAGGGGATTCCCTGGGGTCCAGTGGTGTCACCCAGCGGCCGGTCCTGCGGGTGGGCGCGCGAGGGAGCACTCTCCCTGGCTGAGTGCTTCCTCTTCAGCTCCCTCGCGCGCCGCATACTGATGCCAGCGCCGGAAGATGACGTCATCTTCTGGCTCCAGCATTAGTGCGGTGCGCGAGGGAGCTGAAGAGGAAGCACTCAGCCAGGGAGAGTGCGCCCTTGCGCGCGCGCCCACCCGGTGTCAGCAGGGCCTAGGTACGGTTGTTACTGTTATGGTTGTCATGCCCGGATGGCGGCCCTGAGTCTTGGTACACCCCAGTAGTCCAGGAGGCAGGGGCTTTTTGGAATGGCTTTCTGAGTTTTTTTTTTCTTCACGTCTCAATGTGGGATCAGCTACTTGATTCAAACTGGGATATTCACTAAAGTGTGAATTGTCAAGAATTTAAGTGAACTTAAAATGTTAGGCAAAAATAGCTGAAATGGCAACACAACTGATTTTGGCACTTTTCCAGTGCTGAGAAAACAGTTCAACATGTGGGTAATTTTGGCACTGGGGATTAAATTAAACTACTTTGGGAGTGAGGTGTGTTCTGTTAAGCCCACTGGAAATGTCAAAGTGCATGCTATTCACAACTGCTTCAAGAGAGCACTTGGCTTACTCTGTGTATGGAATATCTGCCTCGGTCATCTCCGTAGCAGTCAGCACTTTCTCCCCATCTGGGTCTTCTGTTCTGTCAACCGAATGTCTTTGAAACATCTGTGTTGCCATATCCATTTACTTTGGGGCTTTGCTTTAATTTGAAAGGGGGTTAATGTAGATTCAACTATTACTAGTTGCGGCAGAGGGTAGTTTATATTAAAACAATCTTTAGAAAACTACTGATCTGTTTTATGCATACTTATACTTCTCCCCCCTCCATGAGACTATATCCACTTGCTAAAACAGAAGCCGCATTTATTGTAGGGTAATAACCAGCCATAACAATCATAATCGAGAAAAATCCTCCATTTATACAGGTCAAGCAGATTAAATTTCCAGTTTAGTAAATAATCCTGATGACTGCGAAGTGAATTTTAGATTTAAGGCCCAACTAGCTGAATTGAAAGCATTTTGACCTTTAAATTTGAATTCTCATTAAAGAGATTAACTCTGTATATTCCCATTAGCATGATTTGATCTCTTTAATCTCATTCCACTGACCACCATTTTTGGAAAATGAGGGATTTGTTACAAGTCTGAAAAGACTTGGATATGGATAGAGGTCTCTGTCTCAAATCTCTAATTTTACCTAAACAGATGAACAATGAAAGCAAGGAAATCCAAAGTGATTTTCGAGAATAGATGCACCTCCCCATGCTTTTGTATTTTAGCTGTCACCAAGCACATCACTGACTTGTTGTAACAATTATTTTACATTTTGGTGTTGTCTACCACTCCCTCCCCCAGTAATTCTGCATATGAAATCTAAGCTCTGGTTTGGTTGAATTTGCTTATTACGAAGCTATGATCATGCTATGCTGTGTAACACAAGTGTGGTGGTGTCCCCCATTTTTGCAGAATCTGTGCTTGGAAGAATGTTGTGAAAACTGCCTTATACAGTTCTGCATCTCTACCTCAAGAGGGCAGCATTATACCTGCTTGTAGAGCTTTTTTTTTTTTTATTACATTTTTTTTTTTTTAGCATTCAATAGTGTTTGGCCAGTAAGCACTAACTGTATTCTATGTCTCACCAACCCACTCTGTTTAAAACACAGTGCTGCATTTAATTTTACATAACTGTTAATCTTATTAACTTCAAAGCTTTGTTCTTTGTGTGGTTTCTCCCACCTTCGTTTTACTCTTGGCATATCTCATAGCCTGTGAGCCTTCTAGTGGTTGCATGGTCACTCATTTATGTCTAATTCTGCAGTGTGAACCTCTCCAATACCTGATGGATCAATACTCTGCAGCAATGGGTCTCCCAACGAAAGCCAAGGTCTCCTTCATTTTTGAAGGGAAGAAACTAACCGGAAAAAGTACCGTGGAAGAACTGGGCCTAGAGAGTGAGGATATCATCGAGGTTTGGGCATAGTTACAACCTCTGGTCTTCACTTATGGTTGAAGATGTGACTACTCTCCATCCAATGCAAGAGCTTGTTCAGATCTGATATAAGAATACATCACCATTGCCCAATACCAATACAAAATGGTTTGCAGGTTCCAGAAGTCCTAAATCTGGATTGGTTTTCCTGTGAGCGTCACAGTAAACTTCTAGAACAGATTTAGACATTGGCTTGAAAGATGCTGGAAGTCTACGGGTAATGATTTACCTTTAATTACGAACATAGAGGTCTTTCTGCCAGACTGTTGTCTCCTTTCTCAGAATATGCTGTTTATCAAACTTCCAAAACTGTTCTCAGAGGTGAAAATTAACTTCCATATTCTGTGCTGCTTATATCCCCATTTTATTTTTTTAGTTTCAAAAAGTCTGTCCTGACCTCACTGTTCTGTATATATAATTTAATCTTTAACTCTGTAAAGAATTTCTTAAATCCAATGTTTAATTTTGTATAAAATAAAAGCAAATATTGAGCTGTTCTACTTTCCATCAGGCTACGATTTCTATAGAATTCCGGCATTTTCACAGAAGCTTCAAGGTAAGGACCTGTTGACTGTGTAGTGTGCGTTTAACCCTTAGAATACCTAGACAGGCTTAAAATTTTTTTATCTTGCATGCATAATCTATATTCTGATGGTCAGAAAACCAAATCTTTGTTTTTTTTAAAATGTTACGCTTATTAGCAGTCACTGAACCCTTTATTTGAAAGTTCGAGTTCCAAAGGTAGAAAGGTGAATGTGTGAAAATGCGCAGTATTATCCAATCTTGCGCATTGTGGTATATCCTTATTGTGTGCACATGACATTATACTGGTTTGGAGTTTGTTCGCCTGATCTATTTTACTGCAGGAATATAGAATCACTTTGTGTGCAGGTGGCTGTATGAAAACTTGGAAGGAGCCCATTTTAGTTTCGAAGTATATAATTTAGCAGATTTTTCTTTTGCATGTTTTTTTTTTTTTCTCCTTTAGGAGCAGATTAACAGTTCACTAGTTAGAAAGTCTAGGGTCCTTCACATGGACTAATGTTACTTTTAAAACAGTGTGCCATGACTACACGCTCTGTAAACACAGTTGTTCTGGATAAACGCTGGGTGTGGGATTTTTATTTTTATTTTGGACATTCACTTACTCTAACAAAACTGCATTTAAAAAAACAAAAGTCCAAGCTCCAGGACCACTGGCCTGCTAACCTGTAGTGGTAATGGCGCCAATATATATATATATATATTTTTTAGGACAGTTTGACACTAGTGTGAGTCTTGCTGGGTGCCCCTTTTTATTTCTTTTCTCAAACTGGAGGTCTGTTTATTCAGAACAGCTACTCCATTTTAGTACACTGTTGTAGGGTTGGTGCCCAGTGTGTGTGTTTGTGTGTTTTTTATTTTTATTTATTTATTTTTATTAAAGGTTTTGTTATAGGGAGATAGTGGCATCGGAGTCTGATGCAACATCTGACTTCTTGGGCCTCCTTAGCCGTTTCATGGAAGCTCAAACCTTGCCTGTCTGTGATGCACATTGATTTTATAATCTTGTTTGTTTGATTCTGTTATGCATTTCTTCACACCTACTTATTCAAACACCTTGATACTCTGCATTGGTTTGGGAAGGCTCCTATTAAATATCTCTCTAAATCTGTTATTTGTAAACCATCCAAAATGAACCAACTTTAATTCGGCATGCTACTTTAATGGTTCAAAAAAATGGTTGTCACAGAACACAGGCCTTGATCAAAGCTTTTGGTCAATAGACAAACTATCCTTAGTAAACTATTTCAAATACATTAAAGGGAATACACAACCAAATATGCTGTTTTTAAGTCTTAAACCGATACTTACTAGACAAGCTCAAATGAACAAATTTACTACTTGCCAGTTGGTGTGTGGTGACCTAGAATTGCCATATCTGGGGTTTCCATAAATGTGCTTTATGGCTTGGAAAGGATCTGGGAGTCTAGGTGACCACTGACCACCAAACCCATGTTATATACACACTATATAGGTGGTAAGTAGTGCCTAGGTGCCAGGTTGCTGGGCTAGCTCCTGGAGGGCACAGCTAGCTTAGAGTAGGGACGGATGCAGTTCAGGTCTGGATCCAAAGTTGGAGGTCAAGCACTTTGAACTTGTTACATTCGGTAGCAGATTGTGGGTGTGGGCTTTCTCCCTTTTAAGGGTGGTCTAACCCTCGATGGTATCCACTCTCCATTGCCACACCAGGAACTTGCAGAGAGGTGAATGAAGGATTATAGGGCAGCATGACCCAAGCCGTAGTGGAAAATGCCAACAGAGAACCATGAGAGTGAGTAGTGGTGGCCTTGCATCCTAGTGTCTCAATCTTCCCAGGAAGTGACTCACTAGAGGGAGTGTTGAATTTGTGGTGTACAGCTTTACTCTCCAGAACTTGGAGGTACCAGTAGGAGCATGGTGACGTGAAGGACTTGATGCTGTAGCAGGTTCAGTTCTGGATCTAACGTTGGACCAGGCTTTCTGATCATGTTACGATTGCCATACGCCAGTCTTCTACTATAGTCACTACAGCTTATTGTCTATTACGCAATGTTTGATCAGGGTTGTGAATTGCAAACCTGTTTTGGCAATGTATAATTGGGCTTTATTTATAACCTGCCTCCATACCTAGGCTTTGGTTATGCACATAGTCTCTAAATGAAATCTGTTTAAAAGGTGATGGGATTCGGGCAGACTAATCTAAATATAGCAAACCAGTGTATACCCATGTTACAGGGCATGCCTTGGGGCCCCAGGTGCATACATAATATTAATAAGGCCAAAACCTCAATAAAATGCAATAAAATTGTATTTAAATGCACAAAAATCTAATTTTATTTTTTTTTGTTCAAAAATTAAATGTTTTGCAGAATATGGCACCATAAGCCTGCCTTTTTAGCCACACACTCACTCCATTAAAATACTTCCTTATTAAATGTATGTGTACAGCTCAGCCACTGTCAAAGTGAGTGATTTTGAACAGCATTAGGAGAGGACACTCAAGGATTACCAGGCTGCAGTTTCTCAGAATGGCTGCAGGCCAGGTTGTGAATTAAGACACTCAGTCTGTGGCAGACGCTGTGTACATATCTTTGATAAAGAAGTCTCCTTATATGGAGTGAGGAGGCAGGCTTACAGTACATCAATCTGCAAAATACTTATTTGCTGTGGAAAAATTAAAGAGTAGCGCTTGCAAAAAATATGAAATAGTAAGGCCAAAACCCACATGCACAAAGTGTGCGTCTGAGTGGTGTTATTTCTCCCCACCCCATTTCCCCAAGATATGATTGAATATACGCTAAGGCATGAAGCAGTTATAGCACATGGGACACTGTAGGTGCCATAACCACTTCATCTCACGGAGTTGGCGTGAGTGCTTTGAGCCCCCTCCCAGTACTAAACCATTTTCAATCACTTTAATGCTAAATAATGGTCCCTAGCTCCTAGAGTCTAGCCAAGCACATTATATACTTCCTATTAGTCATATTAGCAGTCTGATAGGCTGAATGTGGTTAGCATGTGCTCTCCTTAACCCATGCAGCACAGAGGGGGAGGCTGCTTGGCACTCTTGTTAAGCATTAAAACTGAATGGCAGGACAGCGCTAGGGGATTCTACACACTCCAAGGTGATATTCTAACTGGTTACAATTTTATTGGTCCTCCTAGTGTTCCCTTTTATGTTGGCTGCAATAGAGCTGGAGCTGGTATTCGACTATACTTCATGGGGGGGGGAGGAGAGGAGTGGAGCCTGGAGCCCATCCCCTAGTGGTTGAAGTAGTAACGGCTTCCCTGTTACAGGGTGGGTGCTCCTCCGGTACCCAGAACACACGTTCCCTCAACCTTTCCCTCTGCGCCCACCGAGTTTGGCTGCAGGGAGCATCTGGTTCTATTTACTGCAGATTTAAGCTGTGTTTTTCTCCACTGGGACCTGCTTGGAATGACATGCATCCTGTGGGCATTTGATCATTAAAGCATGTTCTGTTATTTTTACTGTATTCTCCTTGGTTAGAGCTTTTATTATTTGGGATGTGAATCTCTATATTACTCTGGTTTATATTCATCTGCTCTTGTTTATACTAATGTGGATAGGGCAGGTCCTCATTGGATCACGCAAAATATTTATCCAAATCTATCTGCTGGTAGCAAAACCGCAAGCTCTTTTAACCCCTTAAGGACCAAACTTCTGGAATAAAAGGGAATCATGACATGTTACACATGTCATGTGTCCTTAAGAGGTTAAAGAAGAGCAGCAATAATAAGACTGTGCTACTTCAAAGCATTATAACAGTAGCTGTAGTGCAAGAAAAAATGTACTTGTGTACAAGATTACAAATCTGTGGTTAATGGAGGATCCTTTACAGGTTCCCATACATGCACAATGAGTTGGGCTGGTGTGAAATGGTTAGACAAATATGTACGACAACTAATAAAAATACTACAAATTAACAAGCAGATGGTCCTGAAGTAAAACTGTCCCAGCTATACAGCACGGTGTTAAACCTATTACTACCTGTAACGAACCCCATGTACTTCGTAAAGTACGTTCGTTTGCACATTCCTGGACTGTTAGAGGCTTAAGTGATTATAGCTCGTTCCCATAGTATGTTGATTCGTACTCCCTAAATCCTATAGTCGTGGAAAAAATTAATCGGCTCGCATACCCAAACACCAGTCAAGACTTGATGAAGAGTACAACTGGAATGTGTTATGGCCTGCTTTTATGCACATATTCCCAGGATGGGGTCTTCACCAAAAACATAGTAAAACATACCCAGGATAATTAGTGTACTTTGCTTAAACTAATTATCTCCAGGGCACTAGAGGTACAAAATATAAAACACAGAAAAATACACATAGGAACCACCACACGTCTCAATATTCCCAGATCAGTCTAGATATGCGCGCCCAAAGTGTCCAAATAACGCTCAGATCCCACGTACGCAGCCAAATCGCCACCGGGGTAAAGTTTTGACCAACCGCACACGTGGCGCCTGGCTTCGGGCGTTCCAAAAGTCGAACGGTTCCCCTGGCTCATAGGTAGCGATTGTTCGCCTTGTTTGTGTGAACAATCCCATCGAACTGCATTCTTGGCTTGTCATGAAAGGAAGCAGGCATTCGTACAAAATCACTGGTTTTCGCGGGGTTGAGTGTCTGCTTTAGAGTTCCAGACACTCAACGACTAAGTACCGCTGCCTGGGGAGACAAGATGGCACTTAAGTTTGTGGTTATCTTTGAAGTTAAATGAGCCAGGGGGGTGGTCGGTGTAGGCCAATTTACCGAATGCAGGGAAAATAACTGTGACATGGATAATTACAGGGGTTTGTTAGAATACCCTCTGCATCGAGTATTAATCTCAGACAGTGCTACTCCATGTAATGCATGGGGAGGGGAAAAACTCCTGCAAATCTTATTTCACCTGCCAGTATTTGTTCTTACAGTCTGATGCAGCATTAATCGATAACTTTATTTCACCTGTAACCAAATCTCTGCTGCAGCCATGCCAAGTCAGGCTGACATTGGACACAGTACGTGTGTGAGCCTCATTGCCTGTTGTTTTACATTAGTAACTCCTTTTGTGTCCAAGCACTCCTTGTAAGAGGCTAGATGAACATTGGTGAACTAATCAAGGATTATGTCCAGCACACATCTATTGGAACTAATAAAATATATTTATACCTCCCAGAGATATAGTGACTGCAGCCGGGCGCTGTCATTGTCACATATGCCCAAGAGAACCAGAGTGCTTTTTTTTGTTTTGTTCTTTAAGCTGATTTAGCATATTAAATGTACAGTTATCACGATAACTTCCATTGGCCTAAAAGGGCAATGAAAATAGTGTAAAGTGATGGTATACAGCATGGTGTTACTGTAGCAAAATAGCATTGTGCGGGATGTTCCAGTATATACCACAGTGGGGTGTGTGGGAATTATAGGGCGGTAGCAGATCTGTGTGCGTCTTCTTAGCGAGAGGCTTCAAAAAGACCAAGGGTGATATAAATCTAAAGAAATTGTAATCCTTTTTTAAAATCTATTATTCCACACAAGATTACACGTATTATAGCCTCTATGGATACTAGCCAATAAGACAAACAAGTAAAAAAAATACCAATTTTCAGTGCATCTCCTGTCTTGCTATTGCATTATGGCAGCCATCTTTAAAGGGGCAGTCAAGGCATAACCACTATAGAATGTGATGGCAGATAAGAGCCATCTATCTAGTCTTTCCCATTTTTGTTTAATGAAATTATCTTTTAAATCTAGGATAGTCTTATGCCTATCCCACTCCATCACTGTGTTAACCTCTACCACTTCAGCTAGAAGTCTGTTCCATGCATCCACTACCCTCTCAGTAAAGTAATACTTCCTGATATTATTTGTTAAACCTTTTGCCCCTCTAATTTAAGACTGTCCTCTTGTTGTGGTAGTTTTTCTGCTTTTAAATATAGTCTCCTTCTTTACCGTGTTTATTCCCTTTATGTATTTAAATGTTTCTATCATATCTCCCCTATCTAATCTTTCCTTGTAAGTCTTACCCTGAAACCCATGAACCAGTTTAGTAGCCCTTCTCTGAACCCTCTCTAAGGTATCAATATCCTTCTGAAGATACGGTCTCCAGTACTGTGTACAATACTCCAAGTGAGGTCTTACCAGTGTTCTGTACAATGGCATGAGCACTCCCCTCTTTCTACTGCTAATACCTCTCCCTATACAACCAAGCATTCTGCTAGCATTTCCTGCTGCTCTTTTACATTGTCTGCCTACCTTTAAGTCATCAGAAATAATTGAAACTGAATTTTTGCAGCTTGTTATAAAATGATTAGCAAATTAATCAAATGTTGGGGGTAATATTTCTTCATCTTTTGGGACAAACTTTCTGCTTAAGACAATCCCAAACTGGTCTTTGAGAACATCAAGGATTTCATTGTCCTTGAGCTGTTGCGTAGTCTTCACCACCTCACCATTTTCTGTAAACTCTGTTTGGATCAGTCTGTGTCCCATGTAGGTTAGCCTTCCCCGGGGCAGCTGGAAAGAGCAAAAAGACTTGCAGAAAAAGATGGAGCTGGGGGACATCTGATGATATTCACACATTTCTTTAAATTCTTCAAAGTGCTTTGTTTCTAGAGTAAACTTATAAAGTGAACTCCAATTGCCATCTTTCTTTTTTTCCAAGAACCATTCCCCCATGTCCTCTCGTAGCCGGTACACCAGATTATCCTGCTCCTCTTCCCATCCTGCTTCTAAAGGTAAAGGTTCCCTGATCCCTTCTCCAAATCCTACATCACAAAGCCACTGCCTTCCCTCAAGTTCTACTGTCAGAATCATGTGATCGAATGGAGGGCCATACACACCCGTAAATCTGTTCTTTACTCTGGCGGACAGCACACGTGGCTTGTAGCCCAATACTTGAAGCACCCAAAGGAAAAGGCCATTGTTTTCATAACAGAAGCCCCCACGTCTTTTCACTACAAGTTTTTCATACAGAAGACCATGGTCCAGAATAATCTTCTCACCGCAGTGGATACTGAGGCTCTCGAAAGGAATAGATAGCAAGTGCTGGCGGTGTAACTCGCGCAAGGCTACCACAGAGGGCGCTGTTGTAGCTGTAATACCAATGCGGTGGAGATAGGCATTGACATCCATTCCTAGAAAAAACAATATATAGAAGTGAACACCCTTCATCTGTGAATGCAAGTTGTCTACCCAATAAGAGCTTATTCTGACATTTGCTGCACCCATGTCCCTATCCATAGGTTACAACTGTATTCATTACATTTCTAATTGTAGAGAACTGATGTATGAATGGTAAGGCTTTGGCAAATATTGAATATCTGGAAAAAAATCCAAAGTGGGTGGGTGGGGAGACCAATTGAGATTTATGGAACTCCTACCTTACCGCTGTAGTATATCCTGCTTGGATAGCATAGGCTGAGCCCCTACCCTGGTGTTGGATGATGGGTCTACATGATATATTTTTTTTCTCTTCTCAATTTATACTTTGTCTCTCTTGTCTGCTAAGCTCCCAGTGGATTCTTTATCTTACAATGTTGCAGTATACTCCGTTATGAAACCTGATATTAAAGCTGTTGTTTAAGCCAGTAGGTTTTGTCAGTATCTCCATTGGAAGAAAAACGTGAAATTAACAAAACCCACCTGGGTGACCTATTGTCAGCTTCTATATCTCTCCGTGTGGGGTTAGCATGTTTGACGTTTGAACCTGGTCTCCTACTATTGATATATTGACAATCTATTTATTATTGGAACAGAACAGCAGAAAATCTTCAACCTTTTTTTTAAAAACCACGTTAACACCAGTAACAATGGCATTATTCTCACCAGAATTCAATACACTTGAAACTAACTTTTTAGATCTTCAGATATTTATTAAAGATAATGACATAATTTTAGTGCCAATTTGTCTGATTTGAATTCGCCAATACCCTATATAAAACCTTATAGGCCAGGCTCTTGCTGTTTACACCTCCAGTTGTCAATACAAGTGTGTTTTTTTTTTTTTTGTTTGTTTTTTTTTAAATATTTGTTTTCAGCATCAAAGTATATTTAGCTTTCACTTATTTTGTTTATTAAACATTTTATGCTTTTAAGTTTTTTTTTTTTTTTTTTAGTTCCTGGCACACCTATATGTTATGTACTTACCTGACATGACTACCCTGGAGAAGATAATTTTTTATATCTATATATATATATATATCTATATCTATCTATCAGCACTAATTTTTTTTTTTTCAAAAGTTGATAATATTCCATGTTAAAAAATGACTGACGTTTCAGTCCACATTTGGGACTTTCATCAGGATCAGGTCATGAATATATGAATGAATATAAAAATATATATATAATTTTTTTTTTTAAACCTTTTTTTTGGTATATTCTTCTGTAGCCAAGGAGATTGACCCCTAGAGCTACGTATCTATCAGTGGGGATTGTACCGCTGTATGCTCTTTTACTCAGAGCTGATTTATAGCTCTATTAAATATGAGTGCTATACCGTGTATATTTCTGTTGTGTGTCTAGCACCTAGCCCTGTATACTCTGCTCCATCACTAGTTATTCTCCGTTTATTGCATTTACCCACCCCCAAATATTATTATTATTATTATTATTATTATTATTGGACTTTGTATTGCGTAAACTGCTTGCGCATTTTGTAACATTCTGGTATGAAGCCTCAACCACCATACCTCCAGTCTGTTCCAGTTAGTACCACTCAGTGTTATAGTATTCTAAAATGAGGTTAGCTTTTTTTGACATTTGTTTTCGTGCTTCTCACAGTTGCCTTGTATTCACTGTAGAATTGGCATACTCTATTGTTGACAGAGAGAGAGAAGGGCTGTGCCACAGAAAAGGACAGGTACTACTAAATAGTCTTGTTCCACCAATGCAAATTTGTCACCTATAAAAATTTTTTATCAGGAGATAAATGCAGCTGTTAGGTTCTTTATGCTTGGGGGATCTGGTAGATCTGAGTGTCTTTGGTCTCCGTATGTCGATAGAAGAAGACAAGGCAAACCTTATAGTGCAATATGTCAAGGCTTAGTGTGACCGCATGTGACTAATAATGATATTCACTCACATGTAACAGAGCTATGACCAGCTTTAGTGTATATCTCATACAGTGGTACAATCCCTACTTATGGGATATGGTGAGGGTCATTCATAGCAGATGGAGTCTCTGCATGTGCATAGAAGACAAGGCAAACTGCCCCTGTTAGGTGTGATATCTCACTAAAAACTTGCCACTTCCTATTCCAATAAACAGCAGCGTTGCTGTCCTGTTGTTTATTTTCTGTTATTAAGCGCTGACTTAAAGGACCACTATAGTGCCAGGAAAACATACTCGTTTTCCTGGCACTATAGTGCCCTGAGGGTGCCCCCACCCTCAGGGACCCCCTCCCGCCCGGCTCTGGGGAGAGGAAAGGGTTAAAAACTTACCTTTTTCCAGCGGTGGGCGGGGAGCTCTCTGCCTCCTCTCCTCCTCCGATCCTCCTCCTGGGCTGAATGCGCACGCGCTGCAATAGCTGCGCGCGCATTCAGCCCGTCGCATAGGAAAGCATTTACAATGCTTTCCTATGGACGCTTGCGTGCTCTCACTGTGAAAATCACAGTGAGAAGCACGCAAGCGCCTCTAGTGGCTGTCAGTGAGACGGCCACTAGAGGGAATAGGGGGAAGGCTTAACCCATTAATAAACATAGCAGTTTCTCTGAAACTATGTTTATTAAAAAATGGGTTAACCCTAGCTGGACCAGGCACCCAGACCACTTCATTAAGCTGAAGTGGTCTGGGTGCCTAGAGTGGTCCTTTAATTGTGTGTTTTTATATTCTATTGTTGGGCACATGGCTCAATAAAAAAAGTGATTGGCAATAAAAAACAAACAGTATTTCAGCAAGCTAAAGTGCTTTATATAGTTGGAGCTTTAATAACTGGTCTTCATCCAACCTTCTATGTTTAACCCATTACTTCCTGCAGAAGATGTTATAAGATCCGGGATCTGGACTGACCATTCTTTCTGCTGGAGACGTTGGCACTAACCTTGTTTGCTAATATTGTAAAACAATGACTACAAAGGTTAATCAATAATGGCAGATAACAAGCTTGTTACTTAAACCAAGCAACTGAATTAAGCACGATTATTGCCTCAATAAAAGTAACCCCTGCTGGGCAAGGGGGCATATTCAGTATAATCCCTGGCAGACCTAGGGAATATTAACATTTTGAATCTCATGATCTTGTGCCAGCGGGGAAAGTTCAGTTTACATTGAACCTCTGCTGCTCTGTACATCCAAGGGGATATTAAATGAATAAGCCACCGTTAGTCATTAACTAGATGCAGAATCAGGGCACAGGAGAAATTAAACATACAATGCCCTGTCCAGCTCTAAACCCACCTGAGATCCTGGAGCAGGAAAACATGAGAAAGTCAACACCCTATATAGTCACATGCATGAACCGGAAATTCCATTGTAATGTGATATGCCGGAAGATGGGACTGTGAGAAAACTCACTGATATTTTCCTCTGCAGCATTAACTCTTTGAGGGAACACTCCATTGAAATTTTTTTTTATTTTTTTTATGAATTTATTAGATACACTCCTTCATGAAAACATTATGTATGCATTTTTTAATTGGTGGTACATCTAATAACAGCTTGCAACAGTTGCAGTTTTCTTGTATTCATCTCTTGCAAACCCTGCGCTTTTTCCCCAGCCCAGACACTGGGTGATACTCCAATCAGAGGCGTCTCATTGAGGGACCTCTGTTCTGGAGCCGCAGGAATGCATGTTCATAGTGGAGCTGAATGGCAAGCGGGGAGGTGTTTCTTCCCTAAATTATAAAACTTCTATTGAAGTCTGCACTTTTAGCTGCAGGTCAATTGCTAATTTTCACTACACATTCGAAAGAAAACAATATCACATGTAAAAAAATGGTTACTATAAGTTATAGGTGTTTTTATTGAATGCTGTCAAGGCAGCCCTCCCCCCTCCATGGTTGCAGCTTCACCATAGTGTGAACAGCAGGGGTTCGGTAATAAAATATTTTTTTCCCCATTGTGTGTGTGTGTGTGTGTATATATGTATGTATCTGAAACACAGATATATATACACACACCTTGACACACAATATGTATCTTTGTGTATGTGTGCATCTATCTGTGTTTGTGTGTGTGTATCTGTGTGTCAGTGTGTATGAATCTGACACAAAGATGCACATACACACACCTTGACACACTGTGTGTATCTGTGTTTGTATGGGCCAGTGTGTATGTATCTGACATACAGATACACACACACACACACTGGCACATAAACCCATTGACACATACCCCAATATACACATACTGACACACCCTCAGATTCTCACTACATATACATACACAAGCCTTGACACACATATACACACTGACACACACACTCTTTGACAGACACACAGACAAACACATATACACTAAAAAGCACACATACATTCTCACTGACAAACACATACACACCAAGGCGTCAGTGTAATCCATATTTGGGATTGACATGGCCTGAGCCTATTACAAATGTAGAATCTGTGGGAGAATACTGGTAAAGGTAATCAGGGAATGTATACGCTCTGTGTCTCTGCCATGGTTGAAGAAACGCGTCCACTGCCATGTATCCGGGAGCCAGCTGTAGTAGTTCGGTAGCTGGTGATTGGTCCGGGAGACAAACAAGTCCAGGTGAAGTGGGTTCCTGAGGTGTTTCAACTCCTGAAATACAGATGTGTTGAGCTTCCTGTCGCCTCTGTCTCACCAGTAGAGAGAGAACCAGTCTGCCGTCAGGTTGGTAATCCCAGGTAGATATTCTGCTTTCAACGTGATGTTGCGCGAGGGGCCGAATCTGTAGATGTTTTCGGTGGCCTCTGTGAGGGCTTGGGATCTGTCTCCGCCTAGGCGATTTATATATTTCACTGCAGAGACATTGTTCATGCGGAGTAGGATGCAGCAGTTTTACATGTCTTTGGCCAGACTGCAAATTGCAAAGGATCCCGCGACCAATTCTAGGCAGTTGATATAGAGGTTGGCCTCCTCATCCCGCAAAGCCACCCTCCCCCCCCGCCAGAGGAATCTGTGCAGTGAGCCCCCCAGCTCCAGAGGCTGGTGTTCGATTCCACTATGAAATCCGGAGAGGAGGCAAAGATCGCTTTGTCATTCTAGGCTTTCATGTGTAGGAGTCACCAGTGGAGCCCTGTCCTCACGTCTGCTGAAAGTGGTATCCAGTGGTCGTAGGACTGTGCGGAACATAGACCGTTCGTTTTCAGGCGTTGTGATCCTGGAAATATCGCCTGACAGAAGATCCACTATACAGGGAAGCATCCGGAGGGGAATTGTGTCCATACGAAGAACACTTTCCGGAGCGATGTAATCTTTGAGGCCGGAAGGTGCAGTACACAGTTCAACAGAGTCGATCTCGAAACTGAGGAACTGGACAGTCTGCGAGGAGCAGAGTGCCAATGTCTGTCTGTTAACTACGAAACCCATGTGTGGCGAAAGTAACCTTGCCACGTGTTCTTGGAGGGGCCTGTTTGCCAGCCTCCTGTCTCAGGACTATGGACCAGGCACAAAGGTTCACAAAAGACTTGTTCGTGCTTTCTTGGCTGTTCTGTTCAGTAGTTTGAATTTCCCCTCGACTACCGAACAACCGCACGAACCAGGAACCACCCGGGAGCTTGTTAACACCTGTTAACAACTTGGAACATTTCTCACCGCAGTGTTCTAATTGTTCATCTGGGTGTCCACAATTCCTATGGACAACCACGAAGTGTCGGCCATCTTGTTCGCATGAACGCAGGCAGCAGTGTTTGGGCATGAATCTCATGGAATTAAAATCGGACACAGAAACTCCCGAACACCGCTGGACTTACATCATCGCCTGCGTTTGGTTCTATACAAGGTAGAAGGGCACTGTTTGGTAGGATCGTTCATCTGGATGAGGGGAACAAGCTCCAGGGTAAGAAAATTGATTATATTCGGTAGTTTATTCATTTTTAAACTACCAAACTAGACTGACCGCAAGCCCTGATTCTCTGGAACTATTTTGGGCATGAGACAATGCGTGCGGTCGGTCAAATAAAAGACTTCCATAAAAATCTTAAGCCCTTGAATCAATCTGGGTGATTTTTAAATATGTTGCTCCCTCCGATCGGGACTATCAGGGGATATACCTTGTGTGGGGTTTATGTGAGTTTTTGGGGTACTTTTGGGTTACCAGTAAATTATGTTATTTTTCACCTAGAGATAATTGAGTTAATACAGTACAGGGAGTGCAGAATTATTAGGCAAGTTGTATTTTTGAGGATTAATTTTATTATTGAACAACAACCATGTTCTCAATGAACCCAAAAAACTCATTAATATCAAAGCTGAATATTTTTGGAAGTAGTTTTTAGTTTGTTTTTAGTTATAGCTATGTTAGGGGGATATCTGTGTGTGCAGGTGACTATTACTGTGCATAATTATTAGGCAACTTAACAAAAAACAAATATATACCCATTTCAATTATTTATTATTACCAGTGAAACCAATATAACATCTCAACATTCACAAATATACATTTCTGACATACAAAAACAAATCAGTGACCAATATAGCCACCTTTCTTTGCAAGGACACTCAAAAGCCTGCCATCCATGGATTCTGTCAGTGTTTTGATCTGTTCACCATCAACATTGCGTGCAGCAGCAACCACAGCCTCCCAGACACTGTTCAGAGAGGTGTACTGTTTTCCCTCCTTGTAAATCTCACATTTGATGATGGACCACAGGTTCTCAATGGGGTTCAGATCAGGTGAACAAGGAGGCCATGTCATTAGATTTTCTTCTTTTATACCCTTTCTTGCCAGCCACGCTGTGGAGTACTTGGACGCGTGTGATGGAGCATTGTCCTGCATGAAAATCATGTTTTTCTTGAAGGATGCAGACTTCTTCCTGTACCACTGCTTGAAGAAGGTGTCTTCCAGGAACTGGCAGTAGGACTGGGAGTTGAGCTTGACTCCATCCTCAACCCGAAAAGGCCCCACAAGCTCATCTTTGATGATACCAGCCCAAACCAGTACTCCACCTCCACCTTGCTGGCGCCTGAGTCGGACTGGAGCTCTCTGCCCTTTACCAATCCAGCCACGGGCCCATCCATCTGGCCCATCAAGACTCACTCTCATTTCATCAGTCCATAAAACCTTAGAAAAATCAGTCTTGAGATATTTCTTGGCCCAGTCTTGACGTTTCAGCTTGTGTGTCTTGTTCAGTGGTGGTCGTCTTTCAGCCTTTCTTACCTTGGCCATGTCTCTGAGTATTGCACACCTTGTGCTTTTGGGCACTCCAGTGATGTTGCAGCTCTGAAATATGGCCAAACTGGTGGCAAGTGGCATCGTGGCAGCTGCACGCTTGACTTTTCTCAGTTCATGGGCAGTTATTTTGCGCCTTGGTTTTTCCACACGCTTCTTGCGACCCTGTTGACTATTTTGAATGAAACGCTTGATTGTTCGATGATCACGCTTCAGAAGCTTTGCAATTTTAAGAGTGCTGCATCCCTCTGCAAGATATCTCACTATTTTTGACTTTTCTGAGCCTGTCAAGTCCTTCTTTTGACCCATTTTGCCAAAGGAAAGGAAGTTGCCTAATAATTATGCACACCTGATATAGGGTGTTGATGTCATTAGACCACACCCCTTCTCATTACAGAGATGCACATCACCTAATATGCTTAATTGGTAGTAGGCTTTCGAGCCTATACAGCTTGGAGTAAGACAACATGCATAAAGAGGATGATGTGTTCAAAATACTCATTTGCCTAATAATTCTGCACTCCAGGGTACTGGTAGACCTACGACAGACTTTGAACGATTATTTTACTGAAAACAGAAACAATGGGGTATCGGACTCGTGGGTCTGGGAGGCCCACAAAGGGGTCATCAGGGGCATCTTTATTAAGTGGGGTTCTAGGATTAAAAAGGAAAGATCACGTAAAATTGATACCTTGACAGAGGCCATACAGGTAGCCGAAACAAAACACAAACAAGACCCCACTAGCGACAACTTTCAGACCTTGACTGCACTACGCATAGAACTAAGATCGTTACTAGCTGTAAAGGCATATAGATCAGTACAATTGACAAGGAGCACTTTTTACGCTCAAGGTAACAAGAGTGGGAAATTATTGGCCAAGGCTCTGAAAGCTAAACAACAGAGATCCTTCATTGACAAGGTCTCCGACGGCACAGGGAAGGCGTGTAACACCACCGATGATATAGCAAAGGCATTCAATGCTTTTTACTCAAATCTATACAACCTAGTCCCCCCAAGTGGCCAACTCCACAACCTAAGGGAATATGTCACTGCGCACCTCCCACGCACTATCCCGGTCACTGACTCACACACGCTAGATGAACCGTTCACACAGGAGGAGCTACTCGCAACCATTAAGTCCCTACCGAAGGGGAAAAGCCCGGGCCCAGACGGGCTAACGGCAAGGTATTACCAAACATTAACACAAGAGCTATCCCCTCACTTCTTACACACATTGAATGGCCTCAACCACGACACAGTGCTTCCACCCCCCATGCTTTGCGCCTCGATTACTATCATTCCTAAACCTGGCAAAGACCCCACAAAATGCGGCAGCTATAGGCCCATATCTCTTATAAACCTAGATCTCAAATTGATGGCGAAAATGGTAGCGAACAGGCTTAAACCGTTATTGACGAATTTGATTCACCCAGACCAGGCCGGCTTTGTCCCGGGACGTGAAGCCCGGGACAATACCACAAAAATCTTAAATGTTATACATGGAGCAACTATCAATAGAACACCAACACTCCTAATGGCAATAGATGCTGAGAAAGCCTTTGATAGAGTTGACTGGTCCTACCTGTTCACAGTCCTGGAGGTCCTGGGAGTGGGCCCAAGACTTATGAACTGGATACAGACTCTATACAGAGGCCCCTCGGCCAGAGTCAGAGTAAACGGCCAACTATCTACACCCTTCCACATCTCCAATGGCACACGCCAAGGCTGCCCTCTATCTCCCCTATTATTTGTCCTAGCCATGGAACCATTCCTAACAGCAATTCGGTCTAATACTGACATACACGGATTCAGGTACCATGGAGGCGAAGTGAAAGTCTCTGCATTTGCGGACGACGTTCTGTTTACACTCACAGACCCCATAAAAACCCTACCTCACATACAGTCGGAGATTCAAATCTTCGGGTCACTATCAAATTTTAAAATCAATGCGGATAAGTGCGAGATCCTAGGAATCTCGGTACCCGTAGCACTGCAAACTACACTTCAACGAACACACACCTTTCCCTGGACACGGACAGGCCTGACATATCTGGGGGTCCGACTTACCACTACCATCACGGAACTCTACAACATCAACTACCCTCCCCTCGTAGAAGATATTAAACAAGACCTGCACAGATGGGATCTACCCCATATCTCCCTAATGGGCAGGATCACTGTCTTAAAAATGATGGTCCTGCCAAAAATACTATATATACTTCAGGCTTTGCCCATTCCACTCCCAGGGTCATTCTTTAAACGAATGAAGACTATCTTCGTTAAATATATTTGTGGAGACAAACCGGCAAGACTTGCCTTTACCACACTGACGTCCACCACAGACAGGGGGGGCTTGGGATTACCTCACATATATAAATATTACGTAGCAGTCTTACTTACCAGATTAAAAGAGTGGACAGACACAAGTAAGAAAAGATCGTGGTACGATCTAGAACAGAGCTTTGTACCGGTCCCTCTTACGAACCTCCCGTGGCAAACGTGCCAACTCAAACACCTGACCCCCTCAAGACATCCACTTATCCACAACACGCTCACAGTCTGGAGACGACATAAAGATAGGTGGGGACTGTCCCCTGGAATCTCTAGATTTTTCCCCACGGCCTATAATCCTGACTTCCAGCAAGGACAAGGAGGGCCCTCTCTTGCCCGCCTCACGGGAACACACTCACCAGACATTACTGAGCTACTAACTGAGGATGACCCACCTACATTTAAAGACAGACAAGTAACACAGAGACACACAACCCTTTTGGACATTATGAGCAGAGCACAACTTAAGGGATTCCTGACGAGACACGTCCTCCCCCTCTGGACCCGGAGAGGAGATACGCACTTTGAACTCCTTTGTGGCCCAAAGGGCGACCGTAAACGGCCCTTATCTAAAATATACCGTATCCTACAGTCGGCAGACAGGGACCCTACGACTCCCACATTCCAACAGAAATGGATGACAGACCTCCACATACATCTCTCGGACAAGGACTGGTCTAGTATTATGGAGACAGGTCTCAAAACCTCGATAAACGGATTACTAGATGGTATAGAACACCAGCCGTATTACACGCCATATGCCCTTCACTTAACGATATCTGCTGGAGATGCTCAGCCGGTAGAGGGGATATGTTACACATCTGGTGGAGCTGCCAGGACATTCTGCGTTTCTGGCAACTCATAATCTCTGAGATTACAAAGATACTGGCACCAGCCACCCGCCTAGAAGCACCCCAGGTACTGCTTGGCTGGCCACGCACATTTAGCGAACCACACAGGCAACACTTATTGCATATTTTGCTAGGCGAGGCAAACGCCCTGATCCCACTGTACTGGCGTAAACCCAGCATTCCGACCATGGAACAATGGGTACAAAAAGTGGAGGGAGTGAGGGAGCTAGAAGATATCCACTGGTCGTTAATGGGGAAACGTAACAGACACCTCAAAACTTGGGAACCCTGGACAGAGTTTTGGACTCCACCAGGACATAACCGCCCAAGAGACAGCCCCGGGCGAGACAAGGCCCCTAGCAGCAGTTAGATAAGTGGAGCGAGTCATGAAACAGCAAACTATGTTGAACACGGGAAGAGTTTAGAGAAGTTTAAAGGAGTTTAAAAGAGTTTAAAAGAAACTACATAACAACTACCCCGACCTAGGCAGGGTCGATGCCCCCCCCCCCCATTATCTATTGATCTTTACGGTTACTTACACATACCACCATACCCGAGATGGAAGGGGGACAACTTCTTACTTCCCGACCTCCACTAAAGGGACAGTGTACACTCTGTGGTATGACCTTGATGCAACCCCGGTCAAGTTTTATGCCGGGACGCTTATGTGTGTGATGTGAAATGTATCAAAGTTGCACTGTTCATGTAACCCTGAAATGTGATCATTGAACGCTACCCTTCTTTTCTGTACCCCATTTCCTTGTACACAAGAAATAAAAACAATTTAAATTGAAAAAAAAAAAAATAATAATAATTCTGCACTCCCTGTATTTGTCTCAATTATCTCTCAGGCAGAAAGGAGGGATTGTATGATTGTATATGGGAGTGTCATGCATTTGAACACCGTTGTCATCGGTCTGTGACTTTATACTTGTTGCGGCTCCCGGCTCGCCGCATGGCACAGCCATGCCCGACCGGCACGACCTCGCAGATATTGCAAGCTTACGTGCTCGCCGGGAACTGCTCCTCCGCGTCTTCTGGGCGTTGCGCCCAAATCAAGGATGGTGCTGACCACGTGGTTGCGCACACCACAAGCTCTGCCCCTCAAATTTATACAGACGTGCGCGTGACGTCACAACATCACAACAAAAATCCATACATATATAGTATATAAAACTGTAATATGTACATATAAGGAATAAGTAGCCAAAAGTGTGATACAAGTATAAATTCTACTATTCACATGGTAAAAATCCCAAATATGGAAAATGGAAGAAGGAGGGACAAAGGATTAACCCTATATATGGGAAAATGTAAAGAATAAATACAAACTCATTCTGTGACCACCTTGAAATGACACAAATTCACGCTTTTTGCTGTTACTTTACCCTCATTCTGGGCTGTGTCAATAGTTTGTTTTGGTAATCCCAGCACATCTTGCTCTGTATAGGAACCATTTTCAGGATAATAATTTGACAATTTTCAGGATAATAGTATGGCTTGGTAATCCCAGCACTACTTCTTCTATAGTAAACTGAGACAGGACATGTCAGTTTCCTTTGCCTCTCTGGGCCTTCCATATAAAATGTTCTTTGAATCAAACACAGACCATGAAATATGCACAACAGTAATCGGCGTATCTTCTTGTGTCAAAGGCTTAACTCATTTTTGTCTAATAAAATCTATTTGGTTGTGGTGCCTTAAGTCTATGTTTAAATTTTAGAGGTAGGTAAAAGACCCACAAATGTCTCCTGAAAATAGGATTCATTTAGACATTTACTCCACACCTGATGGAGAGTTGAACACAAAACCATATTAGTTATTTTATAATTTACTGAGGAATACAAGCAATAATCACAAAATGTACACAGTTTTAACAGAAAATTATTATACATGAACGTGAGTGGGAAAGATGTAAGGGTGAAAAATGTATTCGCAATGGAACGTTGGTGCAAATTCTCATACCCATAACCATTTAACCCCCTGCAGATAAAGCAAATAGAATACATTGTCACTTTATTATTCATCCCATCTTGACTCAAAGCAATCTAATTTCCCTATATTCTTCACCCCACCTTAAGGTTATTAATGACAAAAGACACACACAAAAACAAAACAAAAAAACAACCAAACAAAGACAAAGCATCGAAGATGGAGAGAGAAGAAAAAAACATAGATTGAATGCTACCATTGCACAGTTTGGCAGCGTGCAATCTATTGAAAACTGACAATGGTCTGTTGCTATTCAAAAATCAAAATCAAAAATCAACTTGAGACTATGTTTGTTCGTAACCAAATGGAAAAAAAAATGTTATTACTGTTGTAAACCAACAGAAAGTTACACTATCACATCTCTCCAGTGTGATCAAATATAAGCCTCACATTGGCAACAATTCACCTAATCTATGATTTTTTTTAATTGTTAGATTGTTGTTGCTGCTGTTGTTGTTGGTATAGTTAGATTGTGTGTCATTATTTGTATGTTGTTGTTTTGTCTCTGAATAAATATCTGTTAAAGTAGACGGACCACAGAATTTATATGTGTGTGCTTACATAATATTTAGAGTTTTCTAATATACCACATTTTGGCAACCATCCAGGAACAGGAAGGAATGGGTATAGGGAGAAGTGATTATCTCTTTCCAGACTTGTAAAGGTATTGAATTACCCAATTACCATATCAAAGGGCAAAGCTTATCCCCCTGTAAGAAAGGCATACATGAGCTTGGTTACATGACCCCTGGTCACCATATTAGTTTTGATGACAGAATGTCACCACAAAATCAGAATGTCACCACAGAAATCAAGGAAGTCAAAACGAAGCCAAAGTCAGATACCAGAAAAACACAATCAGGAACACACGCTCGGACAACCAGCTAGTGGAAACAACGACAGGGCATTGACAAAAAGGTAATTTGGGTTTAAATAACCCACCATAGGCTGTAATTGGCTATCTCTGACCCCAAAATGTGCGTGCGCGTCTATGACGTGACGTTGCACGCACGTTGGCGCCATCTTTGATATTGGCGAAGGTAAGTTTCCTATAACAATCCAAACCGCAGTGGCCAACATTCCTAAGAACGTCGCACCCGCTGGGGACCGGAACAGAGGGAGATCAGACAGCTGCCCGCCAGTACCAAGGTAAGTCAGAAATATCTCTGTCGGCGTGGCTGCTCCATGTGCTGTGACAATAATTCCCTGGAGAATCTACCCAACATTATATCCCTTGTGGGGATCATACTACCCAAGTGCTAATATATGATCGGTGTTACTGCTCTATTAATTTTGAGTAGACTATTCTTATTTTTTGCTGCATCTATCACAGTGCACAGTAGTGTCTGCCTTTTATATATATTTCATCAGTGGGGATCCATCAGTGGGGATTGTACCATATCCATCAGTGGGGATTGTACACTGTATGCTCTTTGTCACGTATTCATTCGCATCTAAAAATGTGATTAATGACTTTTACTGTTCTGACAGGAAAAGTTGTACCGAGCAACATTACTGTCCTGACAGGAAAAGTTGTGCCGAGCAGCAATCAAATCCACAGGAGGGTTTGTGCTGAGCAGCAATTATGCAAATGGAAACCTGGTAACTGCCTTTGGGCTGATTACAACCAATCAGATCCAGAGGAGGGGTATTTAGGCCCAGTTCTCATCCTGCTCAGTGCCCTGTCGTGGTTTCCCTAGTGGTTGTCCAAGAGCGCGTTCCTGATTCAAGTTTCTTCTGGTTTTTGACTTTGGCTTTGATTTTGACTTCCCTGTATTCTGGTATCCCTGACTTCTGGCTTTCCCTTATCGTTGTGTCTCTTTCTGTATCCCCGGACCTCGGCAAGTATCCTGACTACTCTTTGGTACGTTAAGTCCGGCCATTCTAAGGCCCGGTAATACGTTACCTATTAGTCATCTGTGTGACACAATTCTACGTGCTGAATCAACTAGTAATCCTGACACTCTTTTACTCAGAGCTGGTTTATAGCTGTATTAAATGTGAGTGCTATACCATATATATTTCTATTGTATACTCTGCACCATCACCAGTTATTCTCTGTTTATTGCATATACCCACCCCCAATTATCTGACGTCTGGACGGTTGCCAACAAATAAAATCCCAAGCATTTGTGGACTTATTGGACTTCGTATTTTGTGAAACATGCTTGCGCATTTTGTATTATTCCGGTATGAAGCCACAACGCACCATACCTCCAGTCTGTTCCAATTTGTGCAATGTACCATGCCTTCTTTGTACTTTACCTCTATGTAATAATTTCTGTTACTTCTGTGTCTTTTTCCAGTTGATGGGAATAATTATTTTATGTATATTTCTTGGGTTAAAGGCTCGCCATGTTAATATACGTCTATATTAACCAAAAAATACTAATACGTAATCTGATTTACGGTTTCTTCAGGTTTATTCTTACAGTTACAGATACATAATAAACCAACCAAGGATGTTACAGGATAATGGATGTTCAACAGCAGATGGTAATTGCTGGTCTCCTGAAGGGAGAGTTACATTGTTACCTAGCTGTACAGGAAGAGCTAAGAGAGAGAGAGACCTCGTGTCCCTTTGTTCAGTTACTATATAGATGTGCCCATACTGACGTCAGAATTTAACCCTAGTCATATCTGGACAAAACCCCCAACCCACATTCCAGAGTTCTCATACAAGAAAATCTTATGACTTATTGATACCATCTGTTACTTATGTCAATCCAGACATCCATACATAATTAATAGAAACATAGAATATGCAATATTCTACACTCAACCACTCAGTGTTCTAGTATTCTAAAATGAGGTTTGTTTTTTTCTGCCATTTGTTTTCATGTTTCTCACAGTTGAGTTGTATTCACTGTACTATTGGCATACTCTATTGTCAGGCACATGACTCCATAAAAAAGTGATTGACAATAAAACCAACGGTATTTCAGCAAGCTAACGTGCTTTATGTAGTTGGAGCTTTAATAACTGGTCTTCGTCCAACCTTCTATGTTTAACCCATTACTTCCTGCAGAAGATGTGTCCCAAGATTCGGGATCTGGACTGACCATTCCTTCTGCTGGAGACATTGTAACTAACCTTGTTTGCTAATATTGTAAAACAATGACTACAAAGGTTAATCAATATCAGCAGCTAGCAAGCTTATGACTTTAATCAAGCAACTGTGAGACAGATCTAAGTACACTGAATTAAGCAAGATTATTGCCTCAATAAAAGTAACCCCTCCTGGGCAAGGGGGCATATTCAGTTTAATCCCTGGTAGACCTAGGGAATATTAACATTTTGAATCTCATGATCTTGTGCCAGCAAGGAAAGTTCAGTTTACATTGAACCTCTGCTGCTCTGTACATCCAAGGGGATATTAAATGAATGAGACATTGCCCTTTGGAATACGTCCAAATCAGATTGTTATGATAACATAGACCATCATTAGTCATTAAGGAGATGTGCTAACTGAATACAGAATCACGACACGAGAAATTAAACATACAATGACCTGTTCAGCTCTAAACCCACCTGACATCCTGGAGCAGGAAAACATGGGACAGTCATGTAACACCCTTTATACTCATAGCGTGTACACAACAGAAATTACATTGTTACATCATATGCAGGAAGATGGGACTGTGAGAAACTCACTGAGATTTTCCTCTGCAGTGTTAACTCTTTAACCCCTTAAGGACACATGACGTGTGACATGTCATGATTCCCTTTTATTCCAGAAGTTTGGTCCTTAAGGGGTTAAAGGAACACTCGATTCAAAACAACATTATTTTTTAAAAGTCAATTTAGTAGATTTACTTCATGCATCAATTTATTTATGGATTCTTTCATTGGTGATACATCTGATAAAAGCTTGCAATAGTTGCAGTAATCATTCCTTGTAAGCCCTCTGCTTTTTCCCCACTAGAAGCTTCCAGTCTGTGTTGGGTGATACTCAAATCAGAGGCATCTCATTGAAGGCCCTCTGTTCTGGAGCCGCGGGAACGCATGTTCATAGTGCACCTCTAACTTCAGTAGGCACGTGGCGCTGATTGGCAGGCAGGTAAGTGTTTCTGCCCCCAATTATAACATTTCTATTGAAATCTGCACTTTTATAAACTGTCACAAATGTCATGACAGACTGCAGCCATAAAGCAAGATTAATGTCAATTGCTAGATCTATAATACACATTTAAAGAAAACTATACCACACGTAAAAAAGGTTAAAGGACCACTATAGTGCCAGGAAAGCAAACTCGTTTTCTTGGCACTATAGTGCCCTGAGGGTGCCCCCACCCTCAGGGTCCCCCTCCTGCCCGGCTCTGGGGAGAGGAAAGGGTTAAAACTTACCTTTTTTCCTGCGCCGGGTCGGGGAGCTCTCCTCCTCCTCTCCTCCCTTTCGGCTGAATGCGCACGGGCGGCAGGAGCTGCGCGCGCATTCAGCTGGTCTCATAGGAAAGCATTTACAATGCTTTCCTATGGATGCTGGCGTGCTCTCACTGTGAGTTTCACAGTGAGAAGCACGCAAGCGCCTCTAGCGGCTGTCAATGAGACAGCCACTAGAGGATTTGGAGGCTGGATTAACCCATTTATAAACAGCAGTTTCTCTGAAACTGCTATGTTTATAAAAAAAAAAGGGGTTAATCCTAGGGGGACCTGGCACCCAGACCACTTCATTAAGCTGAAGTGGTCTGGGTGCCTAGAGTGGTCCTTTACCACAAGTTATAGGTGTTTTTGTTGAATTCTGTCATTTCCAGAGAATGTCCCCCTTTAATAGAAACCTCGCAGACGACTGTCACCTCCAATGATTTCAGCTTCACTGTGGTGCGTACAGATACTAGTGGTACTAATGCATCAATGTAATCCATATTCTGAGTTAACATCATGGACTGAGCCTATTACAAATGGTAGAATCTCTGGGAGAATACTGCTATCGGGTAAAGGATCCAGACTGCAGCAGAGCCATAGGCAGGAAATATGGAAACCGACCGTCATCCTCCAGAAGTCAGGAAACAATCCAGATTGTTTAGAAGGTCCTGAAACTGGGATACAATATCAGGCAAGGAATCAGGTTCATAAATCAGACACGGGAATAGAGACACTTTAAGGTATGATCAAAAAGGACTCAAACCTCGAAATCATTGGAAAAAAACTGGGAAATAAGAGATGGGAGCTGAATAAAATACACGGATATAGAGATGGGAGACATCAGTAGGAAACATGACACATAGGGCAAAGGAAACCAATACTGAGCTGCATACTTGTTTGTAGTGGCTATGGTGCCTGGACTGGTACTAAAGCCGCTGCTTTTTCTAAATAGTGTAAACAGGTGGTTTATGGAAGATACCGGCACAGCCAGGGCCGGATTAACATAGGGGCTGATGGAGCTGCAGCTTTTTTTTTTTTTTACACACACTACTATTAGGGTTGCCAGGTATTTCTCATGTATTTCTTATGGTTGCCAGGTATTTCTCAGAAGTATTTATCAGGTATTTGAGGCTGCCTAGCCGGTGCCGGTATTGCAGTAATACCGGCAATATAAAAATGTCTATCTCAGTATAAACAGAGATTATTCTGCAATACCAGCGCCAGCCAGTAGGGGTCGCTGTTTCTGTGGAGAGAGGCAGGGATAAGAAGTTACAGCATCTGCCTCTCTCTACTCACTGATCCGCGGGGGAGCAGCTCTGCACAGAGAGTCCAGACAGCAGCTACGAGCCTGCGAGACATGGGGACGATGAGAGACTTGGGGACACTGAGACATGGGGACACTGGGACACTGGGAGACATAGGGGCACTGGGGAACATGGGGACCCTGAGACACTAGGGACACAGTGGCTCCATGTCTCCCAGTGGCCCCTAGTCTCTCAGTGTCCCCACGTCTCCCAGCCAGTGTCCCCATGTCTCCCAGTGTCCCTGATATCTCTCAGTGTCCCCAGGTCTCTGTGTCCCCATGTGTCTCTCAGTGTCCCCATGTCTCTCAGTGTCCCCATGTCTCCCAGTGTCCCAATGTCTCTAAGTGTCCTCTAGTGTCCATCGGGACACAGACTCTAAGGGACACTGGGAGACATGGGGATACAAATACTAGGGGACACTGGGCGACATGGGGACACTGAGACACTAGGGGGCACTGAGAGACATGAGGACACTAGGCGACTTTGAGACATGGGGCACTCCCAGTGTCCCTAGTATCTCAGTATCCCCTTGTCTCCATGTCCCTGGTGTCTCTCAGTGTACGCAGTGTGCCAGTGTCCGCAGTGTCTCAGTGTGTCCTAGTCCCCTAGTCTCCCAGTGGCTCAGTGTCCCAATGTCTCCTAGTGTCACCTAGTATAAAAAAAAATCTCAGGCACTCACTGTGATAGATTTAAGTCTAGTGAGCAATCAGAGAGAAGCTGTTATATTTCTACTCCTGTCTCTATTCTGCCTGTGAATACCTTATGAGTTAATAATTACTCAATCATTTCTAGTTCACAGAGAGATTTTTCACTTATTTTTTAATTCTTCAAGTTTATTCAAGACAGGCATGAGATGGGGGCTGTAATCTGAAACAAGTTACCAACCCCATACAACTGAGGGTTAAAGCAACTGTAGCTAATTAGTATCCTCTTTATGCTCTCTCCGTTTTGCAACAATATTGCAACACTGTGATAATACAGAAACCCTAACCTGACAGCTATCTAACTCAGTTTCTTCACTCAAACTGTCTCCTATATTGAATTGCATTAACCAAAATTAGGAGAAGAGAGATTGCAACAATTTGTAATTACAAACAACCTTCTACTAGTTCTATATTACCATATTGTAGAATCATGACATCAGCCATCTGCTCCCTGTATCCTGGACACCTACTCAGTGTGATATAAGAAAATCCAACTCCTGATAGAGACCTCACTTAATAAAGTCAGAGATTAGGACAATTGGACGACTTTATATTCTTTATCTTTTTCTGCATATATCATCTATTTTTCTGAGTAGGTAGAGGTATAGCCAGTTGGCTTTGGATTTGCTATCTGACTATTAATAGAAGTGGTGTGCAGCGTTCAATCAAAGAGCATACATTTCCTCATCTTGTGTTCCTTTCCAGCTAACACCGACATTCAGAGTCTTTTAGCCCTGGAAATAGGTAGTTATTATTACGCTGTGATAGATTTAAGCAGATTTATTGGACACCGCAATGTTTCAACCTGTAACCAGGTCTTTATCAAGTCTCCAGTGTGCCCTATGTATCACAGTGTCCCCTGTGTATCAGAGTGTCTCAGTGCCCCATGTCTCCCAGTATCCCTGGTGTGTTTCAGTGTCCTTAGTTTCTCAGTGTCCCCATGTCTCACAGCGCCCCCAAGTGTCTCAGTGTCCCCTAGTATAAAAGAAAAAAATCTCAGGCACTCACTGTGATAGATTTACGCAGGTTTATTGGACACCGCAACATTTTGACCTGTACCCAGGTCTTTATCAAGTCTCCAGTGTCCCCTATATATCAGTGTCCCCTATGTATCACAGTGTCTCAGTGCCCCATGTCTCCCAGTGTCCTCTCATGTCTCAAAGTTACCCAGTGTCCCCATGTCTCCCAGTTTCCTCAAGAGTCTTAGTGTCCCCAGGTCTCTCAGTGTCCCAATGTCTCTCAATGTCCCCTATTCCCCAATGTCTCCCCAATGTCCCACATTGCCTGTTCTATTACATTATTAAATCTTTTTGTGTCCAAACACTCATTATTAGAGGCTAGATAAACATTGGTGAACTAATCAAGGAATATGTCCAGCACACAAATCTACTGGAACTAATAAAGCGATATATACCAACCAGCGTTTCTATAGTGGCTGCAGCCGGGCGCTGTCATTGTCAAATATGCCCATAGAACAAGATATTCTTTAATGGAAAAGCAGATCTAGCATAACAAAGGATATTATCATGCACAGTTGTCCACAGCAGATATTCTCCATAATTCCCGTTGTCCCAAGAAGGCAATGAAAATAGTGTAAAGTGACCGTATACAGTATGAAGTAACTATATGAAAACTATGATTACTAAACCTATAGTCTACAACCATAATAAAAGAGGATTGTGTGGTATGTTCCACTATGTACCGCCTCACACAGTGGGGTGTGTTGGATTCATTGGGTGTTAGAAGATCTGTGTAGGTCTTCTTGCAGAGAGGCTTCAAAAGGATGATACAAACAGAAGAAAATTGTAATCCTATTTAAAAATATATATATTATTTAGCATAAAATATGTGCTTTAGCCTCTGTGGGTGTTATTTTATAAGACATACAAGTAAATAACCATTTTCAGTGCATCTTTAAAGGGGCAGTCAGTTGATCATAACCGTTACAGCCCTGTAACTGTTCACAAAACTGGATGTAAGCGTTTTTTCTTCTTTAAATGTTAAGAACAGGGTTGTTAAGTAAACTTAAAGCAGCCCTGAAGTGGAGCATTTTTTGCAAAAGATATTATGTCATCATTTCACAAAAGGGAAAACTCATCGGGAGGATATCATAATGATTTATAGTGGACAAGCAAAAGTTACCTTTAAATTCTTAAAAAATACAGCACAATAGCTATTTGCATTTTTTGCAGCCTTGCCATAAAGCACTTGTTATAAAACAATTAGCAAATTAATCAAATTAATCATATGTTGCAGGTAATAATTCTTCATCTTTTGGGACAAACTTTCCACTTAAGACAATCCCGAACCGATTCCGAAGTACATCGAGGATTTCATCGTCCTTGAGCTGTTGCGTAGTCTTCACCACCTCACCATTTTCTGTAAACTCTGTTTGGATCAGTCGGTGTCCCATGTAGGTCAGCCTTCCCCGGGGCAGCTGGAGAGAGCAAAAAGACTTGCAGAAGACGAAGGAGCTTGGTGAAGCCTGTTGATATTCACACATTTCTTTAAATTCTTCAAAGTGCTTCGCTTCTAGAGTAAACTTATAAAGTGAACTCCAATTGCCATCTTTATTTGTTTCCAAGAACCATTCTCCCTGATCCTCTCGTAGCCGGTACACCAGATTATCCTGCTCCTCTTCCCATCCTGCTTCTAAAGGTAAAGGTTCCCTGATCCCTTCTCCAAATCCTACATCACAAAGCCACTGCCTTCCCTCAAGTTCTACTGTCAGAATCATGTGATCGAACGGAGGGCCATACATACCCGTTAATTTGTATTTTATTTTGGCGGACAGCACACGTGGCTTGTAGCCCAATACTTGAAGTACCCAAAGAAAAAGGCCGTTGCTTTCGCAGCAGAAGCCCCCACGTCTTTTCACTACAAGTTTTTCATACAGAAGACCATGGTCCAGAATAATCTTCTCACCGCAGTGGATACTGAGGCTCTCGAAAGGAATAGATAGCAAGTGCTGGCGGTGTAACTCGCGCAAGGCTACCACAGAGGGCGCTGTTGTAGCTGTAATACCAATGCGGTGGAGATAGGCATTGACATCCATTCCTAGAAAGAACAATTTATTGAAGTGAACACCCTTCATCTGTGAATGCAAGTTGTCTACCCAATAAGTGCTTATTCTTTCCGACATTGGCACCACCCATGTCAGCAACAGTAGGTTATCCATAGGTTAAAACTTTATTCATTACATTTCTATATAAAACTTTATTCGTTACATTTCTAATTGTAGAGATCTGATGTCTGGATGGTAAGGTTTAGGCAAACATTGAATATCTGGAAAAAATCCTGGGGCAGTGGGGAGACTAACTAAGAACTAAGAGACTCCTACCTTACTGCTGTAGTATATCCTGCTTAGATGGCATAGTCTGAGCCCCTACCCTGGTGTTGGATGATGGGCCTACATCCAGGGCCGGCCGTAGGGGTGTGCGAACTGTGTGGTCACTCAGGGCGCATGGCAGTAGGGGGCGCCATGCAGCCGACACAGCTTACACACTCCCTGGGTGACAGGTGTGGGGGGTGCCCAGAGCACTTGTATAATGCTGGCCGCGCTGTGTAGCATGTTTGTGTGGCACCAAGCTAGAGCATTCCATTATCCTCCACTCGGATCTATCAGAGAAGGCAATTGGGGCAGAGCTAAGCCAGCAGCGGAGGCGGAGATAACTGAGGCCCGAATCTGCTACCTGGTAAGTAAGTCCATGCTCTCCCATCTAATGCCCCAGTGCCCCTGCTAACACATATAATGCCCCCAGTGCCCCTGCTCCCTATCTACCCAAGTGCCCCCAACTACCTCAGTGCCCCTGCTCCCACATCTACTGCTTATAGTGCCCCTGTTCCCTATCTACCCCAGTGCTCTTGCTTCCCCATCTACCCCAGTGGCCCCAACTACCTCAGTGCCTCTGCTCCCCCGATCTACTGCTATAGTGTCCCTGTTCCCTATCTACCCCAGTAACCCTGCTCCCCCATTTACTGCTATAGTGTCAAATCTCCCCATCTACCCCAGTGGCCCACCTTACCATATACCCAGTTCCCCTGCACCCCACCCTCACATCCCCCTCCCTGCACCCTCACATACCCCTGCCTGCACGCTCACAGCCCCCTGCCTGCACCCTCACATACCCCTGCCTGCACGCTCACAGCCCCTGTCTGCACCCTCACATACCCCTGCCTGCACCCTCACATACCCCCTGCCTGCACCCTCACTGCCCCTGTCTGCACCCCTGCCTGCACCCTCACAGCCCCGTCTGCACCCTCACATACCCCTGCCTGCACCCTCACAGCCCGTCTGCACCCTCACATACCCTCTACCCCTGCCTGCACACTCAGCCCCCTGTCTGCACCCTCACATACCCCCCTGCCTGCACCCTCACATACCCCCTGCCTGCACTATCACAGCCCCCTCCCTGCACCCTCACAGCCCCCTGCCTGTCCCATCATATACACCCTGCCTGCCCCCTCACAGCCCCCTGTCTGCACCCTCACAGCCTCATCCCTCCCTGCTCATATCCCCTCTCTCCCCCTTCACAGACCTCCTTCCTCCCTGCTCAGATCCCCTCTCTCCCTCATCACAGACCCCCTCCCTCCTTACTCAGATCCCTGCACTCCCCCTTAAAGACCACCTCCCTCCCTCCCTGCTTAGACCAATCTCTCCCACTCTGCACAGACACCCCTCCCTCCTCTGAAAGACACCCTCACCTCCCTCCCCTCCGTGCAGGGCCGCCACCAGAAATTTTGGGGCCCCTAACTGAGCTCAAGGGCTGGGCCCCCGGGGGGCCCGCCTCCAAAACTGCCCACAGAGACCGCCTTCAAATCCCACCCACAGGAATACACACACAGACACAAACACATTCACTGATACAAAAGGACACAGATACACACACACTGATACATACTAACAGACACACATACTGATACGCATATAGGCATACATACTGACACACACATACTGAGACATACACACATATACAGACACACAGGCATACATAGTGACAGACACATACTAACATACATACAGACACACATACAGATACGCATATAGGCATACATACTGATACGCATATAGGCATACATACTGACACAAACATACTGAGACATACACACATATACAGACACACAGGCGTACATAGTGACAGACACATACTAACATACATACAGACACACATGCATAAGGACATACAGACACATTCATAATGACATACAGACAGACATTCATACTGGCATTCATACAGACAGACAGACATACACACATTTATAATGACATGCAGACATACATAGAGACATACATACATACATACATACAGACATACATTCATACTGGCATACACACATTCATAAAGACAGACAGACAGACATTCATACACACATAATGACATGCATACAGATATACATACATACTGGCATACATACATTCATACAGACACTGACATCCATATATACACACATTCATAATGACATGCAGACATACATACACTGATATTCATACACACAAGACATGCATACAGACATACATACATAATGACATACATACATACACACAGACATATAAATATATACAGGCATACATTCACATACACATACACACACAGCTCATTTTCCTGTCTCTTACCTTGTCTTTGCAGGAGGGTGGCTGGGGCTGATGGGACTGTGAGTTGGCTGGCTCTCCCTCTTCATTGCCGGGCGTGCGCTACTCCCGGTCGCGCTATACCACGGCCACAGCGCTGACCAGGCCCCTGAAGATATGGGGCCCATCGGGTGACCCTAAGTGCTTGGGCCACCCAATCGGCCCCATCAGTTTGCGGGCCCCGGTGGAACTGCACCAGCGGCAGTTCCGCCGCTACACATGGGGCCCGGACCCTGGTTGTCACCCTTTGATGGCGGCCCTGCCTCCCTGCACAGACCCTTCTCTCCTTGCATTCTCACAGACCTCCTGCACCTTGCACAGATCTCTTCTCTCTCACAGAGCCCTTCCTGCATCGACCCCCTCTCTCCCTGCACTCACAGATCCCTTCTCTCCTTACACCAATGTGCAAATATGCAAACAAAATATTTTTCATTCAATAAGTTCCAATACAATTGTCAGTTTCACCAATAATTATACATAACCACTTTATTGGTGAAACTGACAATTGTATTGCAACTTATTCAATGATTCAATTTGTGAGGGGAACGATTTTGTATTTGGGTAGAGATAGGGATGGCAAACTCAGGGACAGCCCCGGGAGGCAAAAGCTCTAGCTACGCCACTAGGTTTGCTTCTTCTGACATTTGTTTTCGTGCTTCTCGCGGTTGCCTTGTATTCACTGTTCTATTGGCATACTCTATCGTCCGGTACATGACTCAATAAAAAAGTGAATGACAAAAAAATACAACGGTATTTCAGCAAGCTAACGTGCTTTAAATATTTGGTGCTTTAACAACAGGTCTTCATCCAACCTTCTATGTTTAACCCATTACTTCCTGCAGAAGATGTTATAAGATTCGGGATCTGGACTGACCATTCCTTCTGCTGGAGACATTGTAACTAACCTTGTTTGCTAATATTGTAAAACAATGACTACAAAGGTTAGTCAATAATGGCAGATAGCAAGCTTGTCACTTAAACCAAGCAACTGTGAGAGGGATCTAAGTACACTGAATTAAGCAAGATTATTGCCTCAATAAAAGTATCCCCTGCTGGGCAAGGGGGCATATTCAGTTTAATCCCTGGCAGACCTAGGGAATATTAACATTTTGAATCTCATGATCTTGTGCGAGCGAGGAAAGTTCAGTTTACATTGAACCTCTGCTGCTCCGTACATGCAAGTGGATATTAAATAAATGAGATGTTGCCCTTTGGAAAACGACCAAATCAGATTGTTATGATAACATAGACCATCATTAGTCTTTAAGGAGATGTGCTAACTGAATACAGAATCGCGGCACAGGAGAAATTAAACATACAATGCCCTGTTCAGCTCTAAACCCACCTGAGATCCTGGAGCTGGAAAACACAAGACGGTCATGAAACACCCTTTATACTCACGGCGTGTACAAAGCAGAAATTACATTGTTACATCATATGCAGGAAGATGGGACTGTGAGAAACTCACTGAGATTTTTCTCTGCAGCGTTAACTCTTTAAATGAACACTAAATTGAAAAAAAAAAATTTTTTATCAATTCATTGGATTAAATTCATGTATCAATTTATTTATGCATGTTTTCATTGGGGGTACTACATCGAATTACAGCTTGCAAAAATTGCAGATATGTTGTGTTCATCCATTGCAAGCCCCTGTTTTTTCCCCCCGGCCCCGAGTAATACTCCAATCAGAGGTGTTTCATTGAGGGCCCTCAGTTCTGCAGCCGTGGGAACACATTTTCATAGTGTGCCTGCTACTTCTGTTAATTCCGTGGAGCTGATTAACAAGCAGGGAAGTGTTTCTGCCCTGAATTCTAAAATTTCTATTGAAATCTGCACTTTTATAAACTGTCACAATTATGACAGACTCCAGACATAAAGCAAGATGAATGCCAATTGCTAGATCTATAATATACATTAAAAAGAAAATGATATCACACATAAAAAAGGTTAACACAAGATATAGGTGTTTTTGTTGAATTCTGTCATTTCCAGAGAATGTTCCCCTTTAATAGAAACCTCGCAGACGACTGTCACCTCCAATGATTTCAGCTTCACTGTAGTGCGTACAGATACTAGTGGTACTAATACATCAATGTAATCCATATTCTGAGTTAACATCATGGACTGAGCCTATTACAAATGGTAGAATCTCTGGGAGAATACTGCTATCGGGTAAAGGATCCAGACTGCAGCAGAGCCATAGGCAGGAAATATGGAAACCGACCGTCATCCTCCAGAAGTCAGGAAACTGTACAGGTACATAAATCCAGATTGTTTAGAAGGTCCTGAAACTGGGATACAATATCAGGCAAGGAATCAGGTTCATAAATCAGACATGGGAATAGAGACACTTTAAGGTATGATCAAAAAGGACTCAAACCTCGAAATCATTGGAAAAATAAATGGGAAAACTGGGAAATAAGAGATGGGAGCTGAATAAAATACACGGATATAGAGATGGGGGACATCAGTAGGAAACATGACACATAGGGCAAAGGAAACCAATACTGAGCTGCATACTTGTTTGTAGTGGCTATGGTGCCTGGACTGGTACTAAAGCCGCTGCTTTTTCTAAATAGTGTAAACAGGTGGTTTATGGAAGATACCGGCACAGCCAGGGCCGGATTAACATAGGGGCTGATGGAGCTGCAGCTCCAGGCCCAGGCCCAGGCCCAGGCCCATTGATTTAAAAAAAAAAAAATATATATATATTTTTTTTTTATTACACACACTACTATTAGGGTTGCCAGGTATTTCTCATGTATTTCTTATGGTTGCCAGGTATTTCTCAGAAGTATTTATCAGGTATTTGAGGCTGGCTAGCCGGTGCCGGTATTGCAGTAATACCGGCAATACAAATGTCTATCTCAGTATAAACAGAGATTATTCTGCAATATCAGCGCCAGCCAGTAGGGGTCGCTGTTTGTGTGGAGAGAGGCAGGGATAAGAAGTTACAGCATTTGCCTCTCTCTACTCACTGATCCGCGGGGGAGCAGCTCTGCACAGAGAGTCCAGACAGCAGCTACGAGCCTGCGAGACATGGGGACGATGAGAGACTTGGGGACACTGAGACATTGGGACACTGGGAGACATAGGGACACTGGGGAACATGGGGACCCTGAGACACTAGGGACACAGCGGCTCCATGTCTCCCAGTGGCCCATAGTCTCTCAGTGTCCCCACGTCTCCCAGCCAGTGTCCCCATGTCTCCCAGTGTCCCTGATGTCTCTCAGTGTCCCCAGGTCTCTGTGTCCCCATGTGTCTCTCAGTGTCCCCATGTCTCTCAGTGTCCCCATGTCTCCCAGTGTCCCAATGTCTCTAAGTGTCCCCTAGTGTCCATCGGGGCACTGGGAGACATAGGGACACAGACTCTAAGGGACACTGGGAGACATGGGGATACAAATACTAGGGGACACTGGGTGACATGGGGACACTGAGACACTAGGGGGCACTGAGAGACATGAGGACACTGGGCGACTTTGAGACATGGGGCACTCCCAGTGTCCCATGTCTTCCAGCCAGTGTCCCTAGTATCTCAGTATCCCCTTGTCTCCATGTCCCTGGTGTTTCTCAGTGTCCGCAGTGTGCCAGTGTCCGCAGTGTCTCAGTGTTTCCTAGTCTCCAAAAGTCCCCTAGTCTCCCAGTGGCTCAGTGTCCCAATGTCCCCTAGTGTCCCCATGTCTCCTAGTGTCACCTAGTATAAAAAAAAATCTCAGACACTCACTGTGATAGCTTTAAGTCTAGTGAGCAATCAGAGAGAAGTTGTTATATTTCTACTCCTGTCTCTATTCTGCCTGTGAATACCTTATGAGTTAATAATTACTTAATAATTTCGAGATTTTTCACTTATTTTTTAATTCTTCAAGTTTATTCAAGACAGGCATTAGATGGGGGCTGTAATCTGAAACAAGTTACCAACCCCATACAACTGAGGGTTAAAGCAACTGTAGCTAATTAGTATCCTCTTTATGCTCTCTCCGTTTTGCAACAATATTGCAACACTGTGCTAATACAGAAGCCCTAACCTGACAGCTATCTGGCTCAGTTTCTTCACTCAAACTGTCTCCTATATTGACCAAAATTAGGAGAAGAGAGATTGCAACAATTTGTAATTACAAACAACCTTCTACTAGTTCTATATTACCATATTGTAGAATCAATGACATCAGCCATCTGCTCCCTGTATCCTGGACACCTACTCAGTGTGATATAAGAAAATCCAACTCCTGATAGAGACCTCACTCAATAAAGTCAGAGATTAGGACAATTGGACGACTTTATATTCTTTATCTATTTCTGCATATATCATCTATTTTTCTGAGTAGGTAGAGGTATAGCCAGTTGGCTTTGGATTTGCTATCTGACCATTAAAATAAGTGGTGTGCAGCGTTCAATCAAAGAGCATACATTTCCTCATCTTGTGTTCCTTTCCAGCTAACACCGACATTCAGAGTCTTTTAGCCCTGGAAATAGGTAGTTATTATTACGCTGTGATAGATTTAAGCAGATTTATTGGACACCGCAATGTTTCAACCTGTAACCAGGTCTTTATCAAGTCTCCAGTGTGCCCTATGTATCACAGTGTCCCCTGTGTATCAGAGTGTCTCAGTGCCCCATGTCTCCCAGTATCCATGGTGTGTTTCAGTGTCCTTAGTGTCTCAGTGTCCCCTAGTCTCCCAGTGTCCCCATGTCTCACAGCGCCCCCAAGTGTCTCAGTGTCCCCTAGTATAAAAGAAAAAAATCTCAGGCACTCACTGTGATAGATTTAAGCAGGTTTATTGGACACCGCAACATTTTGACCTGTACCCAGGTCTTTATCAAGTCTCCAGTGTCCCCTATATATCAGTGTCCCCTATGTATCACAGTGCCTCAGTGCCCCATGTCTCCCAGTGTCCTCTCATGTCTCAAAGTTGCCCAGTGTCCCCATGTCTCCCAGTTTCCTCAAGAGTCTTAGTGTCCCCAGGTCTCTCAGTGTCCCAATGTCTCTCAATGTCCCCTATTACCCAATGTCTCCCCAATGTCCCACATTGCCTGTTCTATTACATTATTAACTCTTTTTGTGTCCAAACACTCATTATTAGAGGCTAGATAAACATTGGTGAACTAATCAAGGAATATGTCCAGCACACAAATCTACTGGAACCAATAAAGCGATATATACCAACCAGCGTTTCTATAGTGGCTGCAGCCGGGCGCTGTCATTGTCAAATATGCCCATAGAACAAGATATTCTTTAATGGAAAAGCAGATCTAGCATAACAAAGGATATTATCATGCACAGTTGTCCACAGCAGATATTCTCCATAATTCCCGTTGTCCCAAGAAGGCAATGAAAATAGTGTAAAGTGACCGTATACAGTATGAAGTAACTATATGAAAACTATGATTACTAAACCTATAGTCTACAACCATAATAAAAGAGGATTGTGTGGTATGTTCCACTATGTACCGCCTCACACAGTGGGGTGTGTTGGATTCATTGGGTGTTAGAAGATCTGTGTAGGTCTTCTTGCAGAGAGGCTTCAAAAGGATGATACAAACAGAAGAAAATTGTAATCCTATTTAAAAATATATATATTATTTAGCATAAAATATGTGCTTTAGCCTCCGTGGGTGTTATTTTATAAGTCATACAAGTAAATAACCATTTTCAGTGCATCTTTAAAGGGGCAGTCAATTGATCATAACCGTTACAGCCCTGTAACTGTTCACAAAACTGGATGTAAGCGTTTTTTCTTCTTTAAATGTTAAGAA